>JAPDVR010000012.1:16554136-16936636 GCA_026230005.1 Gila orcuttii
GAAGTAAACAGTTGGATGTGCCAAAACTTTCTTCAGTTAAACAAAGACAAAACTGAAGTCACTGCATTTGGAAACAAAGATTAAGTTCTTAAGGTGAACATATACTTCACTCTAGGTGTCAAACAAAAATCAAGTCAGGAGTCTTAGTGTGACTCTGGAGTCAGACCTTAGTTTCAGTAGTCATGTCAAAGCAATAACTAAATCAGCATACTACCATCTGAAAAATATTGCAAAAATTAGATGCTTTAAAGTATTATTACTTGTTTATAAATCACTCAATGGCCTATAGGACCTCAATACATTGCAGATATGCTCACTGAATATAAAGATCATTCAGATTTTCACATGAGATCAGATTGGTATTTATTTTCATTATTAAACAACTGCTTTATATTTTTTGTTCTGTGATAAAGTGAAAAATGTGGTTTAAAGAAAAATAAAATGAACATAAGTAAACAAATATTAGCAAATATATATGAAATTCACAAATAGAAACAGGTGAACAACCTGGCCACATCTGACCACTACTCGCAGTTGTAAGTGGTTGACATTTCTTGAAGTGAGGTGACAAAAAAGATACAGATTTGTTGTTCAAATTGACACATTTAAAAATACAATTAATTTGATGCAATCCTGATGCAAATGTAGTTTTTAATAATTATTACTACTATTTCCAGAAACAGATGATAAAAAACAGAGATTTATAATATAATGATATAGCCTATTTAATAATTTTCATTTTATAAAGCAAGGGAGGAATTTCCTACTAAAATATTTTTTTTCCTCTAAATTCTGAAAGACTGGTATAAAAATATGAACATGAACAAAACTTAAGGATGAATTTAGAAAGACTTTTTTTTTTTTAAATCATGACTGACATAACTGTACAATAACCATTGTAATGTAATACTTTTCCCAATATTACATTTTGGAACAACTGCATATTTTTTGCAACAAAATGTTTTGTCAACTATCATTTACTAAATATTTAAATGTGTGTGTGAGATGGGGTGATCTAAATCATTTAATTATGTTGCTGACATTTCAAGATCACAAAACACCCGTGAGAAACCATGTTAAATGTCAATGTTATAGTAGCTTCTCCAAAAAACTAAAACTCCCACCAGTGTGCCAACTCTAAATAACAGAAGGTGGTTGCCAAGTAATACATACTGTTGCTAAGTAATAGTGTTCCACACATTGGGTCTGATGAGCTTCTAAAGCCCACAGCATCCTCATTAGCGGTGGCTGGAGAAATAATCAACCCCACGAGGGACACTAGTGAAGGAACATTACCTTTCAGACTCACAAAGCTTCAGGGTTTACCTTTAGAAAGAAATCATCATCTGAATGAAGCGGCACACTACAAAGGCTCACACGGACACTGCAAAACAACCCATCAGAAAAACCCCACTGACCTTGTTCCAGTCGCAGCTGACAGAGGGATGAAACAGATCCTCAGATGCCTGCCGTTTGACATTTTAAAAAGATATAAGAAACATATCTGTGGTTGGTTGTTTGTTGTTGTTTTTGTTTATTGACTCTTAACGCCACGTCACCAACAAGCAGTTGGTCAGCTGTTGTTCATATGATATATACTGTACACACCTGTACTGTACTTTACACAAATACTGACAGGGTTCTCCCACTTTTGACCAACAAACTTCTTGACATTTCCATTCATTCATGACAGCAAGGGGGAAAAAAAAACTTCACGATTACACTCAGATCAAGCAATAACTAGAATGGAATATCCATGAATTATGATTTGATTAATTTCCATGATTTTATTCACCTCCAGAAATGGAAATCACAATTAAAAAAAAAAATCACATAAAAATCATGTACTGTATTTCCACAAAGTCTTATCAGATTGGAACATGCTGAATAGTCACCTTTGTCAATTGCCTTTTTTCCACACTGAAAAAAATGAGATATGCACGATATATCGACCACCATATCAGTATCGGCCGATATATGTTCCTTTTTAATGTTAATAAGAAAATTTGACTAATATCTTAAAGCTGATAAATAACGAATTATCTTATTTTATCCATGGCATATGCAATTTGATTCTTTATACGCAAGTATGTTGTCCAATGACAATGATTATTTCGCCAGTTTATTTATTTTTAAGGCAAATTTGTTTTATTAGGAAAGTTGGCCAATTTAAAAAAAAAAAAAAAAACTGTACTGGATATGTTTGATTTATGTTAAAGTGCTTTTAATGGTGAGACTTTTGTTTTTGTAATTAGGCTCTCAAAAACTATTTAAAAATTTTGGATTTAGATTTATCGGCCAATATACTGGTAATCTAGCCTGGCTCCGCCCTCCTACGCACTTCCGCTCAATTTCATTTTCCTTCAGTACTACGTCTGGGATTGCGCTGTAGACTTTGGTTTTCTCCGATCAATTTTTTACCGGGCCAATCAGCGAACAGAGGGAGTGGCTGAGAACGATGACGTTGATGTCGACTCGTGCGTTATTTTGAGTTGTAGTTCAAAATAAGAAAGATGTGAGCGAAGCCATTCAGTCCGTTGTGGCAACGCTGCCGGATATCAAGAAGTTAAAGCCGGAGCAAGAACAATCTTTGCTTAGTTTTGTGTTTATGGCCATCCTCCCACGGGGTTCGGGAAAAGACATATGTCACGACCAAACGTTAGCGATTGGTTATGGCAGATAGAGTGACTCTGGGCAGATCCAATAGTTTTAGACTTCAATAGAATACCTGCCTACAAGGAAGTTAACGCTTGTCAATGGAGCGGTGCCAGACTCTCTGTACAAATGAAATGTACGAGAGTCTGGTAGAACCAGGCTACCGGTAATCGGCTTTCAAATATAAAGAATTGTCAATTATCGGTATCAGCCACAATTTTCATAATCGATGCATCCCTAAAAGAAAATTCAAAAAGGAATAGCTGAACAATCAATAATAAAATTAAATAGAAATGTTAAAGTGTAAACCAGATCACAAAGCCAGGAAAAAAACAAATACAGCACACAAAATATAACATTCAATGGCATTAAACAGAAGATTGCACATTTTCACCAAATATAGCAGCACCTGACTGATATGTACTGAACAAACTTCTAGGAAATTCTAAACCCTATAAAAAACATTGTGCAATTAAAGTAGTTTAACTGTACAGGCTTCTCATCTGTACAATCTTTTACAGCTAAAACATCCTGCAGTTTAAAGAAAGACCAAACATATCACAGCTTGATAAGATTGTACCATACGAATTACAAAAAAACGCTTCAGGGTTAAAACTGGTCCTCCACTAAACCACGGAGCGATGGTCCCCGCACACATAAACGGCACTGGGGCGGATCCGTCTCCTCGTGTGGCCGGGCAGCTGCGGCAGGAACTTGAAGTACTTGGGCATCAGGTCAAGGCAGGCGTCGCGAAACTTCTTGATACGCCAGTAGTAGATCAGAGGATTCAGAGCTGATTTGAGGTAGCAAATCCACAGCAGCCACGTGCTAATCTCAAAAAAGTTCTGCCTGTAGTAGAAGGGGCGACTGAAGGTGGACAGCAGGCTGTAGGTGGCGAACGGAGCCCAGCATGCGGTGAACACCGAGAACAGAATGAGGATGGTGGTGAAGGCACGTGTTTTGAAGCTCATGTCAACGTTCATCTGAAAGGGTTTTTGGAGGCTCATCAGACCCAGTTTGCTGGCCTGGCTGAGGCACACTGAGTCCGGATGGGAGTGGATGCGGAGCGCGTTGTGGCGGAGTGTGCTCAAGATGCCCATGAACGTGTACAGCATCACCAGGAACGGTACAAAGAAGAACACCAGCATTATCAGCATCATGTAGGCATGGTAGCCCCGGTCCACCGTGTACCCAAAAACACACTGTGGTGCTCTGGGGGGAATGTCCAGGGCCGGATGGCCAACGGAAAGAGGGAAAGAGAAGCAGAAAGACAGAGACCACGAGACTGCGATTAACACTTTGGCCCTGCGCGGACTTAGCTTGTCCTGCTTTTGCACGATGATTAGGAAACGGTCCACGCTGATGATCAGCAAAATCGCTACTCCCTCCATCACGAACATCCAGAAGAACATGGCTGACACGCGGCAAAACACCTCTCCGAAGATCCAGTGCGTGGTCACCATTGTGACCAGGGCAAAAGGCATGTTGAGGACCGCTAGCATCATGTCGGCAAAGGCGAGACTGGCCAGTAAGATGTTAATAGCGGAGCGCATGGCGGCTCTCTGGTAAACCATGGCGCAGACCACCATGTTTCCGAGGAAGGCTAGCAGAAGCACACAGATGATGACCGACCCGAAGAACACCTGAAGGGGCAGGTTCAATCCCTGAACAGGGTCCGGCCCGACAGCTGGAGGCGTCACGTATCCCGATAGAGTCCGGGGCTCCAGCGAGCTGTTGGCTTTAGCGGAGGAGTTCTCCATGGCTCTTGTACCCGCTGGCTGGGTCAGCACCCTCGGTGGGGGGGGCAGGGTGGCACTGGGCGGCCCTGAAGCCACAGGCAGACTAGTGGAGGAATAAAGCATTCTTCTTTTTGCAGTTACATGGTAAAGAGAGCAAGCTCAGCCTATCGGACAGGTCGCTAGCACACATCTCAGCATGGAGGCAGAGCCTGGGGAAGCAGAGAAAAGGAATTAGCTGTGCAAGGATTCACAACGTCACAAACAATCTAACATGTAACACAATATAGAGTCATAGTAAAGTGATGCTGCCAGCTGACTGCAGGTTTAGAGTAGGTTTATTGTGAAATAGTTATACATCACACTATCCACATGGCATATCCAGTCGTTTAATGGCTGACACTGGTCTACATCAGATGTGAGCGTTGCGTTAAAAGCAAATAGAATTCATTATAATCAATGACTCTGTCTACACTGGAGATGTGAGTTTAGTTTCTGACTCCACACACCTGAGTCTGTCAACAACAGGACAAACGGAAGAGTTTATGTAGCTTGTTTGAGACTGTACAGATTCTCCAGCTTCAGGAACAAATGGATGGTTAATTTTTCATTTCATCCCAGATCGCATCAGAGGATTATATGCTTGTTCAAATCATTTGACTGCAGATTGTTTTGTAAACGATGAAGAGAGAGTTTGCAACAAAAAAAAAACCTAGTTGAAAAATTAAGCAGCGAACTGTATTGGATCTGACAGCACTACATCGCAAACCGCAGGTAAACAATTTCATAATTATTTGTAGCTTATATGACGATTTGATATGGATAATGTTTTCAAAATACTTTATTTTAATAATAATATATATATATTTTAAATCCGTCATCTGCATTTAGCATTATTAATCAGTATTTCATAATAAACAATGTTATAACCCTACTTCACCTAAAAATAAAAATAAATCAGTCATCAATTAGTCTCATGTCGTTCCAAACCCATAAGACTTTCAATCATCTTTGAAACACAAATGGAGATATTTTTAATTCAATCAGAGATATTTCAGAGTCTATTCACCCTAAACTCTAATGGTTCAAAATGTTTAATGTTCATAATAAATATGAAATCTATATGAGCGATTTAATCGGAGTCTTCTGAAAAGACACAATCACTTTATATGATTTAATTCAGGCTTTTGTCCACATCAACATTGATTAACGTCCATACATAAAGTACTGAAATATAGTAAACGGAAGCTAAACACTACATGGTTGACGCACGAGAACAAACCTCATTGGTTCTTCATGAAGCTCAAACGCGCTGCATAACACGAGAATGAACCTCATTGGATCTAGCACATCAAGCAAGCATGTTTGAAGTACAGGGCTCCTGAAGGGAAATGGAGATGAAGAAAAATTGTAGTTGTGTGCAAAACCATCGTGGACATGATCGAGTGCACTCTTTTTAATCTCATAATGCGTGTACAAGCCGATGAACACAATACACTCAACTAGCCGCTAGCGCAGGGGTCCTCAAATAGCGGACTGTGGTCCGGTTCTCGACTTATGGGCCGCAAGACATAATGACAATGGTAGCACCGTTTTACCGTTTCAGCAGTTTAAAGTGAGCAGCGCATTAAAACAATGGAGCAACTGACACTATTATTTTAACAATTCTAGCAAAATAGAATGCTTACTTTCACTAAAACACAGCAAAAAATTAGAATTTTACTATTTCTTACAAATATTATTACTATTAGGCTACTTTTATCTGTCATACATATGACTCTGGCTGTACAATAAAAATGTTTTTGGCTAGACGTCTTTTTTTATTATTATCTACATTTAGCATTATCAATCAGCATTTCATAATAAACAATGTTATAATTGGGGAAATTATTTGTAGATGGAAAGACCACTAAAAGTTTGAAAGTACTAGTTAGCTTTGTTTTTTGCTCATGATGATAGTATTATTATTATTATGTGCATTGTTTGTTTTTATAAGATACTTGTTTTGAGCAAAATATAAAAATGGTGCAGAGTTCATAAGGAAACCCTGAACCCTCATACGATATATTTTCTGTCACATGGCCTTCTGCCATAGATACTGTAGTTATCAAAATGTAAAAATAATAATAGCCTGATAAAACATCTTACCCCTTTAATAATCATATTCAATTGGGCTCAACTGATTTTTTTCTTTTCTTCTTTTTTTGAAACATTATCAGACACCACTTTGGCTCATACTCATCTGAGAGCACTATTTTGACTGTCTAGGATTTTTTTCCTTTTACAAAGAAGCCCAGATGGAAATGTATAACTATTCCAAGAAAATATTGTCCGGACCTCCGCTAGGAAGGAAATATAGGGAAGAAAACCCTTCCAATTCCTCAGGGGGATTTCAATTGATTACAATCGATTAAGCAATTGACACGACCAGGACTGTGAAGCGTCGGGGGTGTTGATCAACTCGATCTACTCCATCTATATTTTGATCTTGACTGGATGTAGTCTTGGACAAAAATGTGATTTTCTCAGCTTTTTGCTCAAAATGTTGCTTTTTTTATGAAACTTAGCAACATTCAAGTGTCAAAAATAATGCATGAAGCTAGAATAAAATTTTTGGTTGTTAGTTTAAAAGCAGAGGCAATGTTCTTTCTTTTGATATAATGCATGTTCAGATGTTCAATACAACAAAATATGTTGGGGGCTAATGATCATCATGTCCATCATTATGTCATGTCAAGTCACCTTCATTTAGCGCTTTTAACAATATAGATTGTTTCAAAGCAGCTTTACAGTGATAATAGGAAATTAAAGTAACATTTGGATTGAAGAAGTTTCTAAAATTTGGTTGATCTGACATGGATTTGCCTATATATTTTTACCACTTTCACTGAAGAATATAATACAATTATTGTTTAGTTTTAACAGCTGTCCATCAGTCCGTTAATAGCTAGATGTCATTTATTTGAGCCACTGAGCTTTAATAGCAGGTTCACAAAGGTATATGACATTGACATCTGAAGAGTAATCACAAACCTATAAACCCAGCTAACAGGGAACGTTCTAACTCTGGCTAACGTTCTGTTAGGGTTCTCTCAAAGTTCTTCCAGTAACATCAATAGAATGTTTTTTCAATGTTATTTAATCGTATTAATGCTCTCAAAAGGTTACCACAAAAACAGAATTTATGCATTGTCTAAGTTTTTTTTAAAATGTTCTCATAATATTGGGATAACAAGTTCTTAGAACAAAATTCTTGGAACATCATTTTAAATATTAAGGATTACAAATGCTACACAACACAATCCCCTGTGTTTAACAGCGCTCAGTGTGACCATTAGTGATGACATCTGATGTTAATGAGTGAATCACTGAAGGAAAGAGGAGCACCACTGTGCTGATCAGTGTTTCCTGTAGTTGAAACCATTATTCAAATGATTTTTTTTTTCCGTTCTGCAGAAGAAAGAAAGTCTTGATTGGAATATTTGGAATAACATTTGGGTGAGTAAATTATTGGTGAACAATCCCTTTAACTGTGTTTTAATTTATCAATAATATTTATTAAAAACTTACAGCCAAAACAAACCACAAGAGGTTGTGTTTTTCATCGATTGTACCATGGATAATGCAGAACATGAAGTGGAGAGTGAGAGAAAAAAAAATCACTTTAACACAGCCTTGAGAGTCATATTACTTTATAACAGCTGTAACAGACTTTGATATTTTATATTTCTAAAACTTAAAATGAAATGTATTAATAATCCGAATAAACAATTTTGCCAAGGATAGTTATTTATCCTAACGAAAGGCTGATTTCAGTTACCAAGCAACATATCAACTGGTCACATTTATATGGAACTATAGCCTATATGCCCAAATTTAATTTAATAAATTTTTATGCCTAGTTGTTAATAGAGTTGAAAAGTCCTGGCTTAAAGTGTACATTTTCCACTAGAGGACAACGAGAGCATTTTATCCCTAATGATCCGTAATGGTTTTTTATACCGTACAAACTGTAGGCAATATGCTCTCACCTTACACTTTCACTAACCCCACCCATCACACAAAACTTTCTGCATTTTTACATTTTCAAAAAAACACATTCTGTATGATTTATAAGCTTGTTTCCTCATGGGGACCTCAATTTAGGTCCCCAGTCATTGTGGATTGAGGTTAAAGTCCCAGCCGGAATAGAAAAACAAGCACACACACACACGCACACCGGCATATCAGGTAAAATCAGATCACCAATTCACCATAATCTTGCAATCGGCTTGTGTCGACTCAAGAGTTTCCACCTTGACCTACATTCACAGGTCTTGGCCATAGATTGTAAAAAATGGTCTTGGCTGATGATTTTCTACCAAAGTAACAAGAAAGAACATGTTTTTGAGACTAATACAGAAGAATCCATGGAATAACATGATATGGTTAACTGTTTAAAAGCTCTAAGAAGTCAAACTGAAGTGGAAAGCATCTTACAGCAGACTATCAGTGGTACAGTATAAGCTGAAACCATAGTGACAGCAGAGGAAACTCGTGAGCAAATGACAGTCGTGTACTGAATAGTTGTGGATCCTAGCAACAGGAATAAAATGATTAAGTGTCTCTTCATCTATGCTTGGGAAATGTATCCCTCCATTATGAAGCACAATCACTTCAAGAGGCCTCAACAGTAGTCCAAGACCGTTCGATGTGTGAACCTAGAACATTCCTCCATTTCTAAAAGCAGCAGTTTTGAGACAGAAAATGCCTAGACCAGACCAAAAGAAGAAGATACTGAATGAAAAGCTGAATGAATTCCAGATACTTCCTGGATCAAAGGCTCCAGACTTTCATCTCAGATGAATAGGTGGGAAAAAAATTGCAGGATATGATTCTTATTACACTTTGACTCCTTACAAATTGACTCTTTTTTTTTTGCACTGATATTATATTTACCCATAGAAAATATTGCATTGCAAATTGTTTTCAATTTAGGATCTGAAAGATTCACCTTGAAAGTGGATCAACTGATTTAAAATGGAGGAAAGAGTAGAGAACATCACAATTATATTTAAATTGTTATATAGTGCTCTCTAAACACAATCATTAATAAAGTTGGTGTTTTACCTTGATTCTCCTCTGTGGCTTTTTTTTAAATAAAGGATGCCGCATCATTCACATCATTATTCGCTGAGATTCACTCACATCCTTCTCTCGCCAGATGTTTAAAGCTCCGACAACACAACATTTCCACATAAAATATACTTACTTACAGATGTTAAACGCTCTATTTCCTCGCGTACTTGGTATAAAACCAGACGGACACGGCTTCGGCTTAAAAAGACTAAACGTTTAAAAAAAGCATTAAAACATTTATATTCTGCCCGTTTTAGCGTGATGAATCAATCAGAAAACCCCGGTGTAAACAGATGTCTAATCTTGATAATCTAAAAAGCTCTGAGAAAACTGCCTCGCTGTTTTTCAGAATAAAAACGCTCGTTTTAAACGGAGAGAAATGCGTGATACATTTTGTACCCGCGTCTCGTTTCTCATATGCATCCCAAACACACCGTGACGCTCGCGCTGTCCGCAATTCACCGCATGCTGAGAGGAAACCAATGACATTTCAGTGCCGGGTTTGATTGACACGCCGCTGACCAATGAGAACACAGGAGTCGCCCACTGGTGTTCTCAGTGTGGCCAATGACCACAGTCGGTGCAGCTGAGTTTGGTTGCGGCGGCGGGACGGGTCGGGTATCAATCTCGTTCAGCTGTTGCACTGTGTTCAGTGGTTTCGAAATATAAACAAAATAAAATGAACAACAGACACAGAAAAGCATAGTGTTCTGATTCAGTGATGAGCGAAACGAAGCCATCTGAAACTTTAACTCGAAATGCGCACACGAAAAAAATCCGGTGCTAACGAGACATAAAAAATAAAAATAAATTAAAAAAACTATCTTTAAGGGTGGGTGATATATTATATTCATATGTTATGCTATGGACTCAGTTGTTTAAAAAAATATAAAAAGACATGAAATGACATCCCAGATAGCAACAAAGTCTCGGCTCATTCAACGCGTACCAGATGTGGGCCGACACCATGTTGCTGTCTGGGATTTATAGGCAAAAACAATTGGATTTTTTTTTTTCATTCACCAATCAATTTTTAGGTTTCAGTTTTTTTTTTAACCAAACTTTGTATAAAGACGATTCTCAACTGTGTTATGAAAGATAAAACAGAATTAATTTACCATTTTACTTTATGTGGGTAAAACGGCCATAAATGGGTTTTCCCATTCAATACAATGTATCTGTATAGTGTATAAGCATATTAATGTGTTCTTGGGGCAACATGTAATGGAAAAAGTAGTGCAATAATGGGAGTAACAACTGGCAACATTTTAATAATAATATCTAATATTTCATAGGATTATTGATATATAATTTCTTTCCCCATTCACTTGTGTCTCTCAAAATGCCTGATAAACATGATGCAAGTCCCGGTGTCCTCTACAGTGGACATGAAATCAAGTCATATTTTGATTAGAAACCCCAAAACATTTTACTGAGATGTTGATTAATGACAAACAATTAGAAAATTAGTCAGATTGAAATGATAATTACAAAATATGATCATATTTCCATAAGAGTGCTAAATTTGATTACTAAATTAATGTCAGTCATTTTTAACAAAGATAAGTTAGTGTCATGACTCATGGCGAATCCTCCAAACATTTGGTATCTCTGAAAAGTCCTGAATGTGCTCTTTACAGGACATTCAGAAATTCACTCAAATATAATGTCCACCAGGAGTGCAAAAAGTATTAAAATCAAATATTCAAGTATGGATGAGAGTAACTTTATAGAATGTTTCACCTTGTACAACCTTGTTTAATTCAGTTCACTGGATCAAAATGCAAGGACAGCTGATTTATTGTCAAAAAGCAAATATAATATAGCATTTCTGAGCCAATTTCTTTATCGAGAAATATAATCTGTACTGATCTGATGCTGATACTATCATTGACAAGATTTCCAGAAACATTTACATTAATTTATCTTATAACTGAAATAACCATTGGGATATGCCATGCTTAAATAAGACAAACTAATAAATAGACAGGCCCTTCAAAAACAAACAATATACACAATAATCAAAATGTCAAAACACTTATATTGAGGCAATTATCCATTGTGCGTTTCAGCGACTACTCGAGTCTGTACAGAACGGCGCTCACATGTGCTATGAATCCTTAATCTGCTTCGTCTCCTCAGATTTTGGTGGAATAATTTTGACGTCAAAGGGAAAAAAGAAATCTGTCAGTGCTTTGGCATCTTTGGGATCCAGAGAGAACTCTAGTGCTAGCTTCTCTGGAGTCCATGTTTTTGGCATGCGTTTGTGGTTGTTCAGGCCGGTTAAAGCTTCCACAAGCGACAGTTTTCCTTTGGGAACATCAGTGACATCCGAGAAAGCATAGGGGTCGCTGGGCAGACTGAACTTCAGCAGCCGGCGCTGGGTCTGAGTCTTGACCACCTTCACCGGAGCGGATGCTGCTTCACCCTACAGGAGCACAGAGTCAGTCACACCAGCAGAGGGCAGCGCACACCACCTGCAAACCACAACCTGAGCTGCTAACAAGTGGATATATGAGATTACAGAGGTTGCCTGGGACATTAAACGTCATTAGCCGAACAGGTAAACTCATCGACTCACTAGTCCACTTTCAGAGCTTCCCAGGGCCCCATCATACACCCGGTGCAATGCAGCGCCAGGCGCGAGCAAGTGTTTTCTACTAGTTTCAGCCCAATGCCGTTATCATTTTCATGTCCTGCGCCACGTTGTTTAAATAGCAAATGCATTTGTGCCCATGGGCTGCTGGTCTGAAAACGAGGTGTGTTCAGGAGCATTGTTGGCGTGTGCTTTTTTGAGGCAACTGAAATGACTGCGCACCATTTTTTGTTTTGTTTTTTTAAAGAGCGCGTTAGTAATGTGTGCCTATAGGCGGGTCCACAACACGCATACACTTTGTCCCGTAGATGGTCTGCTTGCACTTTAATCTTGCGCACGAGCAGATCAGATTCCTCACTAGAGAAGCGTTCAGTTTTCCTCCATGTAAATAGTGAATCCACCATGACGCGAGCGCAACTGGCTTTTAAAGGGAATGGGAGATGAGACTCTGATTGGTTTATTGCACGTTACGCCCAAAACACACCCATTACTCATTAAGAGAATAGGGACAACCCTTTTAGACCATGCGCGGTGTGCACCGATCATTTTTCCTGTTGTTAAACTAGCAAAAGTGGATTCAACAAACGCCATAAGTGCATTTGCGCCGTGCGCTTAGATCGTTAAAATAGGGCCCATTGTGTTTGTAACTCAAAATTTAGACTTAAAGGAGTTGTCAAAGTCGAGCGACTATAGTGTTTGTTCGCTTATAGCCAAAAGTACACTTTATTTCTGGCAACTGAATTTAGGCTTCAAAATTCATAGTTGTGTTCATTTGTGAAACTTATCGAGATGGACAAAACGTGCGAGAATTATAAACTTTTGTTGCTCACAGAGCTTATTTTCTGCAGTAATCCAATTTGGGTTTTTGTCGAGGGAACCAGGGCGGGCTTTAAAGTTTACGTGACATTTTAGCGCACACATCGGAGCCAAAAGCAGAATGGACTTCCACAATCTCTTTGAAGCCTACTGTTAAGATATGTGGAATACAAACAGCAATCCATAATGTCATACTTTTTTGCAGCATAGCTAGTTCACTCGTTGAAGCTAAATTTAGAAAATCTTTAAAACGAAAAGTCACACACACATTAACAATTCTTTATGTAGACATTTCAGAAACTTGACGTCGGTTGCGCACTTAGAAAACATGCTATGGCTGACTTTATACAAAAGTACATCACCACAGCACTCCAATAGTAATGAAATCTGTCTGGCAATAAGATGCACATTATGTGTGAAATGTCAAAAAATCAATCACAGCATCTCTAACAGGACCCCTGCATGAGCACTTATTTCTCCTAAAGGTTTTAGAGACCTAGTGCATAAATAAAATAAGTGCATTCCTCTAAATAGCATAAGCATTACATTTCAGTGCTAAAGACTGACAAAGCTTTGATGTCATATCAATGACACTTAATTATTTCTTTGAACTGTTAGTGCAAACCACACTAATTAACCAGGGTGGAAATATCTGACAGATACAACTTTATATTAACACGGATATTTTTATATTAAGACTTTATATTAACAGTGTTACTATTGATCAGACTAATTATAATGCTTTTAAATCTGCTGAGTGACAACTTCAATTTGTGACAGCAACGCGACATGCTAATGTCGACAATTCTTATTTAACATTGAGTTTTATGGCCGAAATGAGAACCTAATGCAGGTACTTTTCTATTTGGCCTGTGAATTTCTCAGAACAAAGCATTAGAAAAACTGGTCAAACTAAAGTGGGAAGAGTGCATGAACTCAGTTGTCTAAAGCATGAGAGCAATTTACATGAAACGCTTCAAACAGCTCATAAGCTTGTGGGCAGCGGATGCGAAATATTGCTGGCCTCTTCCAAGTTAGCATTATTAATTGTTGCTTAAATTTAATCCATTTTACTGTAATACAAATTTACTATATTTCATATAGGCTAACCCTGAAAATTAAAATTAACAATCTCACCCTCAAGCCATCCTAGGTGTATATGACTTTCTTCTTTCACAATCAGAGTTATATTAAAAAATATCCTGGCCAGTGTTTCCCCTACCATTGTTTTGGGGGGGCGGCCCGCCCCCGCAAAACGACCCCCCGCCCCCCCTAAAATGCTGACGAAATACAGTCATAAAAAAGGAATTTAGTGTAAAACGCGGAATTTCACGGAATTTGTAAATTTGAGGAAAAAATAGAAAGCAGTTCAGTACACTTGAAATCAAATCGCGATGTAGACTAGTGTGTGTGAATATTAAAACACAAAGACTATTTAAATACGAATCCTGCATGTTCTGTGTGAATGAATGGTGCCCCGACGCGCAGTTTAATTTACCACACACACACTGAAGCACGTGTGACGCTTGCGCTGTTATTTGGCCTATATGAAGACAAATGCATGAACTTCCTCTCCAGGCTCTAGATCCACTCTGAAAGTCACTTCGTGATCATTTCACCGCTTCATTTGAGAAAAACTATCATCATGACAAACACACAGAACCTCAAAAGGTCTTCACGGCAACCCGTCAAAATAAAAGTTCGGTTTAACTTGACAGAAATATATTACTGTTGTACATTAGAATTTAGATATATCCCAATGTAATAATACACTAACACTAATCCAAATAAATTATCATCAAAACTGAAATTTTTAAGGAATAATCCATGTTTTAATTTGAACAGTTAGGCTAAAGCTCATTGTGCAGCCAGTTATTTGACAAAAAGTTTATTTAATTTCATATGATTAAAATTGATGATAAATGCTAAAATTTGTGTTTTATGTCTTAATTTTATTACCAGAAAAAACACAACACAGAATTAGTGTGAATTTTTTTTCCATATATATATATTAAAAAAAAATGTTGTATAAGTTTAATGATTCATAGTACATGATTTCAATTAATAATAAAAAACAAATACACCACGTATCCGTAACACGCCCGCTCCGCAACACTAGCAGTCCCCCCCCCCCCCCCCCCGAAAAAAAATCCTAGGGGAAACACTGCTGGCTCTTCCAAGCTTTATAATGGGAGTGAATGGTAACTTAGATTTAGAAGCCCAAAATAATCTAAGGTACCATTCACTCCCAATATAAAGCTTGGAAGAGCCAGGATATTTTTTAATATAACTTTGATTGTGTTTGGCTAAAAGAATGAAGTCAAATACACCTAGGATGGCTTGAGGGTGAGATAATCATGGGAAAATAGGGCTGGGGGATAATTCGATCTCGATTCGGGATCGCAATAAAATTTGGAACGATTTCGATAATAAGCTTGGGACATATTATTCGATATCACATGAAAAAGTAAGCGCAACAACAACAGTATCAGAAGGCGCGTTTCCATTACAGATTTGTGCAAAACTTTTGCGATTTTTTCTAAATGTCGATAAAAAACTATTGCGAAATGACGGCGTTTCCATTAACCGATGTTATGCGACTAAAATTTATTTTTTTCCTCTCGCGATAAGTCATTCCAAAAATCATGGTAACGGATGTTGGTAGGTTTGTAGTCTATATCACAGCCACCGCACTAGACATTATTGTTATTATTAATGGAAGGAGACGTGGTGTGTTATCCAAGCATTAATGGCAGGGAAAGACCCTTATACTGAGAATGGCACATAAGTTCCTGGCTGTTTCTCCCTAATTTCTGCTCCGAGGTCTTGATTGTGGCATTTCTTTGAGGCTTAGAATCCAGTATTCCTGTAATTGTTTCTTTTATGAATTTAATAAAGAACTCTGTCTCGTAGCTATTATGTCCAAACGGTCAGTGTTCTTTTGTGTCCATTCGTTTTTCCTTATTTAACCCGTAATTGCAAAACGAAAAATGAACTGTTGTATTTTTAAAACGCAAAGTTGAACACCAAAATTTTAATTTGAACTGTAGCCTACCTACACACCAAATGCTGCGCAAAAAAAATAAATATCGACGAATTTTCAGATTTTTGTTTATGACTTTTTGCCCCTTTATTAAACATTAAAAATATTGACAAATTAATATGAAAAAAAAATGTAGATTTTACTGGTTTTCTAAGGCCAAATTAGAACCTGGAAATTATATTTTTTCCACAGTGCTGAATGAGAAGAGCCATATAACCACAGCCTACAAAAATGTGATTTATAGGTGAGTTATAGACTATAATAATTAATAAATGTGTCTGAAAAAATAACAAGGCATTTTAATTGTTTATTAATAAAAAATCAGTGTCGGCTAAAACATCTCCATCTCCGCTGTAAGGCGGGTGCACATTTAGAGAGAAATGCACCTTTCATACGGATTACATAATCAGAAGGTAGGCTATTAGCTTTCGATTCGAATTCGTTTTAAAGTGGACATTTCAAGCTTTAGCTTAGGCTATATTTTGTTTCAGTTCTCGCGCTTCAGTTCACGGAGACCATGATGAAGCGCGCCCGATTGTTTTATTTTATTATTTTACAAAAGCACAACGTTTTCTTGTTATTGTGAGTTTACACAAATAAAAGTAGTTGCGAATAATGTATTATTATTTTCTGTATGTCCAGAAATTATAGAGTATTTTAAGTTGTTTCCACTGTTGATAGGAAAATGCAAGTGTTCGCGCCCGCGCCCTCCCTGCCATGTAGTGCGCGCTCCACACTCAGCACAAACACTTGGATATGCGTCAAAATCTTGTTTATTTGTGATAATCTTAGCCCTGTATTATGAATGAGATGTGACGAATTGCTTTGATCCTTTTTTGGATAAAAGCGTCTTCTACGTAGCCTAATGTTATAATAATGATGATAATTATTATTATTAGCCTATTTGCGGACACGGACCCCAAACTCACCGCGTCTTCTAAATCAGGTGACTGTAAATGCACAAAACCTGTTTCCATTGCAGTTTTGCGAAATATTCCTTTTTCGAATTGCCTGAAAAACCTCCTCATGTGAGCGTAAAAACTTTTTTGCGATAAACGGGAGTTTTTGCGAAATGGACGTGTTTCCATTGAGCGTATTTTCAATTCGCAATTTCAATTTGCGCAATTTGAAGGGTAATGGAAACGCGTATGGCGTTACGACACGCCCACTTCTCAGTGAGCAGCCGTGGCTACAGTAAACAGAAGGAGACTGAAGACCTTAACAAAAATATTTTGTGCTCATTATTGGAAGGTAGGCTATATTGTTTAATTTTTTATGTTATTAAACTTTATTTGAAAGTTTCAGTGAATCTCTTATTTCTTCAAGCTTCAGGATATCCCTTACACTGGCAACATCTGCAAAAACTACATATCGTGATAAGAATCGAGATCGATCAATATGGAAAAACATATCGTGATAAAAAATTTTTTCATATCGCCCAGCCCTATGGGAAAATTATCATTTTTGGGTGAACTAACCCTTTAATGGCCTGGATTTCACAGACAGGGCTTAGATTAAGCCAGGATTAGGCCTTAGTACAATTAGGACATTTAAGTAGCCTTAAAAAAAATTACTAGTGTGTATCTTGAGTCAAAAAAATATGGCAGTGACATATTTTTAGATCAGTGCAAGTTGCTTACAGTTAAAACAGCTAAAACATGCATTTTATTCTGGGACTAGATTAAGCCTTGTCTGTGAAACAGGACATAAGAATCTGAATTAATGTGATGCTACAGTGATACAACTGATGACCATAATTGTACTGTTGGTGAAATTATCCTAAACTTCAAACCTGAGGAACTGGATCGTCTGACTCCACATAAACATCCTTGAGCATTGACAGCAGTGGGTCATTCTTCTGGTGAATCTTTTCTGTAATGCTGGTCACTGGCACAGGGACAAACACATACGTCAGATCAAATAGAAAAATATGTAACTTGTATTGCCAAAATGATGTGAACACCCTCTTTTAACAGGTCTGGCTTTTTTTGGCACATCTACTCAATGGACACCTCTGGATCTACAAGCAACAGAGAACAAGGTGTTGAATTTGACCCAACTAAATCGCTAAGTGGGGAAAAACACACGGTTAAAGCTGATGTCTACATGGTCATCCTCAATGCGATCAAAGAACTTAAGTAGACAAACAACATGTAAAGACAAGGATGCAAACGAAACAACATAATATGCTTATTTCTCTTAAAAGAAAACACTTATATTTGCAGTGGTTATATAGTTTTAATGTGATCTTAGCAGAATGTTTTGTATCAGTAGGTTTATAGTTAAATGTTAAAGTGCAATCGAATGGGCATTCATGATCACCCTATATGAATATATTATATATATTTCAATATATAATATTCCTATTACAAATATGAAGAGATTTTTTTTTGCCTTGATATCCAAGGGGACATACATAAACAAATTAAAAAAATATGAATACAGGCTTACCATAGTAAATTGGGGGGTAAAGCATGTACTTCTGTGTAATTTTTATTGCAATGTGACTCACATTTTTTAAATTTTAAATACAATTGGATAAAACAACAAAAAGTGTTCAAGTTGCTCCATGTTTCAGTAGTGAAAAGAGGGGAAATGTGGATATAACCGAGTCCAGTCCACTCTAACGTTACTACAGCTAAGGGATTGTCATTGTATGACAAGCAATAATATTTGTTGTCATTGAAAAAAACAAAATCCCCTTATCGAAAGTGGGTGTCCACAAACTTTGGTGCACTAAGCAGGCTATTAACACAATTAGAATTACATAAATAGAGTTAAGCTAATTTGGGAATTAAATAACAACACCTGTTTTAAATGGTTATATTTAACTTATTTCGGTCACAGATGTGATTAATAATCATATATCTTCTAAGAGACTTTGGGCATGGTCCTTCACCCCTAAAACAGTTCTTATGAGCACAGGTTATATGACTGTACTCTCTAGCATACTCAAACCAGTCTATGACTCTAACACAATATCTCACCCGCAGCTTCTTCTTGTGGAAAACTGCCTGTTGGATGTCGCGGTGCTGCCTGAGGTTTGGGTTTGCTTATTTCTCGGAAAGCGCGATTCTCTAAATTAAAGTTTCTAATCATGCGTGTTACTCTGGAGCCCATGCTGGAAAGATCTACACCAGATCTACACACAGAGGACATTCCTCTTCTTCATTTAACTCTACTATCAGACACAGGCCACTCATTACTGCCCTCGACTGGCTGATTCTGCAGTTGACTCGCCAAATGGTTTTGTTTGTTTTGTTTCTTAAAATGTTATAAACATCAAGATTACACATTTTTGTATATTTACAAAAATTAATAATTATACCGAAAAATATGTCTACATACACACAAAATAACATTTTACATTAAAAAAAACAACAACACAATTTAAAATGTTTCTCCATTTCCTGCATTGGGGCCTCTGGCTGGTCACCACAACGTGATCTCAGGGTTTACTATCCTTGTGGGGGACAAATGGTATAACATAAACCTGTATTTTGATAAATAAAATGAAAAACAAAAACAAAACAAAAAACAGCATTTGACAGACTGGCTAAACTGACCGTCTGCTAGCTGTCTCACGTCACTGAGGTCAGGTTAGGTAATCCCATCACATAGAGACTCTTTCACCTAGATATCATCATATAGAGACTGTGTCTGTTCCCCGAATTAAGTCATACAAGAAACTCCTAAACCCATTTAAGGGTAAAAATGTAATTGATGTTCAACAAATAAAAAGCAGATATAATATGGATGAACAAATGATAAAGTCAAGTCACCTTTATTTATATAGCGTTTTTTACAATACAGATTGTTTCAAAGCAGCTTTACAGAGATAACAGGAAAATAATGTTGTAATAGTATTGTTAAATACAAAATTAAATGTCCCTAAGCAAGCCAAAAGCCAATGGCGACAAAGGCAAAGAAAGGGTTAAAAAGGTAAAAACTCCATCAGTGACAGAATGGAGAAAAAAACCTTGGGAGAACCCAGACTCAGTCAGGGGGCCAGTCCCTCTTTGGCCAACGAAAGAACAGTGTATGATTATGATTTAGGCAGCATAGGTCAGAAGTCAGATTGGATCAGAACTTTCACAATATTTATCCAGTTCCATCTGTTTGGGAGTCGGAGTCATCACGCCGGTATGGAGACGAGTTTGTTGAGGTGTCCATGAGGCCTTCACAGTGTTGATGAGGCTGGCACTTCAGGGATGCGCTGTGGTCGTGTCCATGCGATGGTCCTTCATCAGATCCGGATACGGCCTGGATCTGTAAACCTCGGGATAAACAGAGAGACTAATATTAGCGTAGACGCCATCCTTCTTATGATGTACAAAGTACATCAGGACTTCTGTAGCTTTGTATATCTTTCTGTTTTGAATCATTATTAACTACCATTCCCTGCTGTTTATACTGCTAAATACAACTTACTCAACATCACATATTAAGCTGACATCGCTAGCTTCAATCTAAATCGTTGCTAGCACAACAAGCTACAAATTCGCTAGCCTGTTAATGTGCCATCTGTGCGCTCTTTATTTATTTATTTAGCTCGCGCGCTCGCGCCTTTTACAAATCCATCAAAGCTGTGGTAAGTAGAATCAGTCAACAAACACGGTGAGTCATATCATCTTCTCCTCATATTGTGACTTGCACTTCATGTAACATGTATAGTATAGCCTTCTCTGTCTGCACAGGATTTACATGTGATAAATGCAGGGAGATAAGCTGACGGAGAAGATTTCAGAACTAGATACACGCATCCAAACTTTAATTGAGGTTAATTGTAAGAGTGCAAGGGCTTTGGATGCGACTAGCTTATAGAACACTGTACATTGTTCGGTTCCGGCTGTAGTAGAGCCCGTGCAGCAGGGCAATTGGGCGACGGTGAGGCGCTGCAGTCGCGGGAAAAAACACCGCTCTTCCGTTCCGATTACAACATCAAATAGATTCTCCCCACTCAGTGAAACACCCACTGAGAATCCTGTTGAATGTGCCCTAGTTATTGGCGATTCTATTACACGGAACGTGAAAATAGAGACACCAGCCACTATAGTCACATGTTTGCCGGGAGTCAGAGCGCCTGACATCAAAGCAAATTTAAAAGTGCTGGCTAATGCTAATCGTAAATTCTCTAAGATTATTATTCACGTCGGCACTAATGATGTTCGACTTTGCCAGTCGGAGATCACTAGAATTAATGTTAAAGAGGTGTGTGAACTCGCAAGTATGATGTCAGGCACTGTAATTTGCTCTGCCCCCTTCCTGTTCGAAGGAGTGATGAGATGGCTGGTTGTCTAAGTGGTGTCCGCAAAATAATATAGAATTCATAGACAATTGGAAAAGTTTTTGGGGCAGACCTGACCTGTTGAAAAGAGATGGTATTCATCCCTACTGGGATGGTGCTGCTCTTCTCTCTAGTAATATGGCACATAGTCTTAGAGCTCAAACGTGACAATCTGGGGCTCAGGTCAGGAAGCAGACAAACTGCCTAAACCGACCGTCTGCCAGCTGTCTCATGTCACTGAGGTCAGATAAATCCCATCACGTAGAGACTCTTTCACCTAGATATCATCATATAGAGACTGTGTCTGTTCCCCGAATTAGGAAATACAAAAAACTTCCAAACCCATCTAAGGGTAAAAATTTAATTGATGTTCAACAAATAAAAAACAGAAATAATACAAATGAACAAATTATAAAGCTTGGGTTGCTGAATATTCGATCTCTTACTTCAAAAGCACTTATTGTTAATGATATGATCACAGACTATAACCTAGATGTGCTGTGTATGACAGAAACCTGGCTAAAACCAAACGATTACATTACTTTAAATGAGTGCACCCCGGAAGATTACCGTTATAAACATGAACCTCGTCTGAAAGGCAAAGGGGGAGGTGTCGCTGTAATTTACAGTAATATTTTCAAAATTACTAAGAAGTCTAGTTTCAAATATAATTCTTTTGAAGTGTTGGTGCTTAATGTAACAATATATAGTGCAAATGATAAATCACGTTTAAGAATTGTGCTGGCTACTGTATACAGGCCACCAGGGCACCATACAGACTTTATCAAAGAATTTGCTGACTTTCTATCAGAGTTATTACTGGCTGCAGATAAAGTCCTAATTGTTGGTGATTTTAATATACATGTAGATAATGAAAAAGATGCATTGGGATTGGCATTTAAAGACATTCTTAACTCTATTGGAGTTAGACAACACGTGTCAGGACCTACTCATTGTAGTAATCATACTCTAGATCTAATATTATCACATGGAATCAATGTTGATGCTGTTGAAATTCTGCAGCAGAGTGATGACATCTCAGATCATTATCTAGTCTCGTGTAAACTTCATTTAGCCAAGGCTGCAAAGCCTAGCCTGGCAAGCCAGACCTACATCAAGATGTTAGGTCTGGGAACTCACAATTGGTATACCTCAATCCGAGGGGCGGGATAAACGGTTGTCTTTCAAATTCCCTCTGCACGCAATAGGACAGCGCTACAACCAACCAGAGCAACGAACGGCTGTGGCTGAGTGAGTCCCATGCGTTTTTCCACCAGCGGAGCTAGTTGATATATTAAACTTTTGCCATATCCGGTCGTCAAAACTCCGAACACATCTTCCTTTTTTAAGAATGACTTAAGTGACGTTCTCTTAACTCCAAGTCATCCAGAGTCGCGTCCAAAGCCGATTTGAAAGACTGCTGTCCGCCAGCAGCATCTTCTTTGTTTTCAAGTAGCAGGGAAATCACCTATGGAAATCACGCAGAACCGTAACAACTCTGCCGTCATTATGTTAAGCCCGCCCACCAACTCTATACACGATGTGATTGGCCTGACCAGAGTTTGTTTTTTCCAGCTCGAATGCCAACGGAGAGTTGCTAGACCACACTTTGCTGCAAAATAATTTTTGCTGCCGCTAGGGTGCATCTAGATTTCTAGGCTATGCAAAGCCGACTCCGTGTTACAAATATGTTAGACCTATCACTCCTGCCACTAAAAATTGCTTTATTAATAATCTTCCTGATCAGTTTCATCTCAGCATCCCAGATAGCTTAGAAGAACTCGATATTGCGACAGAAACTTTTAATTCTCTCTTTTCTAGCACTTTAGACACAGTTGCTCCGTTGCGCTTAAAGAAGATTAAAGAAAATAGTCCAACGCCGTGGTGCCTGTACAACGAGCACACTCAGGCACTTAAGAGAGCAGTTAGAAAAATGGAGCGAAACTGGAAGAAAACAAAACTAGAGGTATTTCGCATTTCATGGAAGGAGAGCTCGATTGCATACAGAGAGGCCTTAAAAACTTCTAGATCTGCTTATTTTTTCAACCCTATTATAAGAAAATAAACAAAACCCTAGGTATTTATCCGAAACAGTTGCTAAACTGACGAAAAATAAAGTTTCAAGCCCAGAAGTTTGCAAGCAGCACAACAGTAATGACTTTATGACCTTCTTCACTTACAAGATTGATAATATCAGGGAGAAAATTATAACTATGCAACCGTCTACTACAGTATCGCATCAGACAGTGCAGTGTAGTCTCACTGACGAAAAATTCGATTCATTCATTGCTTTAGGAGAGGAAGAATTTTCTAAACTCGTTAAATCATCTAAATCGACATGTATGTTAGACCCTATACCGACTAAACTATTGAAAGAGATGCTTCCAGAGGTCATAGATCCTCTTCTTAATATCATTAATTCATCTTTGTCACTAGGATACGTACCGAAAACTTTTAAGCTGGCTACCCAGGTGAAAAAAAAGTTCACTAAAATACATTTTAAGTGCACATTCCATAATGTACTTAAAGTGCTCTATTTTCACGCACTTATTTTGTACTTAATAATAATATACTAAAAACTTATCTTTAGTACTTTTTAAGATAAACTTAAGATCATAGTGTACTCAACTGTAATATTTTGAGACACACTGAAGATGAACTAAAGTGTATTTTTAATATACTATTTAAGCTTTTAAAATTTTTTATTTTGTTACCACTTTTAGTAAAACTGAAACCATCTTTAATGCATTTTAAATATAATAATAAATTATTTAAAATATAACAATAATATATAATAAATATATACAAATTATACTTATAATGTATTCCTAGGTTAAAAAAAGTGCACTAAAATACATTTTATTAAAGTTTACATCCATAATGTACTTAAAGTGCTCAATTTTCGCACACTAATTTTGTACTTAATATACTAAAAGTTTTTCTTTAGTACTTCTTAAGATAAACTTAAGATCTTAAGTGTACTCAACTGTGATATTTTTAAACACACTGAAGATGAACTAAAATATGCTTTTAACATACTATTTCAGCTTTAATTTTTTTTATTTTGTTACCCCTTTTAGTACAATTGAACCCATCTTTAATGCATTTTTAAATACATTTATAAATTATTTCAAATATAAGAATATATAATATATACAAATCATATTTATGTATTGCTCACATATTTTTTATATAGTAAATCATTTATTTCAAATATATTTTAACTATGTTAACAGTACCTTTGTAAAACATAATTAAATATATTAATGGTGTATTTTAAAAGTAGTCAAGTACACTATTACTGTGTTAGCAGTAGCATTTTCTGCTTCATTTATGCTAAAATTATACGGTTAAAATGTTAATATTGGTAAAATTGTCCACCATTGTGCAGTCACTTCATGAAGCTGTTGCTTTAATAAAATAACTATTTTAAAGTTAGATGTAATACATGTAAATGTAAACACCCATAGTTTAAAAGGATATACCACAGATACAATACAGCACATGTAATGTACAAACAAACAGCATGTCTTTCTTGAAAAACACTTTAATTTTTTAAAC
This sequence comes from Gila orcuttii, assembly GCA_026230005.1. Taxonomy (NCBI): domain Eukaryota; kingdom Metazoa; phylum Chordata; class Actinopteri; order Cypriniformes; family Leuciscidae; genus Gila; species Gila orcuttii. The sequence goes on from JAPDVR010000012.1 coordinate 16,578,949, forward strand.
ATTATTCACACACAAGTCCAAACAGACCTTATAGTAGAGGTGGGAAAAAAAGAACACAAGTGGCAAGCTTAAACTATAAATTATTAAACTACAGCATGAGGGCTTGCACCTTGTGAGGGTCCAACTGGTCTTTTGATTGAATCCCGGATTTACCAGTAAGTGTGCATCTGGATAAAGTTTCTCTTCCAAAAAGTAAAGTGGCCAAATCTTGAGTAAAAAGAGAAGCTCCGAGGAAATCACCGAGGGAAAACTGGGAAGAATAAAAAAACAAGCATTATTATAAACTTGTTCATTTATAATTCAAATAAAAAGCTGTCACTTTGTTATTCAGAACACTTACTAAAGTGTTCATGCACAAAAAGACAGATACAATTATTATTACAAATATGATTTTTCTTTATCATAAAGAATTTTCTAACCTTTTTTTTTTTTTTTACCAAACATTGAAATTACAGTTTTTGCCCGTTGCTTGAACACTATAGACCCATGCTTAGACTAAAGTAACACAACTTGAAGCTTTTGTTACCATACCTCAAGCACATGTACCCATTCCTTAAACAAAAGCGCTGCTTTGCACTCTAGTTGCAATTCTGCAAGACACTTACTCCTTTATGCAACACACTTGGTCCTGCATACTACACTCTATTTCATACATAAGACACTTCGTTCAAAAATTAAATCTCAGGGTGTCATTTGGAAAACACATGTATCCAAAATACAAAACACATCGGGTAATTGCAACCACTCAAATGCACACCTGAAGGCACCTACTTGCAAAACTGAACACCAATCACCCAGCTACAAAAAGTTTAGCCATTTCAAGAACTTTGCAAGCATGGATGGAGGGAAAGCAAGAGGCAGAGGAAGAGGAAGAAGATGAGGAAGAGGAAGATGAGGAGGAGGACAAGGTCAAGGTCAAGGTCGAAGAGGCCATGCATGGACCCCTATTTCTGATGATATACAGTTTTTGCCCATTGCTTGAACACTATAGACCCATGCTTAGACTAAAGTAACACAACTTGAAGCTTTTGTAACCATACCTCAAACACATGTACCCATTCTTTAAACAAAAGCGCTGCTTTGCACTCTAGTTGCAATTCTGCAAGACACTTACTCCTTTATGCAACACACTTGGTCCTGCATACTACACTCTATTTCATACATAAGACACTTCGTTCAAAAATTAAATTTCAGGGTGCCATTTGGAAAACACATGTATCCAAAATACAAAACACATCGGGTAATTGCAACCACTCAAATACACACCTGAAGGCACCTACTTGCAAAACTGAACACCAATCAGCCAGCTACAAAAAGTTTAGCCATTTCAAGAACTTTGCAAGCATGGATGGAGGAAAAGCAAGAGGCAGAGGAAGAAGATGAGGAAGAGGAAGATGAGGAGGAGGACAAGGTCAAGGTCAAGGTCGAAGAGGCCATGCATGGACCCCTATTTCTGATGATATAAGAGCAACTTTGGTGGACCATGTCATCAACCATGGCCTGACTATGAGGGAAGCTGGGCAGAGAGTCATCTCACATCTAAGCCGCTTCACAGTGGCATCTGTAATAAGAACATTCCAACTAGAAAACAGGTATGTCTTCACCTCTCTACCTTCTACTCTACTCAGATGGTATTTACAGCACTGTACTGCAGTATATCACATTACCACATCACGTTTTCATTGATGAAGCTGGATTAGACCTGAGCAAAACAAGACGACGGGGTCGTAATGTAATTGGCCAAAGGGCAATTGTGCACGTCCCGGGTCAGCACGGGGGAAATATCACATTGTGTGCCGCCATAAGCCTTCGAGGGCTTCTGCATTATCATGCATGGAGAAGACATTGCTTGCGATGTCGATGAGGTCCTGTGGCCAGACCCCAACAGACGGTGGGATCCATGAGCCCACGTATGCACAATTGCCATGATTTTCTGTGTTTACAGTATAGTGTTTTTTCTATTATCATAATTTTTTTTGCTTTATCTGAATTCATGTTACTGCAATGTACAGTGCTGCAATGTACAATATTACAGTTTTTTACGATTGCTATGACAGATTTTTCAATACTTTTAACAATTTTCCAAAACTCTAAACACAGTTATCACTACATCCGCCTGTGTAAGCTATACTATTAACGCATTTATTGTTGCTTTAACACAAAATGCATACAATTAACACAAATTTAAAATGCTTGAACTTCTTTTACACACAAGCTCAAACAAGACCAAAACAATGGATTTTTACTGCCAAAATTACCAATGCTTTAACACTGTATGTCAGAACAGATAACACCATGTTCTAAACCTAACCCAGGCTAAAGTCAAGGTAAACAGCTGTTTATATTGTGAATTGAAATACAAATATATCCCCTGTATTTTATTCTATTGTTACTGAGAAACAGCTGATTGAATAATGCAAAAATATAAATCACAGCTAATTTCAAATCTAGGAAACACACTCAGGTGTTGAGGTTCTTTCAATTGCATGACCATATAGTATAAAAGAGGACATTTCGGGCTGATTTTTTGTGTAAAGGGAACAATATAGAGCAACGAAAGAAAGAAAGAAAGAAAGAAAGAAAGAAAGAAAGAAAGAAAGAAAGAAAGAAAGAAAGAAAGAAAGAAAGAAAGAAAGAAAGAAAGAAAGAATAATGTCTGCACTAGGTAGAGGAAGACGTGTACCAGGACAAGGGAGAGGAGTGGGACAAGGACAAGGGAGAGGAGTTAGAATGCGTGGTGGCGCTCAAAGAAGGGCCAGAGCTAGGGTAACTAATGAAATAAGACCTGCACGAAAGACTTGTGCCAGAGGTAGAAAGGGGACAGGTGAGAGACCACTTGCCAACGTGATCACATGGACAATGTGGCATTCCACCATTCCTGTGCAGTTCATTGACGCCTGTCCTAGGATGATGTCCCTTTTCCTTGCTCCTTTCTCCCCTTTCCTCAACCCCATTGAGGAGTTTTTCTCATCCTGGAGATGGAAGGTTTTTGACCATCATCCACAAAACCAAATGTCCCTCCTGGATGCAATGGATGCTGCATGCCAAGACATCACAGCTGAACACTGCCAGGGGTGGATAAGGCATGCCAAACGATTCTTCCCACGATGCCTTGCCAGAGAAGATATCAGGTGTGATGTGGATGAGAACATGTGGCCAAATGCAGAAGACTGGGCAGATTAGAAGATGACTCTTTTTTTAATTGTTTTTATTCTTCTTGTGCTTTTTCTGTTTGTATATTTTGTATTTTCACATAATAAATGGCAGCTATATTGCATATTTTGTTATATTTCAGTAATGTCCTTTTGCAAATAAAGTATTTACTGTATTGCAGCAATTCTGTCTCTGTCTTCGTTTTTTTCATAAACCGTACAATCTATAAAGCTACTCTGAGATGGTCATTCATTTTTTGTATTGAATTTCTGCAGCAAAATAAACAAAATGCATGCATTTACTAAACCCAACAAAACAAAAATGTAGAGAGGCTTCAAAAGAAACTACAGTTCAAAACACAATCTATGATCAATACAATATACTGTCTGTTGTATAAGGGCAGACCTGACACATAAAATAATGCAGTTTCTGTCATTTCAGCTGATGATAGTGTTTTTTTGTCATTGTGTTATGATTGACTAAATGTTCCTGTTGGAAGAGAACATGTGTTAGTGTTTTGAATAATTATTTGATTTTGAAACATGTTTGCAGTGTTTTGTTAGACATAGTGTATTATGTTAGTGTATTATTGTATTTTGAAAATTAGTTTTGGAGTTTAGTTTACAATGTGTGATTTTGAGCATGAAATTAACCGTTTTGCCAATTGTGTGTTTTAGGTGTGCTGGTGCGTTAAGAGTTTAGGAAACTTGTTAAATGTATAGAAAAAACTGTCATAGCGATTGGAAAAAACTGTAAGTAGGCCTATTTGCTTATTTGGTTTTTTGAAAATGTGCCTCCTGAAAATATGCCTTCTGAATAAACAGTGAAAATCAAAGACTGCAGTGTTTTATATAAAGTAGACTAGTGTGATCCCCCTAATCTGAAAGTGTATGCATATGATGCAAGTATGTGTCATTTTGTCATCAGAGTTACATTTTGACAAAGGAATGTTAGGTTTTGATAGCAGAGTTTAGGTTTTGATTGTAGAGTTTCAATTTGACACAGATGTGAATGGTATATTTCCCAATGTTGTGTCATGTTTACTTGTGTGTAGAGTTTTGGCACAATGAGCGAAGTTTTGCAAAATGTGTTCAAGCAACGGGCAAAAACTGTAAGAGCAACTTTGGTGGACCATGTCATCAACCATGGCCTGACTATGAGGGAAGCTGGGCAGAGAGTCCACCCACATCTAAGCCGCTTCACAGTGGCATCTGTAATAAGAACATTCCAACTAGAAAACAGGTATGTCTTCACCTCTCTACCTTCTACTCCACTCAGATGGTATTTACAGCACTGTACTGCAGTATATCACATTACCACATCACGTTTTCATTGATGAAGCTGGATTCGACCTGAGCAAAACAAGACGACGGGGTCGTAATGTAATTGGCCAAAGGGCAATTGTGCACGTCCCGGGGCAGCACGGGGGAAATATCACATTGTGTGCCGCCATAAGCCTTCGAGGGCTTCTGCATTATCATGCAAAACTAGGTCCATACAATAGCCAACATATACTCACGTTTCTAGATGCTCTCCATAATATAGTTGTACAGAACAGAGCAGATCAGCCCAGGTTTGTGGTGGTATGGGATAATGTCAGTTTCCATCAGGCTGCTCTGGTCCAGGCCTGGTTCACCAACCACAATCAATCTGAAGTGGTGTACTTGCCCCCTTACTCACCATTTTTAAACCCTATAGAGGAATTCTTTTCGGCTTGGAGATGGCGTGTATATAACCGCCAACCACATGCCCGCATGCCTCTTCTGCAGGCAATGGAACAGGCCTGCGGCGACATTCAGGTGACAGCAATCCATGGATGGTTTCGACATGCAAGGGGATATTTTCCCCGGTGCCTAGCGGGAGAAGACATTGCTTGCGATGTCGATGAGGTCCTGTGGCCAGACCCCAACAGACGGCGGGATCCATGAGCCCACGTATGAACAATTGCCATGATTTTCTGTGTTTACAGTATAGTGTTTTCTATTATCATATTTTTTTTTGCTTTATCTGAATTCATGTTACTGCAATGTACAGTGTTGCAATGTACAATACTGAGTAGGCCTATTTGCTTATTTGGTTGTTTGAAAATGTGCCTCCTGAAAATATGCCTTCTGAATAAACAGTGAAAATCAAAGACTGCAGTGTTTTATATAAAGTAGACTAGTGTGATCCCCCTGATCTGAAAGTGTATGCATATGATGCAAGTATGTGTCATTTTGTCATCAGAGTTACATTTTGACAAAGGAATGTTAGGTTTTGATAGCAGAGTTTAGGTTTTGATTGTAGAGTTTCAATTTGACACATATGTGAATGGTATATTTCCCAATGTTGTGTCATGTTTACTTGTGTGTAGAGTTTTGGTACAATGAGCGAAGTTTTGCAAAATGTGTTCAAGCAACGGGCAAAAACTGTAAAATGTTGACCATTTTAATTTGTTGGGGGGTAAACTACCCTTTTAAAAAACACTAGGTAGCGGGCCAGCTTGAGGATGTTATTGTATGTTTTGTTCATAATGTGTTTTTTCTACTTTGGAAAAATAATATAATATACTATTTTAATAGAGGATATATGAAGACTTGACACTACTCAGAATAGATCCACATTTTACAGAAAAAACAGAGGAAAATAGCACTTTTACAATTTCCAATAGAAATCATATTTCTGTTATTGAATGTAATGTTATATGTATTCTAAAATACAGGCATCGACATAAACGCTTTTTCTGTGTATTTTTCTTAAGTGATTAATTGAGTGATGATTGAGCATTATTGAAGACACCTGATGTTAACAAGCAGAATCTCTGAAGGAGAAAACCGTAATTTTTAAGTCCAATCAGAGATCAGTATTCCATTCGACACATAGACCTACCTTTTCCGTTTTGTCCGACTTGTCGTTGTGTTTTCTGACTTGTTAATTTGTTTTCAGATTTGTCTTTGTGTTTTCTGACTTGTTAATTTGTTTTTAGATTTGTCGTTGTGTTTTCTGACTTGTTAATTTGTTTTCAGATTTGTTTTTGTGTTTTCTGATTTGTTAATTTGTTTTCAGATTTGTCATTGTGTTTTCTGAACTGTTATTTTGTTTTCTGAATTGTCGTTGTGTTTTCTGACTTATTTTGTTTTTATAATTGTGATTTGTTTTGCACCTCTCGGCCACCGTACGTATGTCCATTTTGCCGATTTGGAGATTTTTCGACTGATAGATGTCCAGGTTCATTTCCGTATACAGTATGCTTCACATGTCTAAATGACCAATGAAAAGTTGTGAAATCATGTCATCTGATTTTCACGTATATCCATTTGGTGTCAAAGCTGTCAATCACGCCGCGTATCTCCCGCCCTGAGGCATGCATCTCGCAGGTCTAAGCGTCTCTGGAAGCTCAGCATTGTATAGCCGAATAACTCCGTGAGGTAAAGTATCAGCAAATGTTTGTTTTTGACAACTGTTCAAGTTTATTATATATTCGCAATATATTCACAACTGTTATTTACCGGTAAATGGTCTAGACCAGTGTTTCTCAACCTCTCCTGCAGGCAGTGGCGGAACTAGAGTTTTATACATGGGGTGGCCAGGGGGTGGCCACTGCTACTTTCGGGGGTACACAGTACGGTACACACACACACACACACACACACAGTGGAAAAGCTTGTGGAAGGAATTGGGTCACTCTGTTTGTGTCTATAAGTGTTGAACATCCAAAATATTTGCAGAAAACAAAGCTGAAGCACCAAGTAGATAAGATACTCCATGTGTCTGTTATGAACTGCTGCATTTATTTACAAAAAAACTCACATTTACAAAAAATATATATATATATATATATTTTATTTTATCTTTTATTAGATATAGCAGGCATCAAGCAGACATGTCCTTGAAAAAGTTAAACAATTTTATTGCCCATCAATATAAAATATTATCCTGGGAAGATTAAATACAACATAATTCTTTCTTTATAATAATTTATAATAATTCTAATTCTAATTATTTAATTTATAATTATTTTTTTTTGTGTTCATTTTTGTGTGAACTATCCTCCTTTTAATCTGGCAAAATCATCTCAACTTAAATTCCTGAATTGGGTATGTGATTGACTGCCTGTGTCTGGTAGATGCTCTGACCTGTTGCTGGTTCTGAAGTTTGACCACACTTACCCCTTTTCCACCAAAAAAGAACTGGTTCGGAACTGGTGCTGGTTCAAAGTTGGTTCGGAGTTGGTTCAACTTGTGAACCTTCTCAGAACCTGTTTGTTTTTCCACTGACTAGAGCGCCCAGCGAACAACGTTGTTACGTCACTGTGTACGTCGCTGTACGTCTTAGCTAGAAACGCTTGCAAGTACAACATTACTTTGGGATTATCTCTAACTCGTGTACCAAGAAGGCTTTAAAAAGGGATTAAAAGTCTTTTAATCTTTTCCTTTGATATGTAATCTTTTCTGATTAGTTATGTAGCCCTGTCTTGTGTCTTTTTTTATTTCCGTTTATTTGTTCTATATTGTGACTGTTTTCTTCTTTGCTTACATAATGTTTTAAATAAAAAAATAAAAATAATAAAAAAAAGCTAGAAACGCTTGCGCCAACTTCAAGCATAACAATTACAATGGCGGACTACATCGTGTTTCTGCAAATGTTTCTCCTGGCTTTGCGGTCAGAAAAGATGTTTAGAGCACATATAACCCTGCCCCCAGACCCCGACGTAAGCATGACGTTGTAAAAGAACGGTTCTCTGGTTCTAGTCCAGCAAAGAGTTGGTGCCGCTTTGGAACCAGTTTTCCTGGCCGAGAACCGGTTCTTTGGCTGTCGAAACACAAAGAACTGGTTCGCGAGTAGGCACCGGCTCCGAACCGGCTCTCAAAATGCTTTGGTGGAAAAGGGGTAACTGACTCTGACTAGCCAGTGGTGATGCAAGGGCTGGGTGGTCTGTTTGCACCTGATCTGCCTGTTAGTCCAGTCATTTTAAGCCAAAATGGGGGTCAACCTTGAACAAATTGCAACAAGCAAACTCAACTGATTTTGTATCCTCAATATGTCCTGAGTAAGGAAAAAAAAGTCCCAAAGAATCCCATTAGGGAAAGTTTATATCACCATGAAAATTACTGAGTTGATTACTTACATCAAGACAAACAAAAAATGTATTCCAAGTTTTTTTTAAATTGTTTGTTAAGATGGACAAACGGTGCATAATCTAATTACGTATGTGCTAATTTGCATAAATACCACAACAGATCTAAACATTGGGTCTAGCCAGGTGGAAATGTCTTGTTGAATCTTGTTGACACATAACAGTAAAATACTTAATGTTAAGGTATGAATGGAACCCATTTAGGCTACCCATGAACATTAAGTACTTTAGAAACCAGCCTTTTTTAATTATTAAGAGAAGGGGTTTGGGGCTGGGTCTGTGCGACTGTTTCTGGGGGACGAGTCTAAGGGAAGAACAGGAGACAAGGGTAAGGAGAATGCAGAAGACAAAAGGTAAGTAAAATAAAAAGTGAATCCCCAGAAACAGATTTCGAAACATTCCCCTAATGGGATTCTTAGGGACTTTGTTTCCTTACTCAGGACATAATGAGGATACAAAATCATTTGAGTTTGCTTCTGTTGCAATTTGTTCAACCTTTTTTTCATAAAATGACTGGACTATGTTTGTGCTTATTTTAAAATAACTCTGATATCTCTCCCTTTCTTTTCATGTTTAATTGACCCTGTTCAAAAATATGACAAATTTAAAATATCATTCCAATCATATTCATATTCTAATCATCATCCAATTACCAACATTTAACTCTTTCTCACCAGTATAAAAAAAGTGGTTTTGGTAATTTTCACAATTTCATGGCACCCCAGAATATTTTGTTGTATGAATATCTGAACATACCAAAAGAAAGAACAAACCCTGTGCTTTTAAAACAAAAACAAAATTTTTTTTTTTTTATCAAAGACTACATCTAGATAAGATTCATAATGATGATCAAAACACAGTAGATCGAGTCCATCAACAACCTACACCCATAAAGCTTCATAGTCCTATAGTGATCGCATTATGATATCGCTTGTTTCTGCTCTTCTTTGCCAGCGTTTTGATCTCCTATCCTCACATTAGCTAGAACATTTGTATACTGTAACGTACACACGGCAAGGTACTGTATATGCGTGTATTAGGCCTAATGTAGGCTATTGGGAGCAAACCACCCTGATGCTAAACCTTAAAAGCTTACTTCAAATATGATGTTTTCTTATTCGGTGAAGTTCGGTATCTTGCAACCATCTCTCGTCCTCTGCTCGTCCATTTGAAAACTGCGCGCGCCGCGCTGCCGGCGAACATAATTTTTTTTTTTTTAAATCAGCATCAGCAAGTGCCAGTAGCAAATAAAATTTTGGGGTGGCACCCGGGGTGGCCAATCGCATGTCAGGGGTGTCCAGTGCCACCCCGGACCCCCCTCTGGCTGCGCCACTGCCTGCAGGGACCCCCTGACAGGACATGTTTTTGTTTTAACCCTGAAATAGCACACCTGATTCAATGAATTAAAGTCTTAATGTGCAGCTGACTAATTGAATCAGGTGTGCCATTTCAGGGTTAAAACAAAAACATGTCCTGTCAGGGGGTCCCTGCAGGAGAGGTTGAGAAACACTGGTCTAGACGAAGTAATTGTCACTGTTTATTGTGGAGATGTTAACGCACGGGTCTGTTAACTTAATAGTCTACTTTTAAGGTAGTCTAATATTTTTCTGACTAATAAATTACTGACACAGTAAAGGGTAGATTTAAATATAGAATAACGAATTTTAAATAAAGAAAAAACGAAAATTAAATAAAGAAAAAAAACCCGAAATTTAAATAAAGAAAAACTAGATTAATTTAGATTGATAACGTTACGGGTAAAAAGGCTAGTACATGTTGGGTCGGTGTACTTTTTCGTTCATTTCGGAATGAAAGATGAAATGTAAAAAAAAGGGTGCAGCTTGTTTTTTTGTTTAAAAGAAAAAAACAGAAATGGCTGTATTTTTTGGTAGGCTACATAGCACACGCCGGCCCTGGGTTCAGCAATGAGTGTATTGATTCATTGTCCCTTCATAGTTTGCAAGAGACATTTAATAAACTGAGCGTATTTAATAAACTGAGACGTAGGCTATTTAATAAACTGAGCGTAGCCTATTCATCTGTCAATATGAAACGCGACTTGGCCATTCTAATTAATGATCGGAAGAACGCGTATCGACCACCATTACTGTAAAATATGGACGTATGTCCATTTAAACTCGATTTTGGTCAAATGTGGATTATATCATTACACTGGCAAGACTATGGTTACATTTAAAGATGCCGTACCAAGTATGACACCGCTACGTTCAACTGCTTTTGAATTACGGTGTTTTTTTCACTTCCTGAAAAGTAACCGTTTTGGACATAAGTGAGTTTCATCGGGCAGCGACGATATATTTATTACCAATGCATTTCTAGTACAATTTTTTGAAATATAATTAAAATATGTTTGTATTTAGCATATTTCTTGAAAATGTAATTAAACATATTTATTACCAATGTAGTTCTAGTACACTTTTTAGAAATATATTTAAAGTATGATTGTCATTAGCATATTTATTAAAAATGCAATTAAGCATACATTTATTACCAATGTACTACTAATATACTTTTCAGAAATATATTAAAAGTATGCTTGTCTATAGCGTATTTCATAAAAGTGTAATTAAGCATTTATTACCAATGTAGTTCTAGTACACTTTTTAGAAATATATTAAAATGCAATTCAATGTATTTTTAGTTCCATTTAAATAAGCATGTTGGAAATACAAATGTATTATAAACATACTATTTGTATTTCAAATATATTTTTAATACATTTAATACTACGTCTTTTTCACCTGGGTATGATTAAACCACTTGTTAAAAAACGCAACTTGATCCTACAGAATTAGTCAATTACAGACCGATCTCAAATCTACCTTTTCTGTCAAAGATACTAGAAAAGGCAGTATCCTCACAACTATGTTCCTTTTTAGAAAGAAATGGTATCTGCGAGGATTTTCAGTCAGGATTTAGACCGTACCATAGTACTGAGACAGCTCTCATTAGAGTCACAAATGATTTGCTCTTATCATTCGATTGTGGTTGTATCTCGCTATTGGTGTTACTCGATCTTAGTGCTGCATTTGATACTAATGACCACAACATTCTTTTAAATAGACTCGAAAATTATGTTGGCATTAGTGGAATTGCATTAGCATGGTTTAAATCATACTTATCTGACCGTTATCAGTTTGTAGCAGTAAATGAAGAGATGTCTTATCAATCAAAAGTTCAGTATGGCGTACCACAAGGCACAGTACTAGGACCGTTGCTGTTCACTCTGTACATGCTACCCTTAGGAGATATTATTAGGAAGCATGGAAGTTTTCACTGTTATGCTGATGATACTCAGCTCTATATTTCTTCAAGCCCTGATGAAATTTACCAATTCACCAAATTAACGGAATGCATAACTGACATAAAAAATTGGATGACTAGTAATTTCCTAGTACTAAATTCTTAAAAAACAGAGATTCTAATTATTGGACAAAAAACTTCCTCACGTAATAACCTAGAATACTGTCTAACACTTGATGGCTGCTCTGTCAAGTCCTCGTCGTCGGTTAGGAACCTGGGTACTTGAGCGAGCTCTTAACGCATTATACTCCTTCACGTCTATTGCGATCTCAAAATTCCGGCCAGTTGATAATACCTAGAATATCAAAATCGTCTGCTGGCGGTAGATCCTTTTCCTATTTAGCACCAAAACTTTGGAACAATCTTCCTAACATGGTCCAGGAAGCAGACACAGTCTGTCAGTTCAAATCTAGACTAAAACACATCTCTTTGGCTTAGCATACACCTAACACATTATAGAGTTCTATAATTTAATGTTAGGCTGCATAGTTTAGATCAGCCGGAACCGGGAACACTTCCCATAAATCGTGATGTACTTTGTACATCATAAGAAGGATGGCGTCTATGCTAATGTTTGACTCTCTGTTTATCCTCTCGCCGGATCTAGGCCGTATCCGGATCTGATGAAGGACCTGCACCTGGACACGACGACAACGCAGTCCTGAAGTATCAACTAAACTCAAAAAAATGATGTGTTGGCTTTACTTAACTTTTTTATGTAAACAGGTTCCACTGGTTCCACACAGGGATGGAAATTAGCACCAGCCAAATGCGGGTGATTTTGTGTTGTGGCGGGTAAACTCGCTTCACCTACCGGCCACCGTGGCGGGTAAATAAAAATAGCATACTGTTTCACCCGGACGGCAGACACTTTTAGAGGAGGCACACCTTCAACACACGCGCGCTTCTTCCGTCGAGACTCGACGAGGGAAGAAAACGTGGGAGCGCGAGAGGCAGTGTGCCATCCAAAGGGAGAGCTAGCCGCGAGCGCATGGTGTATTTTCAGGGCGGGGTAGCTCTCTTGCGTCGTAAAGAGCTAGCCGTGTGAACATCTATCCGCACGCTTCTTCCGTTGAGGCTTGAGCGCGAGAGGCGGTTATTGCCGTCCCAAAGGAGAGCTAGCCGCGAGTGCATGATGTAAATATGACAGAACAGGCATACTCTCGCAGAGAGAGCAACCTCCAGCATAGAGTGCGTTTCAGCATCAGTTCAGTTTTTTTGTTCAATCTGCCCTACTCATTTAATGAAATTTAATGAAATCAGTTCATGGTATAAGAGAGAAAGAGAAGATGTCAGTATTTCATTGAGACTTGAGATTAATTAAACTGCTTAATTATTGTAGATCTTGTAGTATTATTTTTCACATGCAGTTACACATTGTCGGTTAAAAACAAGAAAGTGGCTAGTAAAAACATTGAGTGGCTGGTAGATTTTGAAATCCACCAGCCACAGTGGCCGGTGGACAAAAAAGTTAATTTCCATCCCTGGTTCCACATAACTGGGTTTCGTTAAACAAACATAATTTGGTCATGTAACTTCAACATCATGGAAGTCATTTTAAGCGATCCAATTAAACTCTGAGCTGAGTGTTAAATGAACACTGAAGCAGTGTTAAAGTTAATGAGATAATTAAGTGAATTATTGAGTGATGATTGAGCATTATTGAAGACACCTGATGTTAACAAGCAGAATCACTGAAGGAGAAAACCAGAATTTCATGTCACCATTATGGTGATCAGTGTTTGTTTTAGTTGGGCTCGTGACCCCCACATTATTAACTTTAGATTATGTTTGGCTGCTGTACATGAGTTATAACAGCTAGATGATCAAATAGAAAAGGTGATCTGATGATGTTGGTTGTGTTTTAACATAATCATTATATCACAATCATTTGACCTAAATCACTGAACTCATATAGAACCAAAATTCTGAGTTAAGTTTACCTTATGGATTATAGCAGCACTGCCGTTGTAGCCCAAGTGGAAAAAAAGTATACTTTATTGTATTTGAAATGTATTCCCTTTTTCAATAGTACATTGCAAATATACTAACAAAAAATGTACTAACTTTAAATATATTAAAAGTATATTAGTATCATGCTTTTTACCTATTTTTACAATACAACTTTTAACACACTTTAAAATAATTGTAGTTAAGTATATTTTCTAAAAGTATATTGAAAAACAACTTTACTTTTAACATATTTCTAAAAAGTGCACTATACTACATTGGTTAAAAATATATGCTTTGTTACACTTTTAAGAAAACACAAGTATACTTTTAATATATTTCTAACAAGTGCACTAGAAGTACATTGGTAATAAATACATGCTTAATTATACTTTTAAAAATATGCTAAAAACAAGCATAATTTTAACATATTTCTAAAAAGTGCACTATAAGTACTTTGGTAATAATAATATGCTTAGTTACATTTTTAAGAAATATGCTAAACACAAGCATACTTTTAGTGAAGTTTTAGTGCATTTAAAGAAAACATACTTATGTTGCTGGAGTACTGGAGTACTTTGTGTAAGAACATAGCAAAATGATTAAGCTTTTAGTGTGTTTAAAATATATGAACTTTATAAACACTTAGGCTTAACTGCAATATATTTTAAATATGTATTTATCATTTTAATATTCAAAAATATATATATTTGCAATGTACCAACTTATAATGTATTAGAAACATTTGTCAACTATTATTAAGCATTGCAATAAGCATACCTAATTAATGTTGTTCACTTTTACTTGTTTGTAGGCTACTTGTAAAAGGCTTCTTAAAAGGCTGTTGTCCACTGCATGCTACATTTGTACTACTAAAATTCCCACAAGGATTTCAACATCATATTATTTGAAATTGATCATAGATACATTTTCCAGAGATGTTAAAAAAAGTTTGTACTTGTTTAAATTCAAACAATAGCATAATACACGTGACTAGTCCTGATTGGTTCCAGAGCTGTTAAATGGTTGTGATTGGAGCTTCCGTTTATCAGATAATATGCTGTGTGTGTGTTACTTGAATGTGATTAGATTTAAAAGTCTAAATTTAAACTGTTAAAAATATATAGACTGATCTTGTCTCTTTAGAGGACTAGGAGGAAACCACGCGATTCATATGGATTAGGTACTTTTTGTGATCAACTTTTGGAAACGTAGCGTTTTGAGAAAACATATAGTGTTGATTTTACCCAGCTTCTTCAAGTTTGCATGGCCTGTGACATTTGGAACCTCATTATGTTGTGATTCTAGGTAAGATTTGTATTACATTAACGTTACTTGTCTTTGCCAGTCGTATTTTTGACACAAAGTGTAACAGCACGTATTTTTCAGTTCAGCTAGCACTACATTCAATTTGACAAATCAGAGCAAAGCTTTTCAAGTCTACGTCGAAGCAGACTCGAAGAGATGAAGATACTGCCTCAGAACTTACTGGTAAGTTTTAGTTGCTGTTTGCATAAATAAAAAGCTCACTGTTTAGTTTTTTAATCTTAATAAATCTTTTTAAAATCTATGTGGAGACATTTGTTTGTCTTAAAACAAATATAAAACATTGTCCAATGCATCTGCAAAAAACATAATTAGTCATTATAACATGTACAACATTGCATTAACATTATTTTTATTTGCAAAATGAAGCTGTGTATTTATTTTTGATTTCCTGAAAAAATTGGCTTCGTTATGTAAATGATCTTTCTTTGAAAAGTTTGGGGAAAAAATACATGTTATGAACAAAGTTACTTTGTCTTAAGCTGACCAGACAATTATGGTAGTGTGTGTTGATTGGTGTTTATAGTAGTTCAAGCTAGACAACATTATTGCCGTATGTATGCATATATAATTCTCTCTTTTTTTTCATATTAATATTTGTTGTTTTTCAGACCAGCTGCTATAGAAGAAAAACTTAAATCTGAGTGCAGAGACAAGCGAAGAAGAGAGTAGTAAGTATGGTTTGATCTCATATCACCTCTGTTATAGAGATTTTTGAATCCGGCCCATTGAAAGGTGGTCGACAGTTAGGAAAATGTTAGCAACGTGTCCATTTCAGGTGTCTAATTTGTGCTGCCTTTGAGTCATTCATGTAAAAATCTGTTTATTTAATTGTGTTTTTTAGTAAAGCTGTAAGTCACTTGTCCTAGTTGTCCTGGCATAAAATATTTTGAACCACTTCTAATTTCCTTAAATCTTTAGATCTTTCTTTACAATAGACAGGTTCATGGGAAATACCCTGGGTTTAAATAAACCACAATTATCAATATGAAACATATCCTCTAATACTCACAGGTTGCTTTATTGATTTCATTTAATTTCATTTAGTTTATTTATATAGCACAAATAAACACAACAGAAGTTGACCACTGTGCTGTACATACAAGAAGAATAAAAATATAAAGACACAACAATAATACAAAACTAACAAGCAATAAAACACTACATTTGCATTCTTTATACCAGGGTTATGAGTGAAATGCGCAGTTAAAAAGATATGACTGCAGTTTGGACTTAAATTCATACATAGATGTGGCAGATCTCACAGATAAGGGAAGACTGTTCCATAGCCTAGGACCAGCCACTGAGAAGGCACGATCACCTCGCAACTTCAGTCTGGATTTTGGGTGTACAAGTGTGATGCTGTCTGAAGAGCGTAAGCATCTTGTTGAGTGTTTCACGTTAACAAGGTCTGACAGATAAGACGGAGCCTGACCAATCAGTGCCTTAAAAACAAATATTACAATTTTATATTCCACTCTAAAATGCACTGGCAACCAGTTGAGAGAGATTAATATCGGGCTGATATGTTCTCGTCTACGCGCTCCAGTTAAAAACCTGGCAGCGGCATTTTGGACCATCTGAAGCCGCAACATGGATGATTGAGGTAAACCAACATACAGTGAGTTACAATAGTCCAAACGAGATAAAACAAATGCATGAGTTACAGTTTTAAGATTGTTGAAAGATAAAAAAGGTTTAACTTTGGATAAAAGTTTAAGGTGGAAAAAACAGGACTTGACCACAGAATTAATATGTTTGTCAAACTTGAGGGATGCATCAAAAATAACTCCTAAATTTCTCACAGTAGGTTTGATATAGTTATTTAAAGAGTCATAATTATTATTGGGATTTATCTTTCCCACGGAGGGCCCAAAAACAATTACTTCAGTCTTAGACTCATTTAAATGCAGAAAATTCAAAGACAACCAGGCTCGAACATCATTTAAACAATCACGCAAGGTTTCTAGGCCTTGCTTGTCATTTTGTTTCAAGGGTAAGTAGATTTGGGTGTCGTCTGCATAAAAGTGAAAGGACACTCCATATTTCTTAAAAATTGAGCCCAAAGGCAACATGTACAATGAAAACAGTATGGGGGCCAAAATAGACCCCTGGGGGACACCACAAGTGACTCGTGCTACAGATGATACAGCATCTCCGATACCCACTGAGAAAGTTCTATCTTTAAGATACGATCGGAACCAGCTAAGAGCAGTACCTCGAAGCCCCACACACTTTTCTAGACGCGATAGCAGAATGTCGTGATCAACCGTGTCAAAAGCCGCGCTCAAGTCCAATAGCACCAAAATTGCTGAGTTCCCAGAGTCAACAAATAATAAAATATCATTTAAAACTCTTACGAGTGCTGACTCTGTACTATGATGTTTCCTAAACCCCGAAAATCTCTGCAGTTGTACAGATACAGCATCTTCTAAGATTTTGGCAATAAAAGGTAGATTAGAAATTGGTCTAAAATGTGCTAAGACAGATGTGTCCAGACCTGGCTTTTTCAAAATAGGTTTCACTATTGCATGTTTGCAAAAAGAAGGAACAATTCCAGATCGAATGCTCTTGTTTATAATTGCTAAAATCCAATCTCCAACACTATCAACAATCAGTTTAAAGAATTTGGTCGGAACAGTATCACAGGCAGAGGTGGTAGGCTTCAGCTTAGCAACAGAATCCATTAGACCCGGCAATGTGAGTGGCTCGAATGAGTTACAAAAGTTGATAGGAATTAAGAGATCAGCAGGATCCTCAGAACCAGGAGTGATGGATTGTCTATGTCATCAATTTTAACCTTAAAAAAAGACAGAAAATTCTCACATAGAGTTGAGGACTCCGGTAAGCAAAGTTTGCTGTTTGGGTTAAAAACAGAGTTTAAGATATTAAATAAAACCCTAGGATTTTTTGAGCTTTGGCAAATTTTTTCTGAGAAATAGTGGGACTTCGCAATTTTAACTGCTTTTATTGCTGCAAATAACTATATCAGTAACTTTTTGATTGAACTTTGCTCACTGTAAATTGTGATTGGCTTCTTCTAATCTCATGTTCAATGTAACTCATAGAGTGCTGTACAGTGACGACAGACAAGAGGATAAAGCTTGATGAGGAGGATATAGCCAAAGCTTTTAAAGGTAAACTGAGGAGTCAACGGAATTCTAATGCATTTCTATGCAAATTATTATACATATATTGAAACATGAATACAAAAATGTTAATCATTGGTTAATTTTATATTAATTCTTCTTCCCTTTCAAAGATCCTCTGATAAAGCAGTTTTCAAATACTACAAGCCCCAGTTGCAGAAAATGAGTCGTACTCCAAGAAGTGAAAGTCCACTTGAAGATGAAGATGTGACATTCAAACTCTACTGTTTCTTTGGTTCAGACATTTGTAGGCCTAAATTTGTAAATGATGCATTCACTTCTGCACATTATTTTTCTGAAACTTATTTTTATTTTTTCATAAAATTGAATTCTGATGCTTATTTAGTGATGTAAAATTCATAGTGTACTTTTCAGTAATACATGTATAACTGAAATGTTCTACAAAAAAATTATAAATATAGCTCTGCAGCATTTCACTGATCTTTTTAATTTACTTTTATTTCTTTTTTTACTCTTATGTAATTTACACAAGATACTATATTAAAGTTTTCTTGATTTTCAAAGTCTGTTTATATTTAATTATTTTTGCACTTTTAATATACCATTTTAAATACTGAATAAAACACCCTAGTGAAAAAAAAGTATGCTAAGTATACTTGCAGCCAGACTAATTGTCAGTATACTTCAAGTGTGTTAATAATTAAATAACTTGAAGTGTGCTTTTTTGGATACATTTTTTTTGTACTAAGTGTATTTTAGTTATAATTAAATTATACTAAAGTATAACTTTAAGTGTATTTAGTGTACTTTTTGATGCTAAATTGAGACAATTTCAAGTATACTTAGTACACTTTAAG
Source organism: Gila orcuttii (assembly GCA_026230005.1). Taxonomy (NCBI): domain Eukaryota; kingdom Metazoa; phylum Chordata; class Actinopteri; order Cypriniformes; family Leuciscidae; genus Gila; species Gila orcuttii. Next base: position 16,597,785 of record JAPDVR010000012.1, read on the forward strand.
TACATGCGTATTTTCATGCTTAAAGTGTACTTTATTTGTGTTACAAGTACATTACAAATTCATTATGAGTGCCTTCGAAACATATTTGTACTATATTTTAATATACTAAATTATGCTAAAATGGAACCACTTCCAGTACATTTAAGTGTATTTCTTTGCAGTTCATTAAAAATATACTTTCATATGTCTTAAACTAGTTATAATAAATGTGAAGCATAATTTTAATGTACTTCAAGAACATTTAAATAGCATTAAAAGTGTATTAGCATTACACTAATAGATTATTATAAAGCTGTTTTATTCAGCATTTAAAATTGTATATTAAAAGTGCAAAAATAATTAAATATAAACATTAAGACATGCACAGACTTTGAAAATCAAGAAAACTTTAATATAGTATCTTGTGTAAATTACATAAAATAAAATAAATAAACTTAAAAAGATCAGTGAAATGCTATGGCAGAGCTATATTTATAATTTTTTTGTAGAACATTTCAGTTATACATGAATTACTGAAAAGTACACTATGAATTTTACATCACTAAATAAGTATCACAATGCAATTTTCTGAAGAAAAAAAAAGTTTCAGAAAAATAATGTGCAGAAGTGAATAATGCATTATTTACAAACTTAGGCCTACAAATGGCTGAACCAAAGAAACAGTAGAGTTTGAATGTCACATCTTCAAGTTGACGATCACTTCTCTGAGTTCAACTCATTTTCTGCAACTGGGGCTTGTAGTATTTGAAGACTGCTTTATCAGAGGATCTTTGAAAGGGAAGAAGAATTAATATAAAATTAACCAATGATTAACATTTTTGTATCCATGTTTCAATAGATGTATAATAATTTGCATAGAAATGCACTAGAATTCTGTTGACTTCTCAGTTTACCTTTAAAAGCTTTGGCTATATCCTCCTCATCAAGCTTTATCCTCTTGTCTGTCGTCACTGTACAGCACTCTATGAGTTACATTGAACATGAGATTAGAAGAAGCCCAACACAATTTACAGTGAGCAAAGTTCAATCAAAAAGTTACAGATATAGTTATTTGCAGCAATAAAGCAACCTGTGAGTATTAGAGGATATGTTTTATATTGATAATTGTGGTTTATTTAAAACCTAGGGTATTTCCCATGAACCTGTCTATTGTAAAGAAAGATCTGAAGATTTAAGGAAATTAGAAGTTGTTAAAAATATTGTATGCAAGGAAAACTAGGACAAGTGACTTACTAAAAAACACAATTTAATAAACAGATTTTTACATGAATGACTCAAAGGCAGCACAAATTAGACACCTGAAATGGACACGTTGCTAACATTTTCCTAACTGTCGACCACCTTTCAATGGGCCGGATTCAAAAATCTCTATAACAGAGGTGATATGAGATCAAACCATACTTACTACTCTCTTCTTCGCTTGTCTCTGCACTCAGATTTCAGTTTTTCTTCTATAGCAGCTGGTCTGAAAAACAACAAATACTAATATAATTCTTTTTTTTTTTTTTCATATATGCATACATACGGCAATAATGTCTAGCTTGAACTACTATAAACACCACTCAACACACACTACCATAATTGTCTGGTCAGCTTAAGACAAAGTAACTTTGTTCATAACATGTATTTTTTCCCAAAACTTTTAAAATAAAGATCATTTACATAATGAAGCCAAATTTTTCAGGAAATCAGAAATAAATACACAGCTTCATTTTTCAAATAAAAATAATGTTAATGCAATTTTGTACATGTTATAATGACTAATAATGTTTTTTGCAGATGCATTGGACAATGTTTTATATTTGTTTTAAGACAAACAAATGTCTCCACATAGATTTTAAAAAGATTTATTAAGATTAAAAAAACTAAACAGTGAGCTTTTTATTTATGCAAACAGCAACTAAAAAATACCAGTAACTTCTGAGGCAGTATCTTCATCTCTTCGATTCTGCTTCGACATGAAAAGCTTGGCTCTGATTGGTCAAATTGCATGTAGGTGAAATGAAAAATACGTGCTGTTACACTTTGTGTCAAAAATACGACTGGCAAAGACAAGTAACGTTAATGTAATACAAATCTTACCAAGAAGAATCACAACATAATGAGGTTCCAAATGTCACACGCCATGCAAACTTGAAGAAGCTGGGTAAAATCACGTTTGTCATAACGCTACGTTTCAAAAAGTTAATCACAAAAAATACCACCTAATCCATATGAATCGCGTGGTTTCCTCCTACTCCTCTAAAGAGACACGATCGCTCTATATATTTTTAACAGTTTAAATTTAGACTTCTAAATCTAATCACATTCAAGTAACACGTAGGCCTACAGCATATTATCTGATAAACGGAAGCTCTGAGTGAGGTGCGAGCGAGCTCATTATCATAAGAACCAATCACAACCATTTAACGGCTCTGAAACCAATCAGGACTAGTCACGTGTATTATGCTATTGTTTGAATTTAACCAAGTACAAACTTTTTTTAACTTCTCTGGAAAATGTATTTATGATCAATTTAAAATAATATGATGTTGAAATCCTTGTGGGAATTTTAGTAGTACAAACGTAGCATGCAGTGGACAACAGCCTTTTACAAGTAGCCTACAAACAAGTAAAAGTGAACAACATTAATTAGGTATGCTTATTGCAATGCTTAATAATAGTTGACAAATGTTTCTAATACATTATAAGTTGGTACATTGTAAATATTTATTTTTTTAAATATTAAAATGATAAATACATACATATTTAAAATATATTGCAGTTAGGCCTAAGTGTTTATAAAGTTCATATATTTTAAACACACTAAAAGCTTAATCATTTTGCTATGTTCTTACACAAAGTAGCCTACTCCAAAAATGTATTGTAAGTAAGAGCAACATAAGTATGTTTTCTTTAAATGCACTAAAACTTCACTAAAAGTATTCTTGTGTTTAGCATATTTCTTAAAAATGTAACTAAGCATATTATTATTACCAAAGTACTTATAATGCACTTTTTAGAAATATGTTAAAATTATGCTTGTTTTTAGCATATTTTTAAAAGTATAATTAAGCATGTTTTTATTACCAATGTACTTCTAGTGCACTTGTTAGAAATATATTAAAAGTATACTTGTGTTTAGCATATTTCTTAAAAGTGTAACAAAGCATATATTTTTAACCAATGTACTTATAGTGGACTTTTTAGAAATATGTTAAAAGTATGCTTGTTTTTCAATATACTTTTAGAAAATATACTAAAGTACAATTATTTTAAAGTGTGTTAAAAGTTGTACTGTAAAAATAGGTAAAAAGGATGATGCTAATATACTTTTAATATATTTAAAGATAGTAAATTTTTTGTTAGTATATTTGCAATGTACTATTGAAAAAGGGAATATATTTCAAATACAATAAAGTATACTTTTTTCCCACATGGGCAGCTTTATAATAAGCTATTAGTGTAATGCTAATACACTTTTCATGCTATTTAAATGTTCTTGAAGTAAATTAAAATTATGCTACACATATATTATAACTAGTTTAAGACATATGAAAGTATATTTTTAACGAACTGCAAAGAAATACACTTAAATGTACTGGAAGTGGTTCCATTTTAGCATAATTTAGTATATTAAAATATAGTACAAATATGTTTCGAAGACACTCATAATGAATTTGTAATGTACTTGTAACACAAATAAAGTACACTTTAAATTAGTCCCTATAGCATGAAAATACGCATGTACTGAAAGTGTACTAAGTATACTTGAAATTGTCTCAATTTAGCATCAAAAAGTACACTAAATACACTTAAAGTTATACTTTAGTATAATTTAATTATAACTAAAATACACTTAGTACAAAAAAAAAATTATCCAAAATAGCACACTTAAAGTTAACTAATCATTGACACACTTGAAGTATACTGACAATTAGTCTGGCTGCAAGTATACATAGCATACCATTTTTAGCCTTTTCAATGGAATCCAAATGATCAAATCAATAAAAAAGAAACTTAAAAAAAAAATTAGTTCATGTAGGCACACACAGACATCAAGAATCAGCCTGTGAATCTCAACAATGGTGACAATTATAAAGCATGTTGCAGTGCATTCTGGGTGCCACCAATCAAAACTCATTCATGGCTCCCATCATGCATTGCTGCATGAATAAATAATGAGCTTATGTTCAGAGGTGATCTGTTTGTCACCATTTGAAAGTTTTTTTGAAGAAGTTTTTTTTTGTTCAAGTTCATTTTATTTATATAGCACATTTTATAGCAATCACTGACTGACCAAAGTGCTTTACAGAACTACAAAATTAGAAGACACCAGCACCATGAGTAGTAGCACATCATAGAACAGTACAAAAATGTTAAGAACAGCTTAAAACTGTAGACGTCCAAGCAGTCTCAGAGATTATCAGTAATAGAAAATAAAAACAGAAAAGACAGTAACAGGTTTAATACGAGTATCATACTCAAAGGAGAGAAATATAAAAATAGACAGAAAGGAATATATAAGTATATATATATATCTACCCATACGCACACGTACACACACATACATATGTGCATATAAATACACATACACACACACACACACATACATACACACACATATATGTACACATATGCACATATATATACATGTACATGCACCTTATTTGTAGGCCAAAGAGAACAAGTGCGTTTTTAAAATTGACTTAAAGGAATTCACAGTAGGGGCTATCCGAACGTCCAAGGGCAAATTGTTCCATAGCCGAGGCCCAACCACAGAAAAAGCTCGATCCCCTCTACGTTTAAGTCTGCATTGAGGGACTTGTAACAGATTTTTTTCACCTGATCTCAGACTTCTTGACGGCGTGTAAGGTTGTAGCAGTTCAGTTAGATAGCTAGGCGCTTGGTTGCATAGGGCTTTGTACACAAATAACAGGATTTTAAACTCGATTCTGAGATTAATGGGCAGCCAGTGAAGAGACCTCAGAATTGGGGTGATGTGGTCACTTTTCCGACTATTTGTGAGGAATCTTGCGGCGGCATTTTGCACCAGTTGAAGACGAGCAGTTTGCGTTTTCGAGATACCGCAGTAGAGTGAATTGCAGTAATCCACACGTGTGGTGATGAAAGCATGAACAGCCATCTCAAGGGTTTTGTGATTAAGAAAAGGTTTGACTTTTGACAACAGCCGCAGGTGATAAAAACTAGAGCTTATTACAGAAGAGATTTGATGTGTAAAAATTTAAAGACTCATCCAGACAAACGCCCAAGTTCCGCACACTTGCAGAACTAAATGCCGCTAGTCTGCCTAGATCAAAGGAAGCAGCCTGGGGATTACCAGTGGACCCGAAAACAATGATCTCTGTTTTGTTTTCATTTAAAAACAAAAAATTTTGGTCCAACCAAACTTTTACTTCATCCAGACAACCTAACAATGATGAAAGGGTAGAGGGATCATTTCTCTTGATTGGAACATACAATTGGGTGTCGTCTGCATAACAGTGAAAAAATACCCCATGCCTTCTTAGAATGGTGCCCAGTGGTAAGATGTAGAGGGAAAAGAGAGAAGGCACTAAAATAGAACCTTGAGGAAGGCCACAGGTTAGATGCGCAACAGAGGAAGAGCAATTTCCTAGCTTGACTCTGAAAGTACGACCCGAGAGATAAGATTGGAACCACTGGAGGACGACACCTTTTAGCCCCACATCATATTCTAGTCTAGATAACAGGATAGAGTGGTCGATAGTATCAAAAGCTGCCGACAGATCAAGGAGGACAAGAGCCACAGAGTCACCAGTGTCAGTGGAGCGATAGATGTCATTTAACACTCTCATCAGAGCAGATTCAGTACTGTGAGCAGACTTAAAACCAGATTGAAATTTTTCAGAGATATCATTGCGTTTTAGAAAGAGCTGGAGTTGGTCAAGAACAACTTTTTCCAACACCTTAGTGACAAAAGGCAAAACAGAGATAGGACGGAAATTATTTAACACAGTAGTATCCAGTGAAGGCTTCTTGAGCAAAGGAGTGCCGGTAAGGAGGCATTTATTAACAAAGGATACCAATCCTGGCCCTACTGAATCGATAATCAATTTAAGAAACTTAGGAGAGATGATGTCTAGAGAGCAGTACGAAGTTTTTATCTTTGTGATAATTTCTTTGAGGAGATTCAGAGTGATTGGCTCGAAAGCATCCCAGGTAACAGGGTTCATCAACTGACTAATTGTAGAGTGGCTGGCATTGCATCTCAAGTTAGATTTTTTGTCAATAGAAAATCTCAAGAAACGTTCACATAGCTCATCCGAAACATCATTCCATACATTTACCGGAGGATTTAAAACCGAGTTTATAACAGAAAATAAAACCTTTGGTCTAGAGTGGTTAGCCATAATCATGTCAGAGAAGTACGCTGCTTTTGCTGCCTTTACAGCATTTTGATAGGTTGACAGACTGTCTTTAAATAACTGAAGTGAAATATGTAGCTTGTCCTTCTTCCATTTGCGCTCAGCCTTTCTGCTAGCTTGTCTTATTCGCCGAATATCCACGTTGAGCCATGGTTCAGATTTCGGTTTAGGTTTGAAGGGCTTAAGCGGAGCAGTTTCATTTAAGGCATTTAACCAAGTGGAGTATAGCAGACCGAGATGTTGGTCAGCATCTAGTTCCAATAGTGGAGAGTTCAGCAACAAGTGTGTGGAGGAATTCATAAAGTGCTCGTTAAAATTTAAGGCAAAAAGAGGAGAGTATGATCTAGATAGTCTTACATCTTCACTGGTGGTTTGAGCAATGCAAGGAAGAGATGTAGAAAATAAAATTGGCTTATGGTCCGAAAGCATAAAATCAGATATTACAACCTCACTAATCACCATCCCATATGAAAGCACAAGGTTCAATGTGTGACCCTTCATGTGAGTGGAATCATTTATCCACTGGACTAGGTTAAAAGATTCAATGAGGCTTAGAAAATCCTTTGAGAGAGTATTAGATTGACAACAAACGTGGATATTAAAATCACCCACCAATAAAAAACGATCATAGTTTGTGGTGATATTACCAATGAGTTCTGTAAATTGCTGAATGAAGTCCTTGAGTGAATGTGGCGGACGGTAAATCACCCCTAATAAAATAGGGCCATTCCAGTCTAAGTGAAGTAGTTGCGCTTCAAAGCTTGAAAAAGCACTGACAGGAACCGGCCGGCATCGCACAGAAAATGAGTCTTTAAAAATAGTCACGATCCCGCCCCCTAGTCTGTTCGGACGGGGGGTGTTGAAAAACGAACAGTCATTAGGAACTAGTTCAGAAAAAGGGGTTAGGTCCAGGATTCAGTGATGAACATGAAATCCAAACAGTGAGAGGAGAAGAAGTCGTTGAGCAGGAAGGTTTTATTGACCAAGGATCTGGCGTTGATCAGTGCCATTTTGGGCGGATGAATCACATCGGGGAAAGCTCCGCCTTTCTTCAAAGAACGACCCCGACTCCCGCGTTTCCTTCTGCGTTTCCTTTGTAAAATGATAGGCGGCCACTGGCGAATACATTCCAATGTATGCGTAGTGTTGTTTCTGTGTGATTGATTAAAAGCGTGCACTACATCCTGTTCATAAAAGTCCATAAAAGAGGTGCGAATGTTCAAGAGAGACTGTCGGTCATAGACCAGACGTGTGCAGCAATTAGAGGCCCAGATAGACATCCATAAAAATATCCAAAACAATAAGTACAAGAGAGACCGACGGCCAGTCGAACACACAGGCGCCATCTTGAATCACGTCTGTTACTGACTATTTCAGGATCATGTGACAAAACATGTGTTTTGATTTGATCATTTGGATTTCTTTGAAACGGCTAAAAAAATGGTATGCTCTACAACGGCAGTGCTGCAATAATCCATAAGATAAACTTAACTCAGAATTTGGCTTCTGTATGAGTTAAGTGATTCAGGTCAAATGATTGTGATATAATGATTATGTTAAAACACAACCAACAGCTACAGATCACATTTTCTTTTTGATTATCTGGCTGTTATAACTGAGATACAGCAGCCAAACATAATCTAAAGTTAATAATGTGGGGGTCAAGAGCCCAACTAAAACAAACACTGATCACCATAATGGTGACATGAAATTCCGGTTTTCTCCTTCAGTGATTCTGCTTGTTAACATCAGGTGTCTTCAATAATGCTCAATCATCACTCAATTATTCACTTAATTATCTCATTAACTTTAACACTGCTTCAGTGTTCATTTAACACTCAGCTCAGAGTTTAATTGGATCGCTTAAAATGACTTCCATGATGTTGAAGTTACATGAACAAATTATGTTTGTTTAACGAAACCCAGTTATGTGGAACCAGTGGAACCTGTTTACATAAAAAAGTTAAGTAAAGCCAACACATCATTTTTTTGAGTGTATAATCCGTTAAGAGCTCGCTCAAGTACTGGGGAGCTAAACCATTTAGTGCTTTGTAAGTAATCAGCAATATTTTAAAATATATACAATGTTTAATAGGGAGCCAATGCATTGTTGACAGAACTGGGCTAACATGGTCATACTTCCTGGTTCTGGTAAGAACTCTAGCGGCTGCATTTTGGACCAGCTGTAGTTTATGTATTAAACGTGCAGGGCAACCACCCAGTAGAGCATTACAATAATCTAGCCTTGATGTCATGAACGCATTAACCAATTGTTCTGCATTTTTCATTGAAAGCATATGACGTAATTTAGATATATTTTTTAAGATGAAAAAAAGCAGTTTTACAGATACTAGACACGTGACTTTCAAATGAAAGATTGGTATCAAAGAGCATACCCAGGTTCCTAACCGACGACGAGGACTTGACAGAGCAGCCATCAAGTGTTAGACAGTATTCTAGGTTGTTACGTGAGGAAGTTTTTTGTCCAATAATTAGAATCTCTGTTTTTTCAGAATTAAGTAGTAGGAAATGACTAGTCATCCAGTTTTTTTATATCAGCTATGCATTAATTAGTTAATTTTGTGGATTGGTAAGTTTCGTTAGGGCATGAAGAAATATAGAGCTGAGTATCATCAGCATAAGAGTGAAAACTAATGCCATGCATAATGATATCTCCTAAGGGTAGCATGTACAGAGTGAACAGCAACGGTCCTAGTACTGAGCCTTGTGGTACATCATACTGAACTTTTGACCGATAAGACATCTCTTCATTTACTTCTACAAACTGATAACGGTCAGATAAGTATGATTTAAACCATGCTAGTGCAATTCCACTAATGCCAACATAATTTTCGAGTCTATTTAAAAGAATGTTGTGGTCGATAGTGTCAAATGCAGCACTAAGATCGAGTTGCACTAATAGAGAGATACAACCACGATCGGATGATAAGAGCAAATCATTTGTGACTCTAATGAGAGCTGACTAAATCCTGATTGAAAATTCTCACAGATACCATTTCTTTCTAAAAAGGAACATAGTTGTGAAGACACTGCCTTTTCTAGTATCTTTGACAGAAAAGGTAGATTCGAGATCGGCCTGTAATTGACTAATTCTGTAGGATCAAGCTGCGTTTTTTTAACAAGCGGTTTAATCATAGCCAGCTTAAAAGTTTTTGGTACTTATCCTAATGACAAAGATGAATTAATGATATTAAGAAGAGGATCTATGACCTCTGGAAGCATCTCTTTCAATAGTTTAGTTGGTATAGGGTCTAACATACATGTTGTCGATTTAGATGATTTAACGAGTTTAAAAAATTCACCCTCTCCTATAGCAATGAATGAATCGAATTTTTCGTAAGTGAGACTACACTGCACTGTCTGATGCGATACTGTAGTAGACAGTTAGTTATAATTTTCTCCCTGATATTATCAATCTTGTAAGTAAAAAAGTTCATGAAGTCATTACTGCTGTGCTGCTTGGAAACATCTGGGCTTGAAGTTTTATTTTTTATTAGTTTAGCCACGGTTTCAAATAAATACCTAGGGTTTTGTTTATTTTCTTCTAATAGAGTTGAAAAATAAGCAGATCTAGCCGTTTTTAAGGCCTCTCTGTATGCAATCATGCTCTCTTTCCATGAAATGCGAAATACCTCTAGTTCTTCTTAGCTATCTTGGATGCTGAGATGATGAAACTGATCAGGAAGATTATTAATAAAGCAATCTTTAGTGGCAGAAGTGATAGGTCTAACATATTTGTAACACGGAGTCGGCTTTGCAGCCTTGGCTAAATGAAGTTTACACAAGACTAGATAGTGATCTGAGATGTCATCGCTCTGCTGCAGAATTTCAACAGCATCAACATTGATTCCATGTGATAATATTAGATCTAGAGTATGATTACTACAATGAGTAGGTCCTGACACGAGTTGTCTAACTCTAATAGAGTTAAGAATGTCTTTAAATGCCAATCCCAATGCACCTTTTTCGTTATCTACATGTATATTACAATCACCAACAATTAGGACTTTATCTGCAGCCAGTCCTAACTCTGATAGAAAGTCAGCAAATTCTTTGATAAAGTCTGTATGGTGCCCTGGTGGCCTGTATAGCCAGCACAAATCTCAAATGTGATTTATCATTTACACTAGATATTGTTACATTTAGCACCAACACTTCAAAATAATTATATTTGAAACTTTAGCCACGGTTTCAAATAAATACCTAGGGTTTTGTTTATTTTCTTCTAATAGGGTTGAAAAATAAGCAGATCTAGCCGTTTTTAAGGCCTCTCTGTATGCAATCATGCTCTCTTTCCATGAAATGCGAAATACCTCTAGTTCTTCTTAGCTATCTTGGATGCTGAGATGATGAAACTGATCAGGAAGATTATTAATAAAGCAATCTTTAGTGGCACAAGTGATAGGTCTAACATATTTGTAACACGGAGTTGGCTTTGCAGCCTTGGCTAAATGAAGTTTACACAAGACTAGATAGTGATCTGAGATGTCATCGCTCTGCTGCAGAATTTCAACAGCATCAACATTGATTCCATGTGATAATATTAGATCTAGAGTATGATTACTACAATGAGTAGGTCCTGACACGAGTTGTCTAACTCTAATAGAGTTAAGAATGTCTTTAAATGCCAATCCCAATGCACCTTTTTCGTTATCTACATGTATATTACAATCACCAACAATTAGGACTTTATCTGCAGCCAGTCCTAACTCTGATAGAAAGTCAGCAAATTCTTTGATAAAGTCTGTATGGTGCCCTGGCGGCCTGTATAGCCAGCACAAATCTCAAATGTGATTTATCATTTACACTAGATATTGTTACATTTAGCACCAACACTTCAAAAGAATTATATTTGAAACTACACTTTTAGTAATTCTGAAAATATTACTATAAATTACAGCAACACCTCCCCCTTTGCCTTTCAGACAAGGTTCATATTTATAACCGTAATCTTGGGGGTGCACTCATTTAAAGTAATGTAATCGTTTGGTTTTAGCCAGGTTTCTGTCAAACACAGCACATCTAGGTTATAGTCTGTAATCATATCATTAACGATAAGTGCTTTTAAAGTAAGGGATCGAATATTCAGCAACCCGAGCTTTATCATTTGTTCATTTGTATTATTTCTGTTTTTTATTTGTTGAACATCAATTAAATTTTTACCCTAAGATGGGTTTGGAAGTTTTTTGTATTTCCTCATTCGGGGAACAGACACAGTCTATGTGACACATCTATGTGATGATGGGATTTATCTAACCTCAGTGACATGAGACAGCTGGCAGACGGTCGGTTTAGCCAGTTTGTCTGCTTCCTGACCTGAGCTCCAGATTGTCATGTTTGAGCTCTAAGACTATGTGCCATATTACTAGAGAGAAGAGCAGCACCATCCCAGGAGGGATGAATACCATCTCTTTTCAACAGGTCAGGTCTGCCCCAAAAACTTTTCCAATTGTCAATGAATTCTATATTATTTTGCGGACACCACTTAGACAGCCAGCCATTGAGTGAGGACAGTCAACTAAATATCTCATTACTCCTTCGAACAGGAAGGGGGCCAGAGCAAATTACAGTGCCTGACATCGTACTTGCGAGTTCACACACCTCTTTAACGTTAATTTTAGTGATCTCCGACTGGCGAAGTCGAACATCATTAGTGCTGACGTGAATAATAATCTTAGAGAATTTACGATTAGCATTAGCCAGCACTTTTAAATTTGCTTTGATGTCAGGCACTCTGGCTCCCGGCAAACATGTGACTATGGTGGCTGGTGTCTCTATTTTCACGTTCCGTGTAATAGAATCGCCAATAACTAGGGCACATTCAACAGGATTCTCAGTGGGTGTTTCACTGAGTAGGGAGAATCTGTTTGATGTTGTAATCGGAACGGAGGAGCGGTGTTTTTTCCCGCGACTACACCGTCTCACCGTCACCCAGTTGTCCTGCTGCACGGGCTACAGCCGGAACCGAATAATGTTCAAGTGTTCTCTAAAGCCTGGTTCACACGGCAGGATAATTAGGCCGATTTTAGCCCCGATTTACCCCTTCCGACAATCTTAAGTATATAATAATCTTAGAGAATTTACGATTAGCATTAGCCAGCACTTTTAAATTTGCTTTGATGTCAGGCACTCTGGCTCCCGGCAAACATGTGACTATGGTGGCTGGTGTCTCTATTTTCACGTTCCGTGTAATAGAATCGCCAATAACTAGGGCACATTCAACAGGATTCTCAGTGGGTGTTTCACTGAGTAGGGAGAATCTGTTTGATGTTGTAATCGGAACGGAGGAGCGGTGTTTTTTCCCGCGACTACACCGTCTCACCGTCACCCAGTTGTCCTGCTGCACGGGCTACAGCCGGAACCGAATAATGTTCAAGTGTTCTCTAAAGCCTGGTTCACACGGCAGGATAATTAGGCCGATTTTAGCCCCGATTTACCCCTTCCGACAATCTTAAGTATGCTCCGATTATCGTAAAATAATCTGATCAGATATTCCTGCCATGTGTGGTGTGTTAAGAGTGCTCTCGTCTGCTCGGAAGGATGTCGGGACAGCTCTGATCTCAAATCGGGGATATCCAACATGTTGGATTTTTTTGGCCCGATTTCTCCTCGTGTGTGGTGCCCCCCGGGGACAAACGAGCACGCAGCCTGTGGACTGTGGCGTGTAGCCAATCAGAAAGCGAGGTGACGAGGCGCAGAGGAAGCACCGGGAAACAAAATCAAAACAGCCGTCCATGCTCGCGTTTTCTCCACTTCTTTGACCATCGCCTTTTCTTTTGATAACTTTTTTTTCAGTTAAAAACAAACTACAAACTATCGCCACTGCATCCTCCTCGTCCGCCATGATTGTTTACTCTTAAGTCACGTTTGATCTCGAGGGATTTTCCGAGATTTTCCGTCTGACCTGGGAATGCTCGGGAGCAGTGTTGTGCAAGTTACTTCCAAACTGTAATACATTATACATTACTTGTTACTGTTATTTAAAAGTAATTCATTACCTTACAATATTACTGTCTCAGAATTTTAATGCGTTACATTACTCCTGTATTACTTTTGAGTTCCTTTCAGTAGTATAGTTCCTTTCTATACAGTAGTAGAACTTAACATTCTAAGGCTGTAACGATATGCGATATGAAAACGAAATCGTGACACTCAGATCCACGAATCTGCAGAATTGCGACACACCCCTTCCAACTCCACGAGTTATCCTTCCCGTCCAGATCCAATGCTACCACATTTTTAAATTACTATTAGTATTATTTGAATTTTGAAGTTAACATTATAAAATACGTAGACCTACACCACAAAACTAGTTGAGGCAAAATAATTTAAAATTGGGGAATTCCAGCATTATGGACGTGACATTTGCAGTCCAAACTTGAAATATAAATTCTCAGAAAATGCATTTAATACCAATATATTGAAACATCTGTTTATCCATAGGCTACCCCCTTAAAGGAGTCCAGACATTAGAAAAATGTCAGTCTACACATGCATTTTATATTTACTAATATGAGGGAAATACACCATTTTTTTTTTTACTTTTAGGAGGCAAAATATTTTTTTGTAATTCTGTGAATTACACTGAGCAAATCAAAAGTAATATTACCCACCGGATGAAGAAGGGTTGGCTCTCCACAGAACATAAAATATTCATTTTATTTTATTTTTCGTGTTCGCATTTATGAGGAAAAAACAATGTAAGGGGATATGTCCGTTACGGACGCGACCGCTTTGAAACGGCACTAAAAGACTGTTTTAAAACTTTCACATGCAGAGACCTCAAACAGAAGACACAAAGCCTTTCTTTAAAGTGAATTTCATAAATTTGTACTAATTGTATCTTAATTTTAATCATTGTTTCATCAACCAATTGCCTGGATTTAATAAATAAGAAGTAAATAGGCCTATAGCAGACAATAGATAGGCTAATCAGGAAACGGAGGCGCCTGCGCGTGAACTGGAGCGCGTCTCATAAATTAACCGAAACTCAGCGTATGAGGTAGCCTACTTCACAGACCTGAAAAATATATCTATATTGAAATGTCTACTTGTAAACAGAACAATTCAAAACGAAAGAAAACGGACTGCTCTCTGCTTATGAAATGTGCATTTCTCTCTGGCGCATTCATAGGCCTACTGCGAAAATCGCGAGTCAGCAACGTCAACTTCATCTTTATTAATAAACAATTAAAATGTCTCCTTGCTATATTTGACATATTCATAATCATTGTTTTTGCCGGTTCTTTGTGACAGCTTTTAGGTGCTTCATCAGCAGCGCCGCCACCCTTACATCATGTTACTTGAACGCGTCACCACCGCATCAAAAACATGATTGCGTGATGAAAACAAGAAAAATACCACCTAAACATATCCTAACTGTTTAGAAAGAAAACACAGAACAAATAGAGTAGCCTAATGCGCATACGTCCATCTCGCTAATGTACAGCACTCAAAAAAATGATATGATATAAAAAATTAAAGCCAACTTTTTTATGTGAACAGGTTCCATAAATTAACTTTTTTTTATGTCAACAGGTTCCATAAATTAACTTTTTTATGTCAACAGGATGCACATAACTGGGTTACGTTAAACAAACATAATTTGTTCATGTAACTTCAACACACTCAAATAAATTATATGTTGGCTTTAATTAACTTTTTTATGTCATCAGGTTCTGATATGTTGGCTTTAATTAACTTTTTTACATCAACAGGCTCTGATATGTTGGCTTTAATTAACGTTTTTATGTCAACAGGCTGCACATAACTGGGTTACGTTGAAGCAGTGTTAAAGTTAATGAGATAATTAAGTGAATAATTGAGTGATGATTGAGCATTATTGAAGACACCTGATGTTAACAAGCAGAACCACTGAAGGAGAAAACCGGAATTTAAAGTCACCATTATGGTAATCAGTGTTTGATTTAGTTGGGCTCTTGACCCTCACATCATTAACTTTAGATTTTGTTTGGCTGCTGTAAATGAGTTATAACAGCCAGATGAACAAATTGAAAAAAATGATCTGATGGTGTTGGTTGTGTTTTAACATAATCATTATACCACAATCATTTGACCTGAATCACTGAACTCATATAGAACCCAATTTCTGAGTTTAGTTTACCTTATGGATTATAGCAACACTGTCATTGTAGAGTATACCATTTTTAGCCTTTTCAATGAAATCCAAATGATCAAATCAATAAAAAACAAACAAAAAGAAACTTGTAAAAAATAAAAAAATAATATATTTTATGTAGGCACACAAAGACATCAAGAATCAGACTGTGAATGTCAACAATGGTGACAATAATAAAGCATTTTGCAGTGCATTCTGGGTGATACCAATCAAAACTCATTCATGGCTCCCATCATGCATTTTTTTTTTTTTTTTTTTTTTTTTTTTTTCAAATTTGATCATTTGGATTTAATTGAAAAGGCTAAAAATGGTATGCTCTACAATGACAGTGTTGCTATAATCCGTGTACACAGCCTGTACATGGCTGGCTGTGTACAGGCCACCATGCTACGGTTTCGAAAAATTCTTGAAAATTTGAAGAGTCTGTTTATTTGTATAGTTTGCATAGTAATTACAGTTATTATGTTGCTGTGTATTTTGCGTGAATGAGGATTGGTGTTTGGACAGATATTGTGTTTTGCGGTAGTGCCATACGGAACCGTTGCCACTGACCGCTTTAACGTCCGCAGTGGGGCTCGACAGCCTTAGTCAAACGGGTTGGCGCATATGGTCGGGTTGTGGAGAGGTTGTGAGAGATTGTGGTTAGGTCACATGTGAACTACGAGGAAGGAGCAACCTCAGCAGCAGGAGGGATGTAAAGGTCAGTAAGCAGGGCTGAGTTGAGTGGGGGACGGAGGGGGGTGACTCGGGGATGCCAGAGTCACTGTCGAGCCCTCTTGAGGTGTCGTGTGGCTAGTCGACGAAACACTGAGGACGGAAGGTGCCCACTTGAAGACCCTAGAGATGTCCCCTACTCTGCTCAATCCAGACGGTTGTCATGAGGGGACCGCACTGTGGTTGCAGCCGTTGTGTGTGCAAATACGCTATTAACACCAGACAGAAGGAGATTCACATCACCATTTGGAAAGAAGCTTAAATGGATGGAGAAGCATAGGTTACTGTAAAGCTACGTCTTAGTTGGTGCTTATCTTGGCGAAAGCCGAGTACAAATCAGCATGAAGTTTTAACATCTACTCTCGTGTAATGGAAATCAACATAAATTTGCTACATTCCAGTAGAGCCGCTGCACAGACGACAAAACTGATGAAGGAAGATTGTCGATTGCGTCAGAAAATGAAAATGAAGAAGCTCGTCTTTAATCTGCTAAATTATTGTTTTGTGAATCATTCATGATACCCGGCCATAGCAATGGAAGACATTTTTCAAAACAGATCCATACATTGAACAAATCTGAAAAAGACTGATTTTGTTGACTTGGCTACACAAAATAACAGACTATAGTATTGCTTTCAATATAAAAACCAATGAAAATGTAAAAGAACACTAAAATTAACTAAGTTTGAAACCCCATCACACATTTCAAGGTTTAAATAAAGTGTGAATTCACCTTACAATAAAACAAGGTTGATCGCGAATTAAAATGCTCTGTATCTGCTGCTCACCCCCATTCGTTTCTTTGCATGAACGTGTTTCGTCAACAGTTCATGTTTAGATAATGCCAGATTGTTGACAATCATAAACACTGCTCAGACATTCTAAAACTCTACAAAACCAGTTGAAACAACTGGATTGAAAACTTCAATTGAAATTTTGTGTGAAAAAACTTTAAATACAATAAATAAACTACAATATTTATAATTTAATAAGATATA
Source organism: Gila orcuttii (assembly GCA_026230005.1). Lineage (NCBI taxonomy): Eukaryota > Metazoa > Chordata > Actinopteri > Cypriniformes > Leuciscidae > Gila > Gila orcuttii. The sequence continues at coordinate 16,615,043 of JAPDVR010000012.1, forward strand.
GGGCCTACATTTGGACACATCGAGAGATTTATCCTTAAAAGAATTTTGCCTTTGCATGCTCATCAGGCTGGCTATCTGATACTCTCCACACAGCAAAAACTCCAGTGTTAAATGAACTCTCCTGGAAGTTTATCCAGACTCAAGAGTGTTAAAGTGTTAAAAAATGAGTGTTAAAATAACACTCAAGAGTGTTAAAGTTAAAGAGCTAATTAAGTGATTAATTGAGTGATGATTGACCATTATTGAAGACACCTGATGTTAACAAGCAGAATCACTGAAGGAGAAAACCGGAATTTCAGGTCACCATTATGGAGATACATAATGCACGATAAGCAGTCAGCAGCTTGCTTGAAGCAAGGATCAAAGCGCAAATTTGAACTATATAGATATATACGATATGGTCTAATTCCATATCACGTTTAAAAATATATTGATATATTTTTTTATAGTGATATATCGCCCAGCCTTACTGGTGGCCTAACGGCGATGTTCTTGTCAACTGACAACGATACCCCTGTAGTGCAAGAGAGCCTGAGGTACGAAATTGAGCAGGTAAACAAGCTGAATGCATATACGTCCTTGTTGATATTTGGAAAGGAAGGAAAAAATCTGTACGCACATCAGCCTGTTATGTCCTCATATCCTCTCCTTTTCACTCCGACACAGTGTTGCCAGATTGGAAATGTGAAAGTATCGTACTAGAAGTTCAAAATGATCATATTTGGAAGAAAATTATTGTACACGAGTTAAACACGAGTTGTATGGTGGATTGTTCGGTTTTGTTGAGGGGGGGAGGGGGTGAAAAATTCAGAAACTATCGTACATTATGGGATTTTTTACATTATTGATCGTACATCGTACAGAGGTCTAAATTATCGTACAAATAAGATAATTATCGTACGTCTGGCAACACTGCTCCGACAGCTCTTGACCCCGTCCCCACTCCCCCCTAATTTTTATTTTTTTTTACAGATCTGCATGATTCACGTAGGTCACATTTTCAGGTCGGAAAATCCGGAATTCCGGATTAATCCGGAAAAATCACATCCCTGAAGTATAAACAGATTAATGTTCTGACATGTTTGACACTCGACAAGAAGTTATTAATTGTCTTTCACGGTTAAGTGAACTGGAATACATTTTTGGGTTTCTCAGAAAAGTCACTGCATAAAGACAGTGAAGCCAAGGCAGAGCAGATTGAAGAAGGCACAGCAGAGAAAAGAAAAGATCATGATCAAGTTGAGAGTGTGAACAGAGCTGGTTTGGATAAAATGTCTGGTCAATTAACAAATACAAAAAAAGTTAATATTTCTTGTTACGTCTCCCCTCTTTGTCTAGGGGTAAAATAGGGAACGACGAACAACAGTGGAGAGACTTTAAGGATCTCCAGCTCTCCAGTCCCAGATTCACCAAAAAATCTAACAAAGTTCACTTTGAAATGGCATGTCTGCCTTTTATTTCTGTACCCTAGCCGAAGCTAGAAAAGAAATTAATAATATCAAGTAAAGGAACACATTACAAAGAAATCCAAAAACAAAAAGTATTACCTCGGGAGGAGGGCCCAATTCAAAAGAAAACAAAATAACCTCTACCTAAAAGGGGAATATAACATTAACTTACCTATAAAACAGAAAACAAAACAAAACAACAGATAACTTCCCTCACTCCCTAACTAACCATTAAACAGGAGAAAAGTTCTGGGTATCCTCCACCCTACATTACCCACAAACTCTTAACTGATCATAAATGAAAAGAAAAATAATTTCAAGAGTCACGTTAGGACACACATTGTGACCACACACACCAAAGAGCGCAACCAGCGCTCACTTGTCTGGGCCTGGAGAGCGGAACAACCCCAAACGCCGCGATGTCTCTCTCCTTTCTCAGCGCTTTCTCTGCTGCTTTATTAGACTCCTCAGGACACGCACCAATCAGTGCGCGAACAACACTCACGGGTTAACGAGCACTGGTGGTAGCCCTTAATCCTATTAAAGACACAAGAAAAGAGAAAGAGAGAGAGAGAAGAAAAAATACACATGCACATAACACTCCTAGTATATTACAGACACACAATGAATACGTCCTTGAACGTAACACCCCCACCAATACATTTTTCCTATATTCCCCCAATTATAGGAAAAACAAAAACAACCTTTCTTATGGTTCAGGACACTATACCCTGGACAGCACATCCGCTACGACATTTTCAGTGCCTTTCAGATGTTTAATACCTCCCTTACAAAAAATTACTGCAGTTTTTTAGAAGAAAAACTGCAGTTTTTGTTACATGTGGAAAAATGCAGTTTTTTGGACACGAAAAAACGTACTCGGTTACTAACGTAACCTCGGTTCTCTCTAGAGAGGGAACGAGTACTGCGTAATATCTTACGCTACGGGGAAAACCTCTTTTCCACGAGATATTGAAGCCAAAAATTATCCTTAATTTTGAATTAATGTAAAACGCTGTGCAGCAGCATGCAGACATAGGCAGGACAGCTCGCGCGCCTATTGGCTGCCCTGCGGCAACAGCAGCAGCCTATCGAGAGAGGCGCTGCGTGACACATATCCAATGGGGGCATTTCGCGCCCATTTCGTCACGTCCCGCCAGAAAAGGCGTGGTCTCGCCCTGTAAATATAGCTCGATAAGGCTGGTACACTGGTTTTCATCGCCAAAGCGAACCAGAGCTGTGTATGCATGGCAAGATACGCAGTACTCGTTCCCTCTCTAGAGAGAACCGAGGTTACGTTAGTAACCGAGTACGTTCTCTTACGAGAGTATCTCTCGTACTGCGTAATATCTTACGCTATGGGGAACACAATGCAAAACGCTGTGCGTACTGGGATCCGACACCAAAGTCCCAAGGGCAGTAGCCCGGGGCTCATGTAGTGCATAATCACCATAGACTCACAGAGATTCGGAGAAGAGAGGCTGCAAGCATCATTCCCCATGAAATAGCATCCTATAGGAGCTAGTTATGTTAATAGTGTTTCACACAGACAGGGTGAACGTGTTCAGCCTGAACTGGGTAATAGTACAGGTTATTCAACACCCATGGAGCCGTGTTATCGCTCAGTGAGCGATGCACAAGCAAAACTCAGCATCTGGGCCGGCACAGCGGGGCAGATAGTACTGAATTCTATACCGAAGAAGCTTGGCTTGTAAGGCGGGAACCTCTAGGTTATAAAACCTTATAAATGTAGACGGCGAGGCCCAGCCCACGGCCGTACAGATATCTTGCAAGGTAACCCCACTATACCACGCCCACGACGAGGCCACGCCTCTCGTGGAGTGCGCTCTGACACCCAAAGGACACTGCAGGCCCTTAGAAGTGTAAGCCAGTGCTATGGCGTCGACTATCCATCTGGATAGGCTCTGTTTTGATGCGGCCAGTCCCTTGGATCGTCCGCCAAACAAAACGAAGAGCTGCTCTGTCTGTCTGAAGGCAGACGAGCGGGACACATAAGCTCTCAGTGCCCTGACAGGGAAAAGGAGACTCGCATCCTCCTCCTCATTATGAACCGAGAGAGCGCACAGGGAAATAACCTGGGCCCTGAACGGTGTGTTGAGGGATTTGGGCACGTACCCGTGCCTTGGTTTGAGTATGACTTTTGAGTCATTAGGCCCAAACTCCATGCATGACGCGCTTACCGAAAGCGCTTGCAAGTCCCCTACGCGCTTCACTGAAGCGAGAGCCATAAGGAATACCGTTTTGAGAGACAGATGTTTCATGTCTGACAAATGGATTGGCTCGAATGGGGCACCTTTCATGGCTTCCAAAACCGTAGAAAGGTCCCACACAGGGACTGAGGGGGGTCTTGGAGGATTCAGCCTCCGAGCTCCCCTGAGGAATTGCACGACCAGGTCGTTTTCCCCAGTGACTGGCCAGACGTCGGTTTTGCAAACGCCGCTATGGCCGCCACGTATACTTTGAGCGTGGATGGGGTTCTGCCCTTATCCAGCAGCTCCTGAAGGAAGTAGAGCACTTCCGTAACCCCGCAGTCTGCGGGTGAAAAGCCCTGAGCTTGACACCAGGCAGAGAACACTGACCACTTTGAGGAATAGAGCCGTCTAGTAGATGGGGCTCTAGCCTGCTTGATTGTATTTAACACTCCCTCTGGGAGGTTAGCGGGTACCCGTTGATGGCCCATGCATGTAGGGACCATAGTTGCGGGCGAGGATGCCAAATCGAGCCCTTGGCCTGAGAGAGGAGGTCTTTCCTCAACGGTATTGGCCACGGGGCAGTGCTGGTCAGCAGCATCAGGACTGGGAACCAAGTCTGGTTCGGCCAGAGCGGAGCCACAAGCAGCACTGGGCATCTGTTTTCCCTGATACGTTCCAGCACTTGAGGCAGGAGCGAGACGGGCGGAAAAGCATAGAGGGGACAGCGGGGCCAGACGTGGGCCAGCGCGTCCTCGCTCTCGGAGAAATATTTCGGACAGTGAGCGTTCTCGTGGGACGCGAACAGGTCCACCTGCGCTTTGCCGAATGTCTCCCACAGCAGTTGGATCGTCTGCGCCGGCCAGCGGTCCATGCCCGGGGCGTTATTTTTTCCGTCGTTTCGACTCGCGCCGCGCAACGGCGGGGGCGTTGAGCGAACTGCAGCGAATAGCCTCTTTTTATAGTCTTCAGCACCCATTCTGATAGCCCGGGAAGCTTCGCCCACGCATCTGCGTGAAATGCTAGAGGTAGAATGAAAATCTGGGCTCTGGCCGCGGCATAACGGCGGCCGGAGAGCTCCGGTGTGCTGGGAAATAAACACTGTGTTTGCAGTGAGCGAGGCGGGGGGTGTGCTGATCACAGCGGGCAGCCCGGCCGCGCTCAGCTTCTCTCTGACAGGTTGTGGAGAGAATGCGAGCGGGACGAGCCCCGTAGGGTTCGGCATGTCTGTGAGGGAATGTGGGCGCGGGATAGCGGGCACACTCACTGCACTGGGAACACTGTCGGCTCGCGCCGACTGAGAATGTGTTGGTTTCGTTTTTACAGAAACCGTGGGACATGCTTCGTGTAGTGTTTGTGGTCACTGTGTTGTGGGCACGTACACTACATTTATTGCACAATCGACATGAGTCGATTTTATTTGTGCTAGCCCTGTATTGTGGCGGGCTGTGTCTGTGTGTGGGAATGGGCACTGAGACGTGGGCATTCTTACAACACTTATAACACCATCGGCCGTGGCCGGAATTCAAGAAAATACACTCTTTTTGGGATTTATCTGGGTTGCCGTAAAACTGGCGTTTGTGTGCAGGCAAGCGGGCTGTGGTACCAGCTTGTTTACTGCAAAATACACTGGAACATTTACATTGTTTGGAACTGAACGAGCGAGAAGAGTCTGGCCGCGGTGAGACTTAAACACCGTGAGCCTTAGCTGACTGTATGTGTGTTGTTTCTTTTACAGAAAACGTGGCACATGCAGTGTGTAGTGTTTGTGGGCACTGGGTTGTGGGCACATTCACTATAATTAATTCACAATTGACATGAGTCGAACTCATTTGTGCGAGCCCTGCACTTTGGCGGGCTGTGTTTGTGTGTAGAAATTAACACTGGGCTGTGGCATTTTTAATACACTCATAACACCATCGGCTGTGGCCGGAATACCAGAAAATACACTGCTTACATGATTTTTCTGGGTCGCCGTGGAATCGGCATTTGTGTGCAGGCAAGCGGGCCATGGTACCGGCTTGTTTACTGCAAAATACACTGGAACAGTCGCATTTTCTCGGAACTGAACGAGTGAAAAGTTTGGGTGTAAGTCTGGCTGCGGCAAGACTAAATTTTTATCCGCTGCGAGAGCTAGGCTCGAACACGGGTCTCCCGTGCGAAGGCTTTGGGTTTCGCCACTGAGCCACAGGGGGAAACGACAAAAGCTTAAAATAGCCGAGCGGATAAAGAGCGTCATCACAGTTTTGTGTGTGTCGGCGTTTCTTTGCAGGCATGCGTGTTATACAACAGGCTCACCGCTGCAATATTGACATTTTCAGCCGCTCAAACTAAGAGGAGCTGAGAAATGTTTGAGAAATGGAGATTGGTCCGGCCTCGGCGGGACTAAAAACACACTCTTTCCTCATTTCGCCGGTGACGCATGCCCACGGGGGGCGGGGGCGGGGTAGCTTTCCTATAACGTAAAGAAAGCTAGCCGCGGTTTTGAAGCTGGCCTTCTCTACAGATGCAGCTATCTCGTCGTCATTAATGGCGGAAGCGGCGGCGCGCGGCGGCCGTTGTCCGTCAGCGAGCGACTCGAGTGAAGCTGGTGAAGCTGGCAGGCGAACCGGCGAGCTATCAGGGGCTGGAGAAGGCTCGGGGCTGTTTTGTCGACCTCAATGGCGGAAGCGGCGGCAGACGGCGGCCGCTGTCCGTCGGTGAGGGACTCGAGCGATGCCGGCGAAGCTGGCGGGAGAACCGGCGAGCTTTGGCGGGCAGGAGAAGGCTCGGGGCCGCGCTAGGCACGGCGCTTTTACGGCGCGGCGCTACAGCGGGCTGAAGTGCAGGCTCTGAGAAGGATGCCAGGCGAGTCCTCAGTCACCCTAGGCAGTAGCTCACAGTGAGGGCATCCGCCGTCGACGAGAGCGAGAGCCGCATGATCCTCACCCAGGCAGGAAACGCAGATGACATGACGGTCCCCGTCGCTGAGTGTGGCTCGGCACGAGCCGCAGGATCTTTGGATCTTGAAAAAGACGCAGCTCTTTTAGCAGAGAAAGAGACAGTGAAAAAATGTGTGTCGCAGCGGCAAACACACACACATAGTTTGAAAGGATATAACGCCGGAAAGCGTAGCAGGTACGGCGGCTAAAGGCGGCGATGCCAGCGACTTCAGACTCAATGGCTCGTCCCGCTGTGTGCTTTTCCTCAGACGGCGTGGCTTCTCACTCCGGATCCAGCGATGCGTGATGCTTCGCTGAAGAGATGAAAATCAGTGTACCAGCCTTATCGAGCTATATTTACAGGGCGAGACCACGCCTTTTTTGGCGGGACGTGACGAAATGGGCGCGAAATGCCCCCATTGGATATGTGTCACGCAGCGCCTCTCTTGATAGGCTGCTGCTGTTGCCGCAGGGCAGCCAATAGGCGCGCGAGCTGTTCTGCCTATGTCAGCATGCTGCTGCACAGCGTTTTACATTAATTCAAAATTAAGGATAATTTTTGGCTTCAATATCTCGTGGAAAAGAGGTTTTCTCCGTAGCGTAAGATATTACGCAGTACGAGAGATACTCTCGTAAGAGAACTGCAATATTGCAGTATAGCTGGAGTACAACTGCAGTTTTACTGCAATACAACTGACGTAGTGCAACAATAATACTACAATAATACTGCAATATAACTGAAGTAATACTACAATAATACTGCAATATAACTGAATATAACTGAAGTAATACTACAATAATACTGCAATATAACTGAAGTAGTACTACAATAATACTGCAATATAACTGAAGTAATACTACAATAATACTGCAATATAACTGAAGTAGTACTGCAATACTGCAATATAACTGTGGTAGTACTGCAATACATAATACAACTAAAGTACAATACCATTGAAATACAACCAGAATATCCAGAATAAGTTTTATTTTCACACATCTGCAATATAATAAATTACGGTACAAAACAACGGTGAATGTCTCAAACTGCAATGCAACAAATAATGTGATTTTACTTTTCTTTTTTTTACTTCAAATAACAGGCTGAGAGTTAGACAATGTATTTAAAGTGTTTATTTGCAAATCATGCATATATCGACCCAGGTGAAAAATAAAATGTTGGGGAGTATTTAAAGTGTAACCCTTTTAAAATCATTATTTTCTTTACGTCAAATCCGCGATAGATCTCAGTCTGTAAATTCACAATGACAACAAAATCAAAACTACAAGACATCTCCATTTAACAACTTTAGGCAGCAAATGAGATCAGTAAATCAGGCCATTATTTGATGATCGTGACTATTAACAAACAGTTATTGTCAGCCTGTTGTCTTCAACTTTATGCCATAGCTGATATGTTTTAAAGACACAGCTACAGCAGCCAAAGAACAACTAATGTTCTAAAGTCAAGGGTCAAGAGCCTAACTAAAGCAATCACTGATCACCATCATGGTAACATCAAATGAAAATAAAATGACATCTAAACCTCTGTCACCTTTTAATAAGAACTTCTGTAGACGTCTGACAGAAATAAAGCCAGTCTGGTTAGTAATAAGTGAAGCTGGTAATGCTGTTTGTGGTGATGTTTAATCCTCCTCTGCTGAGATCTTTTGCTAAGATTTAATGTCTTTTATCTTGATTTCGTCTTTTTTTCTGTTCTTCTTGTTCCTATCTCCTTCAGTGATTCTGATTGTTAACAGCAGGTGTTTATCAGGGTCTCAATTAACTTAATTAACTGAAAATTAACTGAATTATTCACTCAGTCAAGTGGAATATATTAGTGAACAAATGTAGGGAATAGTGAATGAGGGTATAGGATATGATTTTGAACACAGCCTCTGAGTGTCGACTTTGAGCGCTGTTAATTCAGCTGGCTAGCGCCGCCAGAGTGTCAGTGTTAAGTTTGACTGGCCAATTCTCAATTCTCATGTAGATTCTTTGTAGATATTAGTTTGCTTAAATTTTTGAAATCTAGTAATTTCTGTAAACTAACTTGATAAATTCTGAGCGGCAGTGGCTCAGTGGTTCATGTAGGTTGTCTACAAACCAGAAGGTTGGTTGTTCAATCCCCAGTTCCACCTGACCAAGTGTCGAGGTGTCCATGGGCAAGACACCTAACCCCAGCTGCTCCTGACAAGCTGGATGGTAAAGTTCAACCAACATCTTTTTTTTAGTTCTCTTAATGTTTTCCAGTCCACATTACTTGATACAGGAAGTTGAGTCAACTCGTGTTTTGAAGTGCAATAAACTTGACACTATAAGTTGACTCAACTTAACTCAGTCAAAGCAACAAGATTACTTGACTTAGTTAAGTTGAGTCAACTAATCTTTTTTTACAGTGTATATTGGAAATTCAAACAGCATTTCACATTAAAGAAAGAGAAGGGAGAACGAAATGTAGCCTAACTGTGCAGTGCAACCTCTGCTTGCCAGCAACCAGCTCCTTTCAGCGTCTCCAACCTGAAGAAGCATCTTAAAGTAAGTTATCCTTCCCGTCCAGATCCAATGCTACCACATCTTTAAATTACTATAATAATTATTTGAAGTTAACATTATAAAATATGTAGACCTACACCACAAAATAAATACTTTAAAATTGAGCAATTCCAGCGTTATGGAACTTGAAACTTGAAACAAAACTTGAAATAGAAATTCTCAGAAAATGCATTTAATACGAATATATTTAAAAACGTCTGTTTATATATCCATATACTCCCGTCATAAAGGAGTCCAGACATTAGAAAAATATGTGTCTACACATGCGTTTTCTATTTAATATGAGGGAAATAAACATGCGTGACACAAAAACGTGACTTTAACTTTTAGTTGGCAAAATATTTTTTAGTAGCCTACTTCTGTGAATTACACTGCTCAAACCAAAAGTAATACTACCCAGTGGCTGTTTTGTCGACCTCAATGGCGGAAGCGGCGGCAGACGGCGGCCGCTGTCCGTCGGTGAGGGACTCGAGCGATGCCGGCGAAGCTGGCGGGAGAACCGGCGAGCTTTGGCGGGCAGGAGAAGGCTCGGGGCCGCGCTAGGCACGGCGCTACAGCGGGCTGAAGTGCAGGCTCTGAGAAGGATGCCAGGCGAGTCCTCAGTCACCCTAGGCAGTAGCTCACAGTGAGGGCATCCGCCGTCGACGAGAGCGAGAGCCGCATGATCCTCACCCAGGCAGGAAACGCAGATGACATGACGGTCCCCGTCGCTGAGTGTGGCTCGGCACGAGCCGCAGGATCTTTGGATCTTGAAAAAGACGCAGCTCTTTTAGCAGAGAAAGAGACAGTGAAAAAATGTGTGTCGCAGCGGCAAACACACACACATAGTTTGAAAGGATATAACGCCGGAAAGCGTAGCAGGTACGGCGGCTAAAGGCGGCGATGCCAGCGACTTCAGACTCAATGGCTCGTCCCGCTGTGTGCTTTTCCTCAGACGGCGTGGCTTCTCACTCCGGATCCAGCGATGCGTGATGCTTCGCTGAAGAGATGAAAATCAGTGTACCAGCCTTATCGAGCTATATTTACAGGGCGAGACCACGCCTTTTTTGGCGGGACGTGACGAAATGGGCGCGAAATGCCCCCATTGGATATGTGTCACGCAGCGCCTCTCTTGATAGGCTGCTGCTGTTGCCGCAGGGCAGCCAATAGGCGCGCGAGCTGTTCTGCCTATGTCAGCATGCTGCTGCACAGCGTTTTACATTAATTCAAAATTAAGGATAATTTTTGGCTTCAATATCTCGTGGAAAAGAGGTTTTCTCCGTAGCGTAAGATATTACGCAGTACGAGAGATACTCTCGTAAGAGAACTGCAATATTGCAGTATAGCTGGAGTACAACTGCAGTTTTACTGCAATACAACTGACGTAGTGCAACAATAATACTACAATAATACTGCAATATAACTGAAGTAATACTACAATAATACTGCAATATAACTGAATATAACTGAAGTAATACTACAATAATACTGCAATATAACTGAAGTAGTACTACAATAATACTGCAATATAACTGAAGTAATACTACAATAATACTGCAATATAACTGAAGTAGTACTGCAATACTGCAATATAACTGTGGTAGTACTGCAATACATAATACAACTAAAGTACAATACCATTGAAATACAACCAGAATATCCAGAATAAGTTTTATTTTCACACATCTGCAATATAATAAATTACGGTACAAAACAACGGTGAATGTCTCAAACTGCAATGCAACAAATAATGTGATTTTACTTTTCTTTTTTTTACTTCAAATAACAGGCTGAGAGTTAGACAATGTATTTAAAGTGTTTATTTGCAAATCATGCATATATCGACCCAGGTGAAAAATAAAATGTTGGGGAGTATTTAAAGTGTAACCCTTTTAAAATCATTATTTTCTTTACGTCAAATCCGCGATAGATCTCAGTCTGTAAATTCACAATGACAACAAAATCAAAACTACAAGACATCTCCATTTAACAACTTTAGGCAGCAAATGAGATCAGTAAATCAGGCCATTATTTGATGATCGTGACTATTAACAAACAGTTATTGTCAGCCTGTTGTCTTCAACTTTATGCCATAGCTGATATGTTTTAAAGACACAGCTACAGCAGCCAAAGAACAACTAATGTTCTAAAGTCAAGGGTCAAGAGCCTAACTAAAGCAATCACTGATCACCATCATGGTAACATCAAATGAAAATAAAATGACATCTAAACCTCTGTCACCTTTTAATAAGAACTTCTGTAGACGTCTGACAGAAATAAAGCCAGTCTGGTTAGTAATAAGTGAAGCTGGTAATGCTGTTTGTGGTGATGTTTAATCCTCCTCTGCTGAGATCTTTTGCTAAGATTTAATGTCTTTTATCTTGATTTCGTCTTTTTTTCTGTTCTTCTTGTTCCTATCTCCTTCAGTGATTCTGATTGTTAACAGCAGGTGTTTATCAGGGTCTCAATTAACTTAATTAACTGAAAATTAACTGAATTATTCACTCAGTTAAGTGGAATATATTAGTGAACAAATGTAGGGAATAGTGAATGAGGGTATAGGATATGATTTTGAACACAGCCTCTGAGTGTCGACTTTGAGCGCTGTTAATTCAGCTGGCTAGCGCCGCCAGAGTGTCAGTGTTAAGTTTGACTGGCCAATTCTCAATTCTCATGTAGATTCTTTGTAGATATTAGTTTGCTTAAATTTTTGAAATCTAGTAATTTCTGTAAACTAACTTGATAAATTCTGAGCGGCAGTGGCTCAGTGGTTCATGTAGGTTGTCTACAAACCAGAAGGTTGGTTGTTCAATCCCCAGTTCCACCTGACCAAGTGTCGAGGTGTCCATGGGCAAGACACCTAACCCCAGCTGCTCCTGACAAGCTGGATGGTAAAGTTCAACCAACATCTTTTTTTTAGTTCTCTTAATGTTTTCCAGTCCACATTACTTGATACAGGAAGTTGAGTCAACTCGTGTTTTGAAGTGCAATAAACTTGACACTATAAGTTGACTCAACTTAACTCAGTCAAAGCAACAAGATTACTTGACTTAGTTAAGTTGAGTCAACTAATCTTTTTTTACAGTGTATATTGGAAATTCAAACAGCATTTCACATTAAAGAAAGAGAAGGGAGAACGAAATGTAGCCTAACTGTGCAGTGCAACCTCTGCTTGCCAGCCACCAGCTCCTTTCAGCGTCTCCAACCTGAAGAAGCATCTTAAAGTAAGTTATCCTTCCCGTCCAGATCCAATGCTACCACATCTTTAAATTACTATAATAATTATTTGAAGTTAACATTATAAAATATGTAGACCTACACCACAAAATAAATACTTTAAAATTGAGCAATTCCAGCGTTATGGAACTTGAAACTTGAAACAAAACTTGAAATAGAAATTCTCAGAAAATGCATTTAATACGAATATATTTAAAAACGTCTGTTTATATATCCATATACTCCCGTCATAAAGGAGTCCAGACATTAGAAAAATATGTGTCTACACATGCGTTTTCTATTTAATATGAGGGAAATAAACATGCGTGACACAAAAACGTGACTTTAACTTTTAGTTGGCAAAATATTTTTTAGTAGCCTACTTCTGTGAATTACACTGCTCAAACCAAAAGTAATACTACCCAGTGGCGTCATGCCCATTCAAAGTGAGGGGGCACGTGCCCCCTCAGATTTTTCCTCCCTGATAATTTTTTTGTCACAACTTTATTCCTATTATGCTCCATAATTACCAGAGCCTATAACGACTCAAATGTATTCTTCTGGATGTGTAATAAATCGGTCAGCATCAGCCCGCCCCTTTTTCGTAATATGGTGTCTGTGTATATCAAATCTAGAGCGCTACAATCTTCACTCCTCTCGCACGTTGAGCTGGCAATGTTTTACAGATGGTCTTGAAGTGGCATTGAATTAGTTATCGGATGATATTAAAAGGTAGTGGGATTATTTATGGTTGACCTGGAAATTTTAACTTGATCAAAAAGTTATGGATTTGATATTAGCTGCGAATTCAGAGCATTAACTTAATTTGTGTCAGTGTAACGTTATCGATAGCTAGCATAGTCTAACCGTAAACTAGTTGGCTAACGTTACTGCCTGCCATACAAAGCCAATAAGCCATAGTAACGTTATCTGATCGGTTTTGAAACATCTGTTCTGTTTTGTCTTGTGTCAAAGTCTCCAGCTGGTTCAATTGTTTTCAGTTTCATAGAAACGAGGTGTTAAATTTGTTGTAGGCTAACTGCAAAATCCAACCTAACGTTATCAAGGCATTGACTTGATGTTTCTCCCATAGACTGTTATTCACGGTTCTTCACGGATCAGGCAGCTAATTCAAATGCAGTGAAAAAAGATAGGCTACCCGTTCGAAAGCTAGAGCATAGTTGTTATACAGATCGCTATGACCGTGATGTAGGCTTAGAGTGCACGAAAGTGTAGCAGTCAGCCTCTCTCTCATGTGCTCATATAACTTCCGTTATTATTATTATTATCAGTCACTCACTTTACTTGCTCATGATTCGCAAGTAGCAACTTACAAATGAGGTACTACTTGCCATAATACAACAGTAATGCAGTAATACAAAATATATTATTATCATTAGTAAAAGAGTATGGCAGTAAGATGATAGATTCAATGCCTCAATATTATTCAAATATTATGCCAGTAAGATAATATATATATATATAGCCTATATGACCACTAACACATGTTAAAATGAGCAGAACACTGAATTCTATTTGGTACCTACAAATTTGGTACTCTGCCTGTTTAGCAGCCAGAATTTAAAAATGTTCAGGGGGAGAAACCCCCTGACCCCTCCTAACATGATCCATATCACCCGTCAGAAAACAATTGCAACGTCTCAGATTGTGCCCCCCCCAGAATTTTGGCTTGCATGACGCCCCTGATACTACCCACCGGATGAAGAAGGGTTGGCTCTCCACAGAACATAAAATATTAATTTTATTAATTTTTTCGCGTTCGCATTTATGAGGAAAAAACAATGTTACGAACGTGAGCGCTCGGAAAGCGGCATTAAAAGACTGCTTTAAAACTTTCACAGAGACCTCAAACAGAAAGCACAAAGCCTTTCTTTAAAGGGAATTTCGTTTTGTATTAATTGTATCTTAATTTTAATAAATGTTTCATCAACCCATTGCCTGGATTTAATAAATAAGAAGTAGGCTAAATATTTCAGACTTATAGAGGCGCCGGTGCGTGAACTGGAGCTTGTCTCTTAAATGAACCGAAACTTAGCGTAAGATTATACTTGCCTCACAGTCACACAGACATGTCTACATTTAAACAGAACAATTCAAAACGAAACAAAACAGACTGCGTTCTGCTTATGTAATCCGTATGAAATGTGCATTTCTCTCTGGCGCGTTCACTAGCATACTGCAAAGATCGCGAGTCAGCATCGTCAACTTCATCTTTGCAGGCGACAGTGACACAGACAGAAAACACTTGTTTATTAATAAACAATTAAAATATCTCCTTGCTATATTTGACATATTCATAATCAATACTTTTGCCGGTTCTTTGTGACAGCTTTTAGGTGCTTTATTGGCAGCGCCATCCCTACATGTTACAACGCGTCACCACCGCATCACCATTCCCCATTCCTACACTTATAAAATGCAATTCAATGTGGAAGTAATCCAAGTATTCAGAATACGTTACTCAGATTGAGTAACGTAACGGAATACGTTACAAATTACAATTTGGGGCATGTATTCTGTAACAAAATACATTTTAAAAGTATCCTTCCCAACACTGAAAATAATACATTGATATACTTAATGTATTTTAAGTTTACTGTATCAAGTATGTATTAAATGTGTTATTTTGAAACAACTTTAAGTATACTAAGTGTACGTTAATATGTATTTAAGTTTAATTTTAAGGTTATAGTAATATATTTTATTATATTTAATTGTGTTAAAATGGAACTATTTTAAGTACATTTAGTGTAATATAATAGCACTTCTTTAAATTGTATTTTTAATACACTTTAAATCTACTTTAGAAATACAGCTGAAGTATATTTTTAGCTTCAAATTAATGTGTTCCAAGTATATTTTAAATATAATATCAGCTTATTAATAATGTATTAGTAGAACACTATAAGACAGTATATTAAACATATATTTTTACAAAACCATTAAATATGAAAATAATATATTTTAATGTATTAAAATACAGTGAAAACTTATAATTCAGTAAAACACACAGTAAAAACACACTCAAACACTCTTTGAAAGATAGTAAACTTTAATGCACTACATCAGTACAGCATCATATAAAAACTAAACAAAATACATAAAATGCATTGATCTGCAGAGGTATTAAACAGAAGAAAAAAAAACTCAAACAAAGTGATATACAATAGCTGCAAAAAAAAACCTTCATCCTTCAAGTGAATTGAAGTGATTGGTCTTGGAGTTTGCCTCATTGTTGCATTTTCTTCTAATCAGTGCTCGCAACCTCGCAAACTGTTTGATCACAGTATCTATGAAAAGGGAAAAAGCAAAATTAACCTCTGTTAAAAAAGTCACTGTTCCCTTTTGAAAGGGAACTTGCACTGCATATCTAGGCGCCCCTGTTATACTTCTGGGTCGTACTAATATAGTCATAGGCTGTCGCCAAATTTGATTGCCGTGATTTTATAGCTTTTCAGACACCGGTTCACCTGGAGGGCGTTCCCTATAGCATAATCCATACAGTGTCTAATTCCCTGTTCTCAGGGAACAGAGCTTACAGTCGTAAAGTCGTAACACGTTTTTTATTACAACACAGTATGATGTTTTGACATTTCCCTACATGTTGTATTAGAAGGTGAAAAAGACATGCTGTTAAATGTATTATAAATGCATTAAATTATATTTGTATTGTACTAAAAACATACTTAAGTACATTTTTAATAGTATGTCTTTTTCAACTGGTCAAAATTAAATATTTTTGCATATAATGCTTAGTTCATATATTTTAACAGTAGACATTCAATAACATTTTTTAATGTAATTCAAAAAAAGAGTTAATAATATATCTACAGCAAAAACATTAAGTCTTGCTGAACAACAGTGAACATACAACAGTATTGTATGTTTTGTTCATAATGTGTTTTTTCTACTTTGGAAAAATAATATAATATAGTATTTTAATAGAGGATAGGCCTATATGAAGACCTGACACTACTCAGAATAGATCCACATTTTACAGAAACAACAGAGGAAAATACCACTTTTACAATTTCCAATAGAAATCATATTTCTGTTATTGAATGTAATATTATATGTAGCTATTCTAAAATACAGGCCTCGACATAAACGCTTTTTCTGTGTATTTTTCTGAAGGGATAAGTGAAAAGAGTATTTTTACTAGCCCTACCAGACAAGTAGTAACACTGAGAGAATGATTCATATTTTTATTTTTCAAATTTAATATAACGTTATCTTAACAATATCTCAAGAATGCGAAAAATAAAAAAAAAATAAAAAAAAATCAAGCAGTTATTCAAGATAGATACAAGCAGTTATTATAAGTCGCTTACATTTTAGACACACTATTGACTGTTTTTGTTGTTTTTCAACAACGAAAAGTTACAAACAAAGAGGCTCAACTATTAGGCCTAACGTTACTTACTCGACGTCATCTACTGACGGTTTAATAAAAAATAAAAAAAATCTTTGCAATATGCAAATGTATTGGTTATGTATTCAATTTAAAAACTCTCATATCATTAGTTATTACCGTTTTAATTTCGCAGTGCAAGTTATTTAATTCGTTTTGTAAAAGCTTATAGTGGATGATTACAACTTAATATAGGCCTATTTATCAAAGTAAGATATTGACATGAAAACTAACAGCCTAATTTTAATGAATTAGCCTAACATTTTATGGATTTAAATATCACAAATGTGTAAGTTTAATTAGAGCTTAAGGATAAATTATTACAACACAAGTAAGTACGTTATGTGTTAGGCCTACGTTATTATGTTCACCGATTTAAGTTAGGCCTACTTGTTGTCCAAGGGACAATCAAGCCGTGTAATCACTATTAATAACCATTTTGTTTTCTGCAAACACAGTGTGCAATGTTTTTATAGTTGTTTTATGTCACTGTCTAGATTAGGTTGGCTATCTATAACAATTGACTAAATTGATCTACGTAACCTTATGTAGCTCGCGTCAGTGTCAAGTAATCGGTTAACTTCAGTAATCCACTTTATCTAACATAGAGCATCGGCATCAACTTCTGAAAATATTTTCTAAACCCAAAGTGAGAATAAAGCCACTTATACTAATCACTTAAACTAATAAACTTACCCCCAAGAAGTAAGATCTTTGCTGGCAGTATCTTGCTCTGTCCATGTCGTAGCCCTCTTCACTGGAGTTGTTTGCGGGAGCTGACCTGGTATTCTGCTCGTCTGTGTTCTCTTAATATTAGATCGGTGCTGTCCACCTTCACTAGCAAATTTCGGAAAAGACATGATTTCTGTTGAAATATCCGTAGTTGGAATACCACAGTATCCGTTGCCCGCCCAACTTGTAATTTCAAATGGCAGTGTGTGATTGGACAATTACCTGCATGCTTGGTTTGAAAAGCTTGGCTCTGATTGGTCGAAATCTATGCACCTCGGAATAAATAAACATTTATATATATATATATATATATATATATATATATATATATATATATATATATATATATATATATAAATTTATGCATATACCGGTATGCAATTAGTTTAAGAATTCCTTTGAAAATCTGATATATTTATTGATGTGTTATTTAAATATATTAAAATGTTAAACATGTTTTTCACAATATTTTAAAAAGCAGGACTGAAGCACATGCTATTACATAAATATTAAAAATATATTGCAGTAGGCCTATACATGGTAATAGTGTAACCAACTAAAATATTAATCGTTTTGCTATACACACAAACAGGGGCGGACTGGGACCGAAAAGTGGCCCTGGACTTTCTGGCCCACAGCAGCCCACCACATCCCAAATCATAACACATTGGCCCATTAATGTGCAGAATATTTTTTGAACACCACTTATAGCATAAAAATATAACACAATACAAAAATAAATGCTATTTAAACATTTATTTTAAGTAACACAACATATAGCCTATTAGGTCATATTTGTAAAACCAAAGGGAAACAAACAGAAGAACATTAAGACAACATATAAAACTATCAAGACAGCATATCAGCTAGTCAGGGGGAGCTAGAGCCATCAGAGCCTGTTGAACTGCTAGAGGTGGGCGGATCGATCCTGAAGTATCGATACTTCGATACTGACGTGGTATCGAAAAGGATCGATCCTCACAGAAAAATATCGATCCAAATGTGTATTTTTTTTACCAGTAATTTTTATTAATTTAGCACGCAATTCAGTGCGTAAAATAAGCTTCAAAGTGGAAAAATAAGCAAATGTTAGTGGGTAATTGTGTAGGATAGAACTTTTTCTCCTAGTCATCTGTATACAAGACGAAACCAATCAATCATAGAGAGCGTTCGATGCTGGTGCTTCACTGAGCTCACAGGCCCAGTGCGTTTGGGAAACGAAGCCTTGCTTAGATGGCAGAGAAACAATCGGGAGTTATTTCGCAATAAACAAACCACAAGTGTACATAACGTTTCAAAATGTTGATGTCAGTAAGATTTTTTTAATGAAATTAATATTTTTATTCAACAAGGATCGATGCATTAAATTGATCAAAGAGTTTTACACTGTTAAAAAATATATACTTCATATAAATGCTGTTCTTTCAACTTTGTTCATCAAATAATTTTGCATAAAATGTATCATGGTTTCCACAAAAATATGAAACTGTTTTCAACATTGATAATAATATGAAATGTTTCCTGAGCAGCAAATCAGCATATTAAAATGAATTATCATCATGACTGGAGTAATGATGCCGAAAATTCAGCTTTGATCACATGAATAAATTAGTTTACTATGGCAAAGAAAACAGATAGCCTATGTATGTATTTTTGATTAAATAAACGCAGAAGAGAATTAAAAATCTTACAGACCCCAAACTTTTGAACAGTAGACTAGTGTACAATAGTACATTTACCATAATTAGGGTAGTTTTGTAAAAGTCACTGACTAATTACAGGTGAGTTGAGAGCACAAATCACAAATTATTTAGTAGTCTTGAAAACGTATTCAGATTTAGCATATTATTGATGCATTAAAGTTCATACAAGTTCAAGTGCTTGCTTTTAAAATGAAAAGTATTGGTATCGGTATCGATATCGGCGATACTGGCCGTGTATTTACTTGGTATCGGATCGATATCGAAATTTTCAGTATGGCCCACCCCTATGAACTGCTACTCTTCGCGCCAAATGTATAATCTGTTAATTTGAAGCATTTCTCTTTTTGAATGACGAATATAGGCGAACATATCTGCAGAAATAGACAGTTGTCTCATTTACACACAGGCGCAGAACGCGCATTGCCGCATTCTAGCTAACAGTCGGCTGTAGTTCTCTCGCACAGTTGCCAACTCTCGCGAGACAAATAAGCAACTGTAGCTTCAAAAACAAGCCCAAAACAAGCCCAATATTATTAGATTTTTCTGTTTCAGCATTATCATTTATTTTTTATTACCAATAAATAAGCCTGCAACATATTAAACTGAAACCACTCCTTTATTAGAAAAGGATAAACGGATTAGGAAAAAAAGGATTTAAAAAAGGTTTGGAGAGATGGAAAAGGACAAAAAGACAATCAGGAAAAGACGGGGACATGTAACACACACACACATTATATTATATATATATATATATATATATATATATATATATATATATATATATATATATATATATATATATATATATATATATATATATTTTATCTTAATAAAATAAATTTGTTTTTTTTTTATTTTTTATTAAAGCCTGTGATAATTAATATATTACAAAAACATTGTAAAAATTACAAATTTACCTTACAAAAGAAGGTCATCCCTCTTCTCCCCTGCACGGTCCATCATCTCCCCAACGTCTATCATTGGATTACAGTGTCGCGCGCGCGGCTGCCTGCACTATACTATGGGAAGCCAAACAAA
Organism: Gila orcuttii; assembly: GCA_026230005.1. Classification (NCBI taxonomy): domain Eukaryota; kingdom Metazoa; phylum Chordata; class Actinopteri; order Cypriniformes; family Leuciscidae; genus Gila; species Gila orcuttii. Next base: position 16,635,278 of record JAPDVR010000012.1, read on the forward strand.
CCAAAAGTGGGACGAGACAGCGGGGGTTTACAGAGCTCGCGCCGCGCTGACATGTCATCTGCGCGGTTCAATGGTCCGAGCCGCGCGGCCGATTTGTCAGCGCAGCGCGGACGTGTTTCCTAGCGACACCCAGTGGGCAGCGCGGCGCGAACAATCCTCACCAGCGCTGCCCAAACCATACATACATGCAAATAAATGTACAACAAAGAAACCCCTCCTTCCTTACAAAAAATTGGTTCTCTGCTGAAGTTTAGGAGTTTTTATGAAGGTAAAATGATGTCTAAAATAATCGCATGCGCAGGGTAGCCTAAGATTTGTGAAAGTGTGCATAAGATTGCAAGCGTAAATTAAATTTGCAAGCGTAAATTAAATTTGCATGCGCAAGAGAAGATTTGTAAAGGTGTAAATTGTGTTTCAAGCGTAAAAAGAAAAAAAAACTGCAACATTTTGCTGGTTTTCGCAAGTGTAATTGATGTATTGTGAAACTGCAGCTTCATGTTAACGCAAAATAAACATTATCTGTAGGCCTACTCTTCTGACTTCCATTTTTCCGCGCTTACACTTTTGCCACGTTTATTTCGCCGAAATACGGCCAAAATCATTGCAAGCCTGTGAATGCGATCAGTAGTCGGGTGAAATTGTGCATGCAGTAGTGCAGATACTAGGCCTACATTCAGAAACATCAAGATTACAAACTGGTATGGCCTGATGAGCAGTCAGGAGGATGATGATGAGCAGGATACATGCACTGAATACACAGTAATTTTCTTTCTGAACACACCAGCTCGAAATTCAGTTTTGGCTCATATAGTCAGCCTAATGGTGCACAGCCTATTAAGCAATCATGATGTATTTATGTATCTATTTATTTAGTTAGTTAGCTATTTGTTCGTTTATTTATTTAGCCTATTTAACATGTATGTGTGCATTAAAAGTACCATTTCATGAATGAGAACATTTCAGAGCCAAATCAAGATAAAGATGTATTCTGGTGACTGGCGTGTTTATTGAACCAATCAGATCAGAGTAAATCAAGTGTCAGCGAGAAGCTCGTTTGATTGGCTACATGATGAAGGTGGACCCGCCCTCCTCTTCACGCTTGCAAAACTTAGTGAGTGAGAGAATCGTGTCAAAACTGTCAGCGCAGAATTCGGAACTGTGCAAACCAGGTTACTTCGGGAGCATTTAACCTACGCACACAACAAGTAGTTGAGACAAGTGCAACGTTTTATTTTTTACGCATACAGATTGGTTTTACACTTTCAATCCGGTTTGCAGTTCTTTAAACTGTTGTTTTCGGTTGCAAATCACTGTTCACAGGCTTGCAATGATTTTGGCCGTATTTCGGCGAAATAAACGTGGCAAAAGTGTAAGCGCGGAAAAATGGAAGTCAGAAGAGTACAGATAATGTTTATTTTGCGTTAACATGAAGCTGCAGTTTCACAATACATTAATTACACTTGCGAAAACCAGCAAAATGTTGCAGTTTTTTTTCTTTTTACGCTTGAAACACAATTTACACCTTTACAAATCTTCTCTTGCGCATGCAAATTTAATTTACGCTTGCAATCTTATGCACACTTTCACAAATCTTACCCTGCGCATGCGATTCTTTTAGACATCATTTTACCTTCATAAGTTTTTCCCTACAGAAGACAAAGAAGAAGAAAGACAAGATGAAAGGCATACATTTCTTATGTGTATTATCTTTAATAGTGTTAGTAGTAAAGAGTAGTGTTGTGCGTCGATACTTTGAAGAACTGCACATATGTATAGAGGCTACGTAAAGAGCTGTAAAAAGCAGAAACTTCAATGACTTTCAATATCGTAGTCGTCTTGAAGAGCACGCCAACCTTCTGGTAATAATATCGGACAGTTTACATGTTCAGGTAATGTATTTTATTATTGTAGTAAGTTTTGCATTCAGCCATCATTTGTAGACTTTAAGCTTTTTATGTCTGAATTCCATAATTAAAACAATCATTTGTTAATTTTGAATAAAATGTTAAAACTAAAGATCGATTTTATGTTATTGATATTTTGTGATATTGATTTATAGGGTGAATTCAGTGTAATTTGGACACTTTTTGCCATTGAGATAAATTGGAAAAAGTGTCCCTCCCAGTCAACCTAAATACACACACACACTAAATATATATATATATATATATATCTGTATAATGTTCAGGGCCGGCGCTCCGCACACGCACATCACGCACTGCGCGTAGGGCACCAAGTGCTTGGGGGGGCACCAAAAAATCTGGGTCGTGGAAAATCATCACAATAGGCTACTAGTATAAATAACAAATAAAATATGTCTAAAGCATGTTAATATACAAAAGTAATATAGGCCTAGATCAAATTAGTCGAGAAAAAGGTGAATCTCCTGTGCCGGTCTCCCTCTGGTGCCCCCCCTTCCCCACCTCCCAGTGGTCTGTTCGATTATGCCTCAATCAATGTCAAATTTGGCAGACACCGACCTCAGACATGGCCTCGAAAAGGCACCAAGAGTCGGGGGCTGAAAAAAGGAAAAAGAAGAGACAGCGAGCGGGATGATACTCGCGCGTGAGTGGGTGGTTGGGGGGGCACCACCATGCATTTGTGCTTAGGGCACCCAAATGGCTAGCGCCGGCCCTGATAATGTTTTAGAATGACCTTGACCTCATCACCACAATCAATCAACTTCAAGAGGCTATACAAGACTTATGTCTTCTGGTGGAACATATTTTCAACCCTCCCGTGAACGCCCCATTTTCACTACCAATTTTACACACCAGGGGACGGCCAAGGTAATGTTAATTTTAAGGTTGACACAGCAGTTTTGCAATTATTAATTTTTCAAGGCTTTTTCTTTAGGTTCATGTAAATCAAAATCTGCTGTGCAGTGACACAGGGGAATCTGTCAGTTGATGGGTCTCATTGACTTCCATAGTTTTTTTTTTTTTTATGCTATGGAAGTCAATGGGATCCATCAATTTTTTAGTAACTGACATTCTTTTGTGAAATATCTTCTGGGTTCACTGTTCAGCAGAAAAAATCATACAGGGTTGGAACAACTTAAGGGTGAGTAAATGATGACACAATTTTCATTTTTTTGGGTGAACTATAAAGGTAAAACAAATTTGTTATTGTTTTAAGAATAGTGAAACCATAACATTTTAATTCTAACTTCCAGATATCACATCACAGCTGAACAACTTTTACAGTTGAGGACAACTGGTATGTCCTGGGTTTCCATAGCAAATGTCCTTGGCATTGGTTTGTCGACGCTTTCTCGAAGGCGAGCTGTCTTTGGACTACTCAACAATTATGATGCCATTCCAAACAGTCAGCTGGATGACATAATTCGAGACATCACTGCACACACTTCAAATGTTGGTGAAAGACTAGTACAAGGTAGGCTGCACATTATTTACTTATAATATTTTAAATAATCTGTTTTCAATAAAATTTGTATAAATTATATTTCAGAAATGTATTTTATTTTTATGTTTTCATTTTCTTTGTTTAATTTCAAGGAAGCATTAGAGGAAGGGGGTTTAGAGTCCAAAGGCATCGGGTTAGAGAGAGGATCCGTCTTATGGACCCAGCAGGAACTTTGATTCGAAGAAGACGGCTCATTAGAAGAAGAGTGTACAATGTGAGAGGATCAAATCATTTATGGTATGTAAACTGGACAGTGAAATATTGTACCATTGACAAATCAATATCAAGAATATATTTATAGATTTTTTAATTGTTCATATTGCGGCGTGTAGCCTACCAGTATTTGTCTAAATTTCATTCATAAACAACAATTTTTCAGGCAACTTTTATGAACCAATAAATAATTGGTTGTTAATAATAAAAGTTGCCTGACAAATGATGCCGTTTACATTTATGTAAGTATTAAGTTGAATTGCAGTTCTGGGCAGCCAAGAGCTTGATTATAAAATCATGTTTTTTTATTCACTGTAAAAAAGAGGTATCCTGCAATTATTACCTTAAAGAGTTATCTGTACACACACTGTAAAAAAAGATTAGTTGACTCAACTTAACTAAGTCAAGTAATCTTGTTGCTTTGACTGAGTTAAGTTGAGTCAACTTATAGTGTCAAGTGTATTGCACTTCAGAACACGAGTTGACTCAACTTCCTGTATCAAGTAATGTGGACTGGAAAACAGTAGTTAAGAGAACTAAAAAAAATGTTGGTTGAACTTATGTTGGTAAATGGACTGCATTTATATAGTGCCATCCAGCTCGTCGGGAGCAGCTGGGGTTAGGTGTCTTGCTCATGGACACCTCAACACTTGGTCAGGTGGAACCGGGGATTGAACCACCAACCTTCTGGTTTGTAGACAACCGACATGAACCACTGAGCCACTGCCTCTCAGATTTTATCAAGTTAGTTTACAAAAATTCCTAGATTTAAAAAATTTAAGCAAACTAATATCTACAAAGAATCTACATGAGAATTGAGAATTGGCCAGTCAAACTTTGACACTCTGGCGGCGCTAGCCAGCTGAATTAACAGCGCTCAAAGTCAACACTCAGAGGCTGTTCAAAATCATATCCTATACCCTCATTCACTATTCCCTACATTAGTTCACTAATATAGTCAACTTGACTGAGTGAATAATTCAGTTAATTTTCAGTTAAGTTAATTAAGACCCTGATAAACACTTGCTGTTAACAATCAGAATCACTGAAGGAGATAGGAACAATTAGAACAGAAAAAAAGACGAAATCAAGATAAAAGACATTAAATCTTAGCAAAAGATCTCAGCAGAGGAGGATTAAACATCTCCACAAACAGCATTACCAGCTTCACTTATTACTAACCAGACTGTCTTTATTTCTGTCAGACGTCTACAGAAGTTCTTATTAAAAGGTGACAGAAGTTTAGATGTCATTTTATTTTCATTTGATGTTACCATAATGGTGATCAGTGATTGCTTTAGTTGGGCAATATTTGGTGTATGAATCTCAACAATGGTGACAATCAACAAAAAAGATAACATTAAATTTGAACATCCCAAAATACGCAACTAAAAGTCAACACAAAACCAAAAGCAAAAATAAAAACAAAAAGTAAAAATTAAAGCAAATAACCAGACAAATCAGCTGCATAATTTATTCATGCTGCAATGCATGCTGGGAGTCATGTTTTTTTTTTTGGTACCCAACATGTATTGCAGCATAAAACTTATGATTGTCACCACTGTTGAGATTCATACACTAATTATTGATGCATGTGTGTGTCTGACTGATCAAGAAGTTCAAAATGTTCTAAGTATAACCTTTTTAAAATCATTATTTTCTTTACGTCAAATCCGCGATAGATCTCAGTCTGTAAATTCACAATGACAACAAAATCAAAACTACAAGACATCTCCATTTAACAACTTTAGGCAGCAAATGAGATCAGTAAATCAGGCCATTATTTGATGATTGTGACTATTAACAAACAGTCATTGTCATCCTGTTGTCTTCAACTTTATGCCATAGCTGATGTATTTTAAAGACACAGCTACAGCAGCCAAAGAACAACTAATGTTCAAAAGTCAAGGGTCAAGAGCCTAACTAAAGCAATCACTGATCACCATCATGGTAACATCAAATGAAAATAAAATGACATCTAAACCTCTGTCACCTTTTAATAAGAACTTCTGTAGACGTCTGACAGAAATAAAGTCAGTCTGGTTAGTAATAAGTGAAGCTGGTAATGCTGTTTGTGGAGATGTTTAATCCTCCTCTGCTGAGATCTTTTGCTAAGATTTAATGTCTTTTATCTTGATTCCGTCTTTTTTTCTGTTCTTCTTGTTCCTATCTCCTTCAGTGATTCTGATTGTTAACAGCAGGTGTTTATCAGGGTCTCAATTAACTTAATTAACTGAAAATTAACTGAATTATTCACTCAGTCAAGTGGAATATATTAGTGAACAAATGTAGGGAATAGTGAATGAGGGTATAGGATATGATTTTGAACACAGCCTCTGAGTGTTGACTTTGAGCGCTGTTAATTCAGCTGGCTAGCGCCGCCAGAGTGTCAGTGTTAAGTTTGACTGGCCAATTCTCATGTAGATTCTTTGTAGATATTAGTTTGCTTAAATTTTTTAAATCTAGTAATTTCTGTAAACTAACTTGATAAAATCTGAGCGGCAGTGGCTCAGTGGTTCATGTAGGTTGTCTACAAACCAGAAGGTTGGTTGTTGGTTAAAAAACCTTTTTAAAATCATTATTTTCTTTACATCAAATCCACGATAGATCTCAATCTGTAAAATCACAATGACAATAACATCAAATGAAAATAAAATGACATCTAAACCTCTGTCACCTTTTAATAAGAACTTCTGTAGACGTCTGACAGAAATAAAGACAGTCTGGTTAGTAATAAGTGAAGCTGGTAATGCTGTTTGTGGAGATGTTTAATCCTCCTCTGCTGAGATCTTTTGCTAAGATTTAATGTCTTTTATCTTGATTTCGTCTTTTTTTCTGTTCTAATTGTTCCTATCTCCTTCAGTGATTCTGATTGTTAACAGCAAGTGTTTATCAGGGTCTTAATTAACTTAACTGAAAATTAACTGAATTATTCACTCAGTCAAGTTGACTATATTAGTGAACTAATGTAGGGAATAGTGAATGAGGGTATAGGATATGATTTTGAACAGCCTCTGAGTGTCGACTTTGAGCGCTGTTAATTCAGCTGGCTAGCGCCGCCAGAGTGTCAAAGTTTGACTGGCCAATTCTCAATTCTCATGTAGATTCTTTGTAGATATTAGTTTGCTTAAATTTTTTAAATCTAGGAATTTTTGTAAACTAACTTGATAAAATCTGAGAGGCAGTGGCTCAGTGGTTCATGTCGGTTGTCTACAAACCAGAAGGTTGGTGGTTCAATCCCCAGTTCCACCTGACCAAGTGTTGAGGTGTCCATGAGCAAGACACCTAACCCCAGCTGCTCCCGACGAGCTGGATGGCACTATATAAATGCAGTCCATTTACCAACATAAGTTCAATCAACATTTTTTTTAGTTCTCTTAACTACTGTTTTCCAGTCCACATTACTTGATACAGGAAGTTGAGTCAACTCGTGTTCTGAAGTGCAATACACTTGACACTATAAGTTGACTCAACTTAACTCAGTCAAAGCAACAAGATTACTTGACTTAGTTAAGTTGAGTCAACTAATCTTTTTTTACAGTGCACGGTACCTATGCTTCAATTTCTTCTACTGTCATATTAATCCTCTTTTTATTCATTTTAAAGGCATATTGACTCTAACCACAAACTGATTTCATGGAGATTTGTTCTTCACGTCTGCATCGATGGATTCAGCAGAACGATTATTTATTTGAGATGTGCCACAAACAATCGTGCCAACACAGTACTGTCATTTTTTCAAAACGGTGTCTCTCAGTTTGGTTTACCTTTAAGAGTAAGGGGAGACAGAGGTATGGAAAATGTACATGTTGCACAGTACATGATAGAAAGAAGAGGCACAGACCGAGGAAGTTTTATTGTGGGAAGAAGTGTGCACAACCAAAGAATTGAGCGTCTCTGGGGGGATGTAAACAGTGTTGTATCGGACTTTTATAGGCAGCTGTTTCAATACATGGAGCATGTGGACATTTTACACCCAGAAAATGAGATGCACTTATGGACCTTGCACTATGTCTTTCTTGGGAGAATTCAGCGGTCCTGTGATGAGTTTGTCAGACAATGGAATTATCACAATCTAAGAACGGAGGGTGCCATGAGTCCACTGGCATTGTGGAATTCTGGTATGATTATTGAGCCAAACCTTGTCCTTAATGCATCTGACATAGAAGACTATGGCATTGACTTTGTAGGGGAATATGAGACTGACAGACGGGCCATCACAGTTCCAGAAAGCTCTTTAAGAGTTAGTGTTGCAGATACTGATAACCTTCAAACATTGCTAGATCCCTTATCAGATGATGGAAACTATGGAATACAGCACTACTTATTTGTATTGAACTATATATCATCACGCTACACATAATACACATTTACACACATGACACAAGAATTCAGATACAAACTTTAATTTTATACTGTAATTTTCAAAATCCATTAGATATACCTTTTAGGTTAGTGAAATGAATCCATAAAACAGTCAATTTAGTCCAAGTATTTTATAGACAAATACAGTTGTGTTCTCAGTATGTCCTCTGTAAATTGTGTAACAATAAACTATTGAAATGTTTTTGTACTTTCAGGCAAACGTAATCTTTTTTCTCACCCTCAAGTCATCCTAGTTGTATAGGACTTTCTTATTTTTATTAAGAATTTGATTTAATATTAATAGAATTGTGTTCGACTGAAAGAAGAAAGTCATATACAACTAGGATGACTTGAGGGTGAATAAATTATACAAAAATTATAATTTTCATTTTGAGGTCAACTATTACTCTAATATATTGAACATTTGGAAAACCATAGCAGCATGATCAAGAACATGATCAAGAGCAAGATTCAGAATATTATACCAGATCTAAATTTTTCCAAACCCAACTGAGCCTTTTACTGCATCTATCAGCAGGTTTTCTAACTCTGATTCATCAAGTACCCCTCTTGGAAGGAAAAGCACCATTGAGCAAGTTGACGCATAAGGCAGTCTCCGGCTTCCATCTTCTTGAGTGTAAAAGTCAATTTCAGCTTTTTTGGGAAAGCCAAGAGGAGGGACAGCATCAGCACCGATCATGAATGTCAGAAGATCCTCAAACATCAGAGAGGTCTCTTTTTCTGTAAATCACATGATAAAACATCAATTCCCAGTTTCATAGACAAGGTTTAAGCCTAGTCCTGGACTAAATGTTTGAGCTGTTTTAATTGAAAGCAACTCAAACTTGCATCTCTTAAAATATGTCAGTGTCATTGTTTTGTCTGAAGATGCACAACAGTATATTTTTTTCTAAGGCACATTTATTAAATTACTTAAATGCCCTGAAGGAACAAAGGCCTAATCCTGGCTTTATCTAAACCAGGGGTGGGGAACGTTGATCCTGGAGGGCCATTGTCCTGCAGAGTTTAGCTCCAACCCTAATTAAACACACCTGAAGCTAATCAAGGTCTTCAGGATTGCTAAAGTTACAGGCAGGTGAGTGTTGGAGCTAAACTCTGCAGGACAGTAACCATCCAGGATCAACGTTCCCCACCCCTGATCCGAACCCTGTTTATGTATCCAGGCCGAAGTGAAATAACCAAGCTCTTAAACCAACATTATAAATGAAAATACATTAATTATATTACAACCTACCCTGAATGCTGTTGAGTAAACATTCCCAAGAAAAGATGGTGTCCTCTTCAATCTGTCTGTGGTTGCTGCCTTCATCACTCCAATTCACAACAAGAAGGTCTTTGAACTCACTTCTCATCAGTGGCTTCTGAGTGTTAGTGAACAGAGGCTTGAATGCCATCCAGTTGTCTTCCACTGTCTGCCAAATTGATCCACATGAATTCATTCCTGCCTTAAACTGTGAAATCATGCTAGCAGGCCTGGGGTAACAAACAGATAACAATCAAAATAAGGGTGTTTATTTACGTTTAACTGCACTGTTATAAAATTGTTTTAGGTTTGATTACTAAATTGCAGTTTGATATTGACTTAAGATATGTTGGCTTCTTTTACCTAAGATAAATAAAGTGTTTAATGACCAGGCTGTAAACTCTGGGCATTTCAGGAAGGCCAGCATTGTAGATCGAGGGTACCCCACATTCTGCAATCCAGTCTCCAAGAGAGGCCTTCAGTGAAACTAGGTCTCCCACACTTTTGCACTGCTTGATCTAAAAAGACCAGTTTTAGACAATATTAGATTACCATTTAATTGTTCATCAGGTTAAACATATAGGTGATAATAGGCTACCTGTTGCAACTTTAACTGCACTTCATCATCTGGCAAGTCATGAAAATCAAACCTATCCAACTGCCCTTCCTGTCCACACATCAACAAATACAAAGCCGGATGAAGGGCTTTAATGCCTGGGCCTCCATGAATCAGTGACCAAGCAATGAGTTTTCCACACGTGTGAAACCGGTTCTGTTCTAAGGCTGACTGGTTGTAGGCAAAAAAAACCTGGCCTTGCTTTCTTTCAAAAATTCCAAGTGCTGACTGTGCCTCGATCATTAAGAGCCTGATGGAAGTAAAATTATATTTGTTATACCATTATATACATTTTCAACTCAAAGTAGTCTGTTACTAGTTGTTTCAGTTTATTACTTCAAATAAAGTTAGAATTAGTTTAAAATGTATATACCAAGTAAATATGTTTGTGGACGAACTGTAGTACACAGAATAAGTACATTTATTTTAGTTTGAGCATTTCTGAATATTAGAAAGGGAATTCAATATTTCTGGATCTTTGAGATAAAAGTTAATTGTACTATAAAAATGTATTGTAACTTTCAGAACAGAAAACTTCCCCCGAAGCTGATTATCCCTAGTATCATACCTCACAATATCAAGTCTGACTTGTACCCATGAGTTTAGCCCTTAATATTTTGTTTCAGTTTTTCAAGATGCAACATTTGTACCCCCAGTCTAGCAGTACAAGTGTTTATACCAACCTAAAGAACTCTCTTTGTGGCCCACCATGATCTTCAGCAGACTCTCCAACAAACTCAATTCGTGGAGTTCTGTTCCAAGCAAAGTAGGACTTTGACAGAGCTTGACAGGCACTGTGAAGAATTTTTGACCGTCTTGCAACAACAATGGCACAATTTTGAGTGTGGTCAAGGTGGTCTTTCTGGAATGATCTCAGAATGTCAGCCAAATCTGCTTCTTCCTAAATAAAGGTTGAGAAATTTAACAGAATATTATTATTATCTATACATTTCATGCAAAGTGTCTGGTTAGTATGTACTCACAGAGTCTGAATTGGTGTAATTGGGAGAGCCCAACATAACAGTTTTTTCCTCTGTGTCTGTTAGAACCACAAAGTCCTCCCTTAAAAATAAGAAATTGAAAAATAAAAAAAATATATATTTTTTGTCATTGTTTACTCACTGTCAGGTTGTTTCAAACCTGTATGACGTTATTTCCTATTGTCCAAGGAGATATTTAATTTTAATTCAACAGAATGTTTTTGACTGCTGAATGCTATAATTGACAATCAGAATCAAGTATTCCATAGCAACATGCAATAATAATAATAATAATAACAAACCCATTCTGAACTTCGGAGTTTGAATGTTCTTCATTTGCTGGTGGTATAACCCTGTAGTACACCTAAAAAAATGCTTTAGTAATTATTATTATTGTTTTTACAGACACAGCAGAGACATTGTGAGATCACCTTTAAAGGTACACTATAAAAATGTAACCACTGGGGAATAGCCCAATACTTGCTTGACTCATCATAAACAGAGAAGTACCTCCGGCAACAATGTTATTCCACAAGACACATGCAGTGTTGTTTATTAACCACCACACTAGAGAGCCAAAAGTTACATAGTGTACCTCTGAGTGACACATTTTTAGTATTATATCTATACAAAGGACTACAAGGGAACCAGATTTTCATTTGTGCGAAATTAAAATATACAATACTCACATCTGGAGTTCCAGCATTCACCCATTCATAGATCACAGGGCTCTCATTGCCCTAAACAAATTATGTACTTTCAGAATTTAATAATGAAAATATCATAATTATTCATTAACTTTCAAGAAATATTATAATTGTTGCATATCATTATTAGAAGTATTATTACAAAAAGAACTGCTACAAACTTAACACGCAGTTACCTGGATCGGAAGAGGAGAGGTAGATGTCAGTGGGACCAATGGTGATTCTGTAGTACTATGAGAGCACTGGGGTGTACTTTGCTCCCATGATGATGTTGTGGCAGTCGAGTGGGACTCTCTTGTGGCAACAGCTGCAGCTTCAGACAGTGGCTGAGGAGAAATAGGTAGAAATTGGTTCAGTTTCCAAAGGCGTACTAGTTGTTGCCTGAAACAACACAGGATATGTTGTTTCTTGGAAGCTGGGATGTGACTACACCTACTGTTTCAGGTCTCTGTGCTGATGATGGTGGCAGGGCATGTGTTGGACAGGCAGCAGTTGTCTGGGCTAGTAATGGTGCTTCAGCTGAAGTTTGAACCTGTGATAAATTCTAAAGAGAACATTTACATTATTATTCATTTGTTACATTTGTCCAAAGCAGTCAGTAGTGGAGTGGCAATCGGGAGGGTCGGGACTTTTCCCGGTGGACCGGTAGTGTCTGGAGGCCACGAGGGCTGGTCTGATAATAGTTATACATTGCAAGTTCTTAGCAACACCATCCAGCGGGCATACATGTAAAAAATATATTGTTCACCCAATGTGTTGATGTTAGATAACGCATTAAGTAATGTTAACTTGACTGACTGTACTTTTATTTCATCCAAAACTGCGTTCATATTTAATTTATCTATAGATGTGACCAGTAGCGGTGGCTTTCTTAATCTAATTAAAATAATTTTGCAAGGGTTCTATGACGCTTGCTTGTATATTTTTTATATATGTGGCTAAGCTGCTGCCTAGCAGATAAAACACGTTATTAAAACACAATGTTCTAGGTAGCTAGAAATAATGCCACATAATGCCATCCTGAGGGCCGGTGGTCTAGGACATCTCCCGGTAGATTTTTTGGTCCCACTCCGCCCCTGAAAGCAACTTACAATGCAATCAAGGTTTGACCACATTCATGCATTCCATGAGAATCAAACCTATAATTGTAGCATGGCTAGCGCTATATGCTCTACACATAAGTTTAAAGAGTAATGCATGGCTATTAGCAATAATAAAATCTAAAACTGGTTAGATTAGTCTTTTATAATTAACCCTCATGTGGTGTTCAAAACCCTATAACACCTGTGATGTTCCCGGTCAAAAATGACCGGCCCATAAAAAAAAACTTATAAATCACTCATTATACCATATTTTCACCCAATCTTGGATTCAATCTTTTTGTCAACTTGTTCTCTTTCAATTAGGACTGGTTTTATATTTTGATTTGCATCTGAATAATCATAGGCCTCATTTATTTGAGAGTAGGCATCTCATTTTTTGAGTAATTTTTTTAAATTTTTTTAATAATTTTGGAAATATTAAATAAAATCTGAAGAAAATTGGTATTGTTGATCACACTAGTCAACTTAAAATTTCAACCAGGAATTTTGTTTTGAAACTTTTGTTTTGTAAAAAATATGGCACATAGTCACACTTGTGGTGTTCCCGGTCAAAAATGACCGGCCTATAAAAAATAGCTTATAAATCACTCATTATACCATATTTTCACCCAATCTTGGATTCAATCTTTTTGTCAACTTGTTCTCTTTCTATTTGGACTGGTTTTATATTTCTGTTTGCATCTGATTAATCGTGGGCCTCATTTATCTGAGAGTAGGCATCTCATTTTTTGAGTAAAAAACAAATAATTTATGAGTAAATTTGGAAATATGAATTTTTTTTTTTTTTTAAATGGCTACTGTTGATCACACTAGTCTACTCTAATGTTTCACCAGGAATTTTGTTTTGAAACTTTTGTTTTGTAAAAAATATGACACATAGTCACACTTGTGGTGTTCCCGGTCAAAAATGACCGGCCTATAAAAAATAGCTTATAAATCACTCATTATACCATATTTTCACCCAATCTTGGATTCAATCTTTTTGTCAACTTGTTCTCTTTCAATTAGGACTGGTTTTATATTTCTGTTTGCATCTGATTAATCGTGGGCCTCATTTATCTGAGAGTAGGCATGGTCAAAAATGGTCACAATGGCCGACCATTGAAAGTGAATGGGAGAGACTGAAAATAACAGAACAATTTAGTTTTCAGGAGCATGTTCATTATTTTCATGTACACATATGAGCATGTGTGCTTGCAAACATCGAGCCCTTGGACCTGTGCATGTATCGATACATACACACGCTACCCAGACACACACATGTTAAAACACACATTCTTTTCCACAGAGAAATTTGATCCTACCCTAACCTGCATCTAATATACATTTATCCATCTGACATTACCACACAAAATAATCTTTCTTTCATGTTCTTGTTTCATCACAGCTTCCAGACAAAATATTATGACAATTTGTTTTGGAACTGTGAGGTTATCACACAGAACTAGACAATATTTACAAATATACATCATGTGATAGCACAGGCATGTATAAATGCCTCACAGCACCTTGCTTGTCATTCATTTGTGGCAGCACAATGGCAAAGCAACTCTCTGCACATGATGTTATTCATCAGATTTTTGACCCAGAAACTAGTGAGCTCCGTAGCCGATTCAGTGGTGCCTTCCTCTTCAGAAACATCTTCACTGCAAGATGCATCCTGCATTTCCTCCTCCTCACTAGTTTCTGGGTCAAAAATCTGATTAATAACATCATGTGCAGAGAGCTGCTTTGCCATTGTGCTGCCACAAATGAATGACAAGCAAGGTGCTGTGAGGCATTTATATATGCCTGTGCTATCACATGATGTATATTTGTAAATATTGCCTAGTTCTGTGTGAGAACCTCACAGTTCCAAAACAAAATGTCATAATATTTTGTCTGGAAGCTGTGATGAAACAAGAATATGAAAGAAAGATTATTTTGAAGCCGGGTCACTGCAGTCACGGCCAATCTGTGTGTGTGTGTGTGTGTGTGTGTGTGTGTGTGTGTGTGTGTGTGTGTGTGTGTGTGTGTGTGTGTGTGTGTGTGTGTGTGTGTGTGTGTGTGTGTGTGTGTGTGTGTGTGTGTGTGTGTGTGTATGGTAATGTCAGATGGATAAATGTATATTAGATGCAGGTTAGGGTAGGATCAAATTTCTCTCTCTGGAAAAGAATGTGTGTAATACTCAAAGTTTGTGTGTTTTAACATGTGTGTGTCTGGGTAGCATGTGTATAAATGTATCGATACATGCACAGGTCCAAGGGCTCGATGTTTGCAAGCATACATGCTCATATGTGTACATAAAAATAATGAACATGCTCCTGAAAACTAAATTGTTCTGTTATTTTCAGTCTCTCCCATTCACTTTCAATGGTCGGCCATTGTGACCATTTTTGACCATGCCTACTCTCAGATAAATGAGGCCCACGATTAATCAGATGCAAACAGAAATATAAAACCAGTCTTAATTGAAAGAGAACAAGTTGACAAAAAGATTGAATCCAAGATTGGGTGAAAATACGGTATAATGAGTGATTTATAAGCCAGTTTTTTATAGGCCGGTCATTTTTGACCGGGAACACCACAAGTGTGACTATGTGCCATATTTTTTACAAAACAAAAGTTTCAAAACAAAATTCCTGGTGAAACATTAGAGTAGACTAGTGTGATCAACAGTAGCCATTTTTTTCATATTTTTTTTTCATTTTTCCAAATTTACTCATAAATTATTTGTTTTTTACTCAAAAAATGAGATGCCTACTCTCAGATAAATGAGGCCCACGATTAATCAGATGCAAACAGAAATATAAAACCAGTCCTAATTGAAAGAGAACAAGTTGACAAAAAGATTGAATCCAAGATTGGGTGAAAATATGGTATAATGAGTGATTTATAAGCTATTTTTTATAGGCCGGTCATTTTTGACCGGGAACACCACAAGTGTGACTATGTGCCATATTTTTTACAAAACAAAAGTTTCAAAACAAAATTCCTGGTGAAAATTTTAAGTTGACTAGTGTAATCAACAATACCAATTTTCTTCAGATTTTATTTAATATTTCCAAAATTATTAAAAAAAATTAAAAAAATTACTCAAAAAATGAGATGCCTACTCTCAGACAAATGAGGCCCACGATTAATCAGATGCAAACAGAAATATAAAACCAGTCCTAATTGAAAGAGAACAAGTTGACAAAAAGATTGAATCCAAGATTGGGTGAAAATATGGTATAATGAGTGACTTATAAGCTATTTTTTATAGGCCGGTCATTTTTGACCGGGAACATCACAAGTGTAACAAGGTAACAAAACCCCCACAAAAAAAATAAGAAAATTTTCAAAAAAAAGATGAGATTTAGTTATACCGTTTGGGAACAAAGTCACTAAGTTTCAGTCCAAAGCGATAACATTAACTAGTATTTTCGGGAAAAAGAAAATCTTCTCCGGGTCAAATTGACCCGAACACTATATTAAATATTTTCAGATTCCTTTTAAAAAGCCCTTTCATTGTCAGTGTTTTCATAGTCAAATATAATTTCTGTAATTCATAAATATGCAAACAAATATGAAATCACAAATATGCAAAATATATCACACAAAATGTCACACTTTCTGTGTTTAACAGTCTGTCCTCATAGAATAAATAACCCTACCTGATCAGGCTGAGACAGGTCAACAGAAGGGCGTACATAGATGACTCTGTCTTTAAAAAGCATGCAGAGTATGGTTTCCAGTCAGTTCAACTCCAGGTTCCAGCGTAGGTTTGACCAGCTGTGCACTGTAAAAAATTTACTGTAAAATTTACAGCAACTTACTGGCAATTTTGGTTGCCAGTAAGCCTGTAAATTTTACAAGATTACCGTAAATCATAAACTACAATTAACTGTAAAAAATACAGCACACATGTAAAAGCAGAAAAACAAGAGCAGCTGTGAATTTACAGTTCTTTATTGTATTATTTACAGTATGATTATTTGATAATTTGAGGAAACCGATTATCTTAAATTGGTCAATTGACATTTCATATTTATACTGTGATTTTATTTCATTTGAGTCCACTAAAAAAATAAAATTAATTTAAATGAGTTAACAAACCATCTATTTAACTCAATCCTCTTGCAGATAATTATTAGTTAACAACAGCACTGAACTGAACAGACGAATTTAACAAAAAGATCATCAATACACCAGCAACTACAGTCACTGCCTTTAAATAAAGCAACACACAACATAACATCAGTGTTTCTCTGCTCATCCTGAACTGAAGCACAGGCTCTACTCTTCAACACAATGGTGACACACAAAACTCAACAGAAACACTTTAAATCCCAACAGATTAAACACTAACAGATCTCCACTATATCATTATGTGCAAAACCACATAAAATCACACTTCATTTCAGCATTTACTCTCCTGAGCAGTCATTCATATAAATATATATTCACATTTCACATTTATTGTCACAAAAATACATGCACAGAAAATAACTTATTTTGTTTAGTAAATTTGACTTAGATTGTATAGTAAACTACTGACTTCCAGCCACAGCCATATGTTTAATCAACTGAAAAGAAAAGAAGACAGTACATATCTAAAGATCTCAGCAGAGGAGGAGTAAATAACTCATTACCAGCGTCACTTGTCAAGGTCTTTTTGAGAATTAACTGAGGTTTAGATGTTGATGATTTATGGTTTAGTTTGTAGTCACCATGATGGTGATAAGTGTTGGCTTTAGTTGGGCTGTTACCCTTGACATTGCAACATTAGTTTTGCATACCAATTAGTAAGGTGAAATCTATTACAACCTCAATTTCATAATCAAATAATCAAAAGGCTGTGGCTGAAGTCAGTTGTTTCCTGAAAAATCTCACAGTCAAATGTACTAAACAAAAAAGTAAAATTATGTGAATTACTGTATGTGATTTTATGTGTTTTTGCACATAATGATATAGTGGAGATCTGTTAGTGTTTAATCTGTTGGGATTTAAAGTGTTTTTGTTGAGTTTTGTGTGTCACCATTGTGTTGAAGAGTAGAGCCTGTGCTTCAGTTCAGGAGGAGCAGAGACACACTGAGGTTAAGCTGAATGTTGCTTTATTTAAAGACAGTGACTGTGTATTTGCTGATGCATTAAAGTTATTCAACTCATTCATGTGTGCTGTTGTTGTCTAGTAGGATTTAGTTAAATGTATGTTTCTAGTTAACTCATGAAGTCTTTTTCTTAGTAGACTCAAATGAAATTAGCTCACGGTATAACTATTTAATGGCAAATTTCCTCAAATGAAATGAGTTGTCTCAGGTTTTAATTCAATGCATTATTAATAACAGTAACATACTGTAAATAATACAGTAAAGAACTGTAAATTCACAGCTGGTCTTGTTTTGCTATTTTTACAGGTGTGATGTATTTTTTACAGTATAATTGTAGTTTATGATTTACAGTACTCTTGTAAAATGTACAGGCTTACTGGCAACCAAAATTGCCAGTAAGTTGCTGTAATTTTTACAGCAATTTGTTACAGTGTGTGTTTAAAGCTCTCAATATCTCCAATCTTAAATGTAAAAAAGAAGGTAAATTACTTGCATAATAAATACTGAATAAGTCGGTTTAAATGTAACATCTTAAATCACTCACTGGTGCATTGTGGGGTCATAAAGCCTGAGACCACATTGAAAGTTAAATAATTCAAAAAGAAACCATGTGACATTAACTGAGGAAATAAATAAGACTCTGCACAACGTCTAATCAAAGCCTTGCACATTTGTGACATTGAATCTCTCAAAAGGGCCGGATAATGTGAAAAGTAAATGCTGACTGAGAAGGGTCATGGAAGGATTATGGAAGCACAGGAAATTAAATAAATGACAAGATATCCATTTTGAAGGAAGAAACTCATACAGGTGAGTAAGTGGTTGATGACGACATTATCATTTTTGGGTGATTATCCCTTTAATTTTTAAATGGTTGATTACAAAAATTAACCACGGTTTAACTACAAAAACACATGATTATTGCAGTTAAACAATGGTATCCACGAAATAATCATGGTCTTTGCTACACTAACCATAGTTTAACCATGGTATTTGGTAAAACTGTGGTTATACAAATGGTAATCAATCAAAAATGGTTACTACACTTTTACAACAATAAAACCATGGTTAATTTTCGTAAGGGATTTGTTATGAAAAAATATATTATTAAAATGCAGTATTTAAACATTTAAACAACTAATCTCAGAGTTTTAGTTACTTACTCAGTGTTGAGTTGAAGTTTTGATTCATAAATAGAACGAATATGCTGCAACACCTGCTGAACATTCCAACGTTTTTGGAATTGTACTCCACTAATAATGTAACCATTATTTAGGAGTTGGACTCTAGCCATTCCCTTTGGTACAACTGTGGTTTCTGGGGAGGTCAATAGACACACTTCTCTAATGAAGGGACCACCTGTGTTTCTTTGGCACCTAAAGGAAATAAGAAAATGCAATTGTGCACTTGCATTTTCATTATCTGATTCAGAAATAACGTATCTTACATATCAGGCAGTTAAATACTCAATTATAGGCTCAATTATAGGCTAACTATGTCTATGACTAGATGCAAATAGGCCTACTTTGCTAGACGAATAGCATATACATTGTTATTCACTATTTTACCTTCTTCTCATGTTTACAGTTCCCCGTGAGGCCTCACCACTGAAGTTACGTGCGAACTGGAATGCTGGAGTGGGTCTGGTTTGTGGCAAATGGTTAAAAAGTATTCGTCTCTCATTTTCTGAATGGATGTCTCTGTCCCCTAGAGCCTCCTCAATTCTATTCAAAATGTCAGGAGTAGTTAAAATTGTTTCTACAATGCGCCTAGCCATTTTACCTCACTCATTTACATTAATAATAGCAGAGGTTTATGGGTAAAATGTAATTGAGTGGCGCCAAATGAACTTGTATCTGTTTAAATTGGTCAGCGCAGCGCTGGTGAGGACTGTTCGTAAAACGAGGAATAATCTGTATGATTTAAAATGTATATAAAAATTAAACTTTCTTTATATGGATCCTTAATGCACTCTCTTAACCTTCAATTGCATTATATTTAATGCATTATTTATTCTGTTGCTTGTAAGTTAATTGTATTGAAATTGTATTATATCGTATTATCCTTGTACTGATTATTCTGTCCTGTTCATCACTTTGGTCAACCATGGGTTGTTTTAAATGTGTTTTACAAATAGATACATAATGAATGAATGAATGAATGAATGAATGAATGAATGAAGTAACGTTAATGTTGAACCGACGTTAGGCAAGCCATCGACACAATTAACTTAACGGTAGTTTGTTTACATTAAATGCTGCAATACACGACATTACTTTTGCTCAGATTTTGTTTAGATTTGTCTCCACTAGAGCACATGTGTATGTGTGGAATCTCAGATATTGATGTGTCATATGTGATATCTGACATATCACTAAACTATCCGCCTATTAATGCTTATACTTATAATTTTTATACTAATACTTATATTTGTTTAAATATAAGTATTAGTACAATACTTATATTATATTTATCAGTATTTCTGATTAACAAATTATCTCTAATAAAAATAATTTTCAGAATAATTAAGATAAATGTTTGTATGTACAGATTAGGTATTATATAGAAAACAGAATTTATGTTTTTAGGTTTACCTATTCCACAAAAGCCTATCAGCCTATGTTAGGTTAATTTATAAAATAATCGTATGTCTATATAATAGGAAGAGTTGCAGGACGCTGCACGGCGGGTGGTCTCCCTGCTGCAGAATGCCCTGTCTATGCCAGCACATAGAGAAAGTGAGGATTGTTGTTTTTGTCAGCTTAATATTGTTTACAAGCAATTATTTGTAATATACTCATGATAGGCAAAATGTTATATACTTTGTTATTAAAATAGTAGTCTTTGTTTGCATGGCAAATTGTGTTTTTGCCGGTTTCTCATAAGGAGTCTCTGCAGATTCTCCAAACCAGAGGAATACTGGTAATGACATAGAGCAGAACATGACAAGATTTGTCATATTCAGACAATAGAGCTAAGCAGGGCTGTTTTTTTGTTTTTGTTGTTGTTTTTTATTCATTTTACATCATTTAAAAATTAAATGTATGCCATGCTTAACATTGTTTGTCTCTTTAATGCATCTTACCCTGTCTCATTTCTTATTTTACTCTTCTATAGATCCTTCCCAGGACTGTTTGGGAAGAGATTTACCAAAAGAAAATCACCAGGGAGAAAGGGAACAAATTCTGTTCCTTACGTAAAAAGGCTCAGTACCATTAAATGCTTCCCGATTCAGTTCTATTTGGTGAACAAATATGTGGAGAAGACACCCACAAACACAGAAGAATTAAACCTTCTTCAGGCAGGGATAGGCCAGAGAACAATTTCTGTAATGGAAGATGCTGACCATTCATGGGTACACTGTAACAAATTGCTGTAAAAATTACAGCAACTTACTGGCAATTTTGGTTGCCAGTAAGCCTGTACATTTTACAAGAGTACTGTAAATCATAAACTACCATTATACTGTAAAAAATACATCACACCTGTAAAAATAGCAAAACAAGACCAGCTGTGAATTTACAGTTCTTTACTGTATTATTTACAGTATGTTACTGTTATTAATAATGCATTGAATTAAAACCTGAGACAACTCATTTCATTTGAGGAAATTTGCCATTAAATAGTTATACCGTGAGCTAATTCATTTGAGTCTACGAAGAAAAATACTTCATGAGTTAACTAGAAACATACATTTAACTAAATCCTACTAGACAACAACAGCACACATGAATGAGTTGAGTAACTTTAATGCATCAGCAACTACACAGTCACTGCCTTTAAATAAAGCAACATTCAGCTTATCCTCAGTGTTTCTCTGCTCCTCCTGAACTGAAGCACAGGCTCTACTCTTCAACACAATGGTGACACACAAAACTCAACAGAAACACTTTAAATCCCAACAGATTAAACACTAAAAGATCTCCACTATATCATTATGTGCAAAAACACATAAAATCACATAAAGTAATTCACATAATTTTACTTTTTTGTTTAGTACATTTGACTGTGAGATTTTTCAGGAAACAACTGACTTCAGCCACAGCCTTAGAGGAAATCCACTGAAGAGAAAAGAAGACATTAAATCTGTGAAGATCTCAGCAGAGGAGGATTAAACAACTCCACAAACAGCATTACCAGCTTCACTTATTACTAACCAGACTCACTTTATTTCTGTCATAATCAGACTTACTGAGAAATAGCTGAGGGTTAGATGTTGATGATTTATTGAAAATATTTAATTTGAAGTTACCATGATCGTGATTAGTGTTTACTTTAGTTGGGCTCTTGACTCTTGATAAGTTGAACATTAGTTTTACTTTGGCTACTATAACCTTGTCTTTATAAAACTAATTTGTTATGGTAATAAAAGTCAGGGAAAGTGTTGTTCAGGTATTGATGGATGTCTATTGATATCAGCCTTGACAACATCTAGTGGCTGATCTTGATCAGAGTAATTTTTTGTTTATAAAATTGAGGTTGTAATAGATTTCACCTTACTGATTGGTATAATATTTAGTATGTGATTCTGCTGCATGATAATATTCAGTTGTGATTATATCAGGTAATTTGTGTTCGACATATATAAGATTCACAAGACCATTCTAGCAACTGGAACACACATGTATCAAGAATCAGCATATGAACCTCAACTATGGTGACAAACATAATATAGATAGATCAACTCTGAACACCACAAATCAAGCTACTAAAAAGTCACATCAAAAAACAACAACAAAAATAAAAGCACATGGTAAGAAGAAAAGAAAATAAGACAATTCAGCTGCATAATTTATGCATACTGCAATGCATGCTGGGAGGTCTGTATTAAAGTGATACCCAGCATGTTTTGCAACATGAAGCGTTTCATTTGAGTGTCACCATTGTTGAGATTCATACGCTGATTGTTGATGTCTGTGTGTGACTTAATAACATGATGTTTTTTTAAAACTATCTTCACCATATTGTTTTTTAAAATCATTCAAATGATAATGCTGTTAAGTTGCCTTATGGAAAATCACTATATTAATCTATTATATGGAAAGAACCATATGACTAAGAAGACATTAAACTCTGGGTGAAATGAGATGCTAATGATCTGTAAGCTCTTTTGATGACATCATCAATACATAGCCATAGTCACCAGAATTCGTTTCTCTCAGCTTTTTTGCTAATACTGTTGTGCCTTATAAATACAGATGTAAAGCAGCCAGAGAAAAACTAATGTTGCAATGTCAAGGGTAACAACCCAACTAAAGCCAACACTTATCACCATCATGGTGACTACAAACTAAACCATAAATCATCAACATCTAAACCTCAGTTAATTCTCAAAAAGACCTTGACAAGTGACGCTGGTAATGAGTTATTTACTCCTCCTCTGCTGAGATCTTTAGATATGTACTGTCTTCTTTTCTTTTCAGTTGATTAAATATATGGCTGTGGCTGGAAGTCAGTAGTTTACTATACAATCTAAGTCAAATTTACTAAACAAAATAAGTTATTTTCTGTGCATGTATTTATGTGACAATAAATGTGAAATGTGAATATATATTTATATGAATGACTGCTCAGGAGAGTAAATGCTGAAATGAAGTGTGATTTTATGTGTTTTTGCACATAATGATATAGTGGAGATCTGTTAGTGTTTAATCTGTTGGGATTTAAAGTGTTTCTGTTGAGTTTTGTGTCACCATTGTGTTGAAGAGTAGAGCCTGTGCTTCAGTTCAGGATGAGCAGAGAAACAGTGATGTTATGCTGTGTGTTGCTTTATTTAAAGGCAGTGACTGTAGTTGCTGATGTATTGATGATCTTTTTGTTAAGTTCGTCAGTTCAGGTGTATGCTGTTGTTAACTAACAATTATCTGCAAGAGGATTGAGTTGAATAGATGGTTTGTTAACTCATTTAAATTAATTTAATTTTTTTAGTGGACTCAAATGAAATAAAATCCCAGTATAAATATGAAATGTCAATTGACCAATTTAAGATAATCGGTTTCCTCAAATTATCAAATAATCATACTGTAAATAATACAATAAAGAACTGTAAATTCACAGCTGCTCTTGTTTTTCTGCTTTTACAGGTGTGCTGTATTTTTTACAGTTAATTGTAGTTTATGATTTACGGTAATCTTGTAAAATTTACAGGCTTACTGGCAACCAAAATTGCCAGTAAGTTTCTGTAAATTTTACAGTAAATTTTTTACAGTGTAGGTTTTTTCTAACACTATTGCATTTAACATCATTTAGCATACAAATGAGACCAATAGAAGCAATCAAACCAGCAATAGGGCAGAAATATGCAGGTGCCATGAATCGTGACCAGTCAGTTAGTTAAGCCCAGTACACATAACAAAAGTTTTGTAAAAAAAAAAAAAATGTATTTTTTCACATAACAAAACAAATAAAGAGACAAAAATATATATTTAAAAACATACACACACATATATATATATATATATATATATATATATATATATATATATATATATATATATATATATATATATATATACACACACACACACACACACACACGAAGTGTGACGACCTGCAGTGCTGTGTCCAGTGATATGCACAGGCTTGTGATGTGATGTGCGTGGAGTGTGTGATGGAGCAGGTCTGCCAGCTCCTCAACAAGAGTCTCCCTAAAGGCCTTGTGGCCTCCTAAGACTCCTAAAAATGTCTTACACCACTTCTGGGTCTTGTGGTTTGTAGTAACTTATTAGAGCATCGGATAGGGCCACTCCACCCTGTTTGGACATAAAAACAGTTCTCCTCTGCATCTCACCCTCCTCGTCCACTTGTTGTTTAGCTGTTTAACTGTAACTTTTTAAAATTTAAAAAGATAACAAGAAAAATTAGGGTGATTCAATAAATTATGATTAATTCATTGCAATGTTGTTAGTTATATGTAATCCTGTAATCAAAAAGTAACTGTAGTCTGATTGCAAATATTTTAAAACGTTATGTAATCTATTTCCAAGAACTTGATGTCCGGAATCCAGTGTGTCCCACCGAATTTTGTGTTATCTGTGCTTGGTGGACATTATACATAGGTTTTTCTTTAATAAAAAACTTATATTAATTATACACAGCTGTCCACAAAACTTGAGGAGACATACACTAAAATGGCTGATTTGAAAGGGGCATGGATGTTGTACAAGGCTGTTGGTAAGATGATGAATCTTCTTATCTTTATGTACTTTGTCTATTAGCAAATTTACTTTACTTGAAATTGTACAATATTAAATGTTTGTTTTGTTTTTTTTTCTTGTAGGGGGATGTGGACAAAGGAAATTGTGCATTGTGCCCCCTGAGGCAGAAGGATATTCGGGTGTTTATCTAAATTCAGTTACACGTGGGAAGTCAACACTGTTCATAGTACCAGTGCAAGGAGCACTTGATTTGACACCCCTTCCTTACTCTTCAAAGGAGTTAAAACAAAATGCCAAAAGCAACATGCCATTCCTGTTTAGAAAACATGCCAGTCCAGTTATTAGCCGCACATGTGGTATCTTGTGAGACAGTGAAGGTCTCAACTGACTCTGATGAACAGGCAGGAATATTTTACCCATAACAATTGCTCTAAATAAATTAATTAACCAGATTAATGTACTTTGTCCTTTGGCTAATATGTTTGTTTTGTTTGTTTATTTGTTTTTTTTGCAGACTGAACATTTCCCGGGGTCACCAGATGATGAGGATCTGCCATCAACCAGTCTTGTCAATGACATTATGCCATTGACATTATCCATTGACAACTCTCCAGATGACACTCCCAACATTAACTTGTCTGTGACAGTAAGTCTGTCTGTTAGAAACTCAAATATAAAGTCTGACATATGTTTTTTTTATTAATATTGGGCTACATTTTAGACGGCCTGTCCAATTTGTGAGCGGTTGTACCCCAGTGACTTTGTGGAAATTCATGCAAGCATCTGTGGTGAAAGGTATTTCTCAGTCTTCTCATTTTCATCTCATCATTTTCTGTAGCATAATTTCAAGTATCAAACAGTTGTTTTATCCTGTTGAAATACAGACTGTATCTTAATCTTTTAGTATGACTAAAGCATGTATTCCAACAGATCTTATGATGAAACAGAGACCATCAACTTAGGTAAAGAAACCGATGGAACAGACAGAACAGAGAAATTGCCTCGAAAACGATTTAAGGCACATCAAGAGATTAAAAGGTACTTTCAAAACAAAACTTTCTTCAGAATGTTAATTTTACATTTATGACATGAAATTTCCATAACTCCTATTTTTTTCTTTCCCAATATTAAGCATTGCAGATGTCATCAAAACCCTTACTGAACGGATTGATGAAACCAGCATCTTCAGCATATGTGTTACAAGGGATCAGATGCTTGAAAGAAGCTTAAAACAGTGGCAGCGACAGAAAAAATCTTCACCAAAAAATCCCCTTAGAGTTTCTTTTATTGGAGAAGCTGGCATTGACAATGGGGCTCTGAGGAAAGAATTTTTAACCGGTATGGCTTTTTTATTTTGTTATCTACCAAGAGCTGAAAAATTATGCATTTTTTAATGTTCTCTATTTCATATTCTAAAAAGAAATGATGGCAGGAATAGAGAAGCGGTTCTTTGAGGGAGGGGATAACGGCAAAAACTTCAAGTAGGTTATAAAAAATGTAAATAAAAAAGTGAAATTATATAGTAACACTTTTCTATATACCGAATCCATGTTAGCCTAGCATTTCACACTGACTGTTCACATGCACACAGATAATTGTATTACAACAATTCTGTTGTTTCAAAAAGATTAACATTAGATGGACTTTTACTATATGTAATGAGTTTTTCATACAAGTAGGGGTATAACGATACCCTCATGTCACGATTTTGTGCCATAATATGTTAAACCCCATATACAAGACATTTTTCAGATTATTGTACTTTTCTCTCAAAAGCAACCTCACTACTCTCTGATTCTGATATTGCTACCCAATGTGCAGTAATTATTTGTTGGATTGCAGGACTATTGGGGAAATATTTGCTGTCAGCATCACACAGGAGGGACCACCCCCAAATTTTTTTATGCAGTGGTGTTACAGCTATATATCCACAGGAGAAATCAATCAGGAAGCGATAAATGAAAATGACATTACAGACCCTGAACTCATGGAACTAATAACAGAGGTAGTTCATTAAAATGTAAAAAAATTGCATTGGTGGCAAATGTTTAAATGTTATCATTATTAATTCCATACTTTCAGATACTTTGTTTCAAAATAACAAATTGGACCCTGTTTTGTGTGTTTTATAGATTAAGGCAGCTGACAATGCAACCCTGATGGTGTGCACAGACAGGATTTTGTCATGTGGATATACAGGGGCAGTGTCCATACAAAGAAGGGAAGACATTGTGCGGTAGGAGATTTCCTTGAATGTTAATTCAACTTCTAGAATTGGCCTTTTATTATTGTTTTTTTTTTTTTACTTTTGTTACAGCTCTGTAGTTCTGCACGCTACAGTGAGGTTACTTCCCATGCTGCAACAAATCTGCTCTGGAATGAAACTGTATGGGCTCCTCAGCTTGGTCCAGCAAGAAGTGGACATCTGCAGACAGCTGTTTGTTCCAGGATCATTTTGCAAGGCAAGCAATAAAAATACAATCCATTATAAAATCGGCATTATTATGCGGCATTCTTGTTAAATTGTTTTTTTTTCATTGGATGACTTTCTTCTTTTTTGCAAACTTCAGGTGGATGCTGATTTTCTAGTAAAGTCACTTTCACCCATCTTCAGTGAAAATGGTACAATGAGGCGTCAGAGAGAGTCCAGAGTGGTCAAATTTCTGCAGGACTTTGTACAGGACATGGAGGATGAAGGTGAATAATTTGTTGGCCTGTCGCGATAGTCGATAAATCGATTAATCGCACGATAAAAAAAACGAGCTTGATCATTTTTCCGGATGCGATAATTTCCATTTGCATGCTTGTTTGTTTTCCTTGTCTCTCTCTTTCTCTCTCTCTCAAAGAGACTGGATGACAACCAGGGCTTGACATTTAATACCACCGGTCACAATAGTGGATATAAAAATGTTACTGAATAATCTATCAATGCATTTCCAGCAGATATTGAAATAAAAAAGGGTCTCAATGAAATATGTGCAGTGTCGCATGTTTACTGTAAATAGTCACATGACCAAAGCTGTTTATTTCCTGTTTGTGCCAAGAGAAGAGGATGGCAGCAAGAAAGCTCCCAAAGAAAAGTTTAGTAAAGTATGTTAACATAAAGATAGGACAGAGATTTTTGGTACACATCATGTTTAGGGTGTCTAGTATTGATATATGCATTTGCAATTACTCAACTTTTTTTATTGTGTT
This sequence comes from Gila orcuttii, assembly GCA_026230005.1. NCBI lineage: Eukaryota > Metazoa > Chordata > Actinopteri > Cypriniformes > Leuciscidae > Gila > Gila orcuttii. The sequence continues at coordinate 16,663,376 of JAPDVR010000012.1, forward strand.
CATAGAACTCACAAACATGTCAACGGCAACAATAGTGACCGGTGGGATACCACATTGTATCTACATGCTAATACACAAATGCTAACTGTTCTACCGTACTTTCTGCTGCTACCTAACTTACTACCTAATTTTACATACAGACATACACAGAAACACACACACTCACACCACGCATGCCACACACACACACACACACACACACGCACGCCACACACCCCACGCCAGACACTCCACACACACCACACACCCGCACACACCCGCACACCACACAACACACCCCACACACTCACATCACACACCCCAAACGCACAACCAACACCACACACACCCCTCCACGCACACCCACACGCACCACACACTCACACCCCACATGCACACCCAACACCACACACACCACATGCTCCACACACTCACATCACACTCCCCATTTGCACACCCCGCTCACGCACACCGCAACGCACCACACACACCCCACACACTCACATCACACACCCAACACCACCACACACCCAACACCACACACACCCTACACAGATGTGGCGGGGTAATTTCTAAATCACACAAGGTCGCCAGATAATACTAATCCAGTGCGAATAGGGCTTTAGATGTAAATGGTCTCGGACAATATTATCGTTTATCGCAATAATTTCTTGGACAAATTATCGTCCAGCAAAATTTGTTATCGTGACAGGCCTAATAATTTGTACAAATTAACAATGTTACCATATTAAATAAGAAAACACTAAAAGCCCCGATATACTCACAGCAGCAATATACCTCTGAAGACACCTACCTATTACATAATCGCCACTGAAAAATGGTAGTACGAAGGTGTTTACCAGCCGGAGCAAACTTTGCTGAACTTGAAACAGCTGAAGCGGTTTCCAACTGCCTAAACAGTTACACCACGTCAAACTCAAAAGGCCATTTTTCTCAAACTCAAGGCATGCTCATGCACAGGAGCGTCGCTCTTTAAATCTATTTAAGTATTTAGGTAATCAATCTAATTGTTGCAATCTGTCTCATACAGAGACGTGAGTGATTTCAGCCTATTCTATATTTTTCTTTGTAATAGAAGTAATGCTATTTTGTTTCATGGCAAACAAGGAACTATAACTTGATTATCTTATATTGGCAAGTTACGATGCTTTTAACCCTACTTAAAATATACTTTAACAATGATTTTTTTTTATCACCTTTTCAGAAGAGGGCAACATAGGAGACATGCCTGAAGAGAAGCGTGATGATGAAGATGTTAAGGCAGAAACACGCATCAATGACATGAACATTAATGTTGGCAGGTTCTGCCAGTGGCTGACAGGACAGGCTCATGTACCACTAATTCATGCAGACCGTGAAAATTTCAAAATTGTCATGGAATTTGACCATGACTGTCATGTGCGCTATGGTACACATAGCATCTGCTATCCTGTGGTTAATTCTTGTTCGCGCTCAGTGACATTCCCTGTTACACACCTGACGACTTATGCAGAGTTCAAAAGTGTCATCTGTCAAGCCATTGTCCATGGGTATGAATTTGGCCGCTGTTAGAAAGGAAGTGAGCTGGAGAATTCCCCATCTCATTGTTCAGGTCTATTATAAAGAAGGTTACCAATGATAAAATTGATTTCTATAAAGTTCCAGAACAAATTTTAAAGGGTTAATTCACACAAAAATTCTGTAATTTATTACCCACCCTCATGTTGTTCCAAACCTTTAAGACTTTCATTCATCTTCGGAACACAAATGGAAGACCTTTTCGATAAGATTGATACAATTTCTGTCCGTCCATAGACCGTCTACACAACTATCACTTTCACGCCCCAGAAAGGTATAAAGACATCATTAACTTAATCCATGTGTCTCGAGTGATTTATTAAACCTTCATTTTATGAATCGGCGCAAGTACTTTGTGCAAAAAACATAATTTACCTCATCGTTTACAAAATATCTCCAACACATCTATTTTCATGTCAAAACACGCATCCATTGTGCTCTTGTGAACACAAATTGGAAATTATTATTTTGTGACATAGATGGATCCACGTTGATCCATAAAATTGAGGTAAAGGGATATTTCACCCAAAAATTGTCATAATTTACTCACCCTCAAGTTGTTTGAAACTTGTCCAAGTTTGTCTATCGCCGGACACAAAATAATACATGTTGAATAATGTTGTTAACCAGACAGTTATAGTATTTTATAAGGAAGTTAATGGGTGCCGTCAACTGTCTGGTTAACAACATTCTTCAAAATAACTTTGTGTTCAGCAGAAGACTGAATCTTGTACGGATTAGGAACAACTTGAGGGTGAGTAAGTGAAGTCAATTTTTGGGTGAACTACCCCTTTAAACCACTGGAGTCACATTTATTATTTTGTACTCCTTTTCTGGGACTTTCATAGCTGTCAATGGAGGATCAAAAAGCTAACAGATTTCATCAAAAGTACTTAAATGGATAGTTCACTTTGAAATAAATTTTTGGTATGTTTTAGCTTACCTCAAGGGCATCCAAGATGTAGGTGTCTTTGTTTCTGCAGTAGTTTCAATTTTGATATTTTTAGGTCAAGCCGTTTGTGTCTATCAGTCATATAATGGAGGTTTATGGGGTCCACCTCAAAGAGCATGCACAGAGAAGTCCAAATTAAACATGATTTAATGACTCGTAAATGTAAGTACACATTGATGGCCTAAGACACGAAATGAGCGGTTTGTGTGAGAAAACGAACAGTATTTATATCGTTTTTACCTCTTGTAACCACAGCTATGTCCAAGTGATCTGAGGTTACAAGAGGTAAAAACTATATAAATACTGTTCGAGATTATATGAGTTTTATATGCAGGTTTGTGGCTTTTAATTTATTTGTATTAATTAACCACTTGTAAACTTATGTCCACTATTCTTTTTTTATAAATATAGGATTTGTATTACATTTATATTCATTATTGTCGAATAGAGAATCGAATCAGGAATCGAATCGAGAATCGAAATCGAATCGAAATGAGAGCTTGTGAATCGAAATCGAATCGAATTTGAACATCTGAATCGATACCCAGCCCTAATGAATATCAGGAAAGAATTGCCGCTATGTCAGAACTGAATTGTACCTTTGGTTGTGCACACTTTTTCCCGAGATGAAGCTTCCCCGATCAGTGCCACGGACAGTGAACATAAACCGGGAAATGTCCACATTCTCCACTCCCTGGTCAGCTCTTACCCTGAAATCACAGTAATTTTGGTACCAATTAATTGAACTACTGATTTATATTTTTGATGATGGTTGTGTAACTTCTTAGATCACAATCCTCAAGAAGTCGATATTAAAAAATGTCATCAAATATAGACACTGTAGCTTTTTAGCTTTAGAAAATACTCTACCGTGAAGGTAAACCATGCAGCTGTGTTGCCTCATGGAAGAAGTGAAATGCCGTTGATGCACAGTTATTTGTGGCTGCATTCAAGTACATGATCTACAAAAGAAACATTTAAAACAATTAAAAGGCATCAAAGATAAAACTGATTAGGCTTCTTATCAGGAGGAATGAGTATGCTCAACAAGCATAGCACACTGACCAAGTTCTATTGTGAAATTTGTTCGTTGTGTGCCTTTTACTTGAAAGGTACATCATGTAAACTTTGGCACTCAAGCGGTTTATACACAAAACTGTATACAATGCATCTTGCGGAAGATTGTAGCAGGAGCTACTTCTCTCTGTTTATGTCTACAGACTTTCAATGAATTTAAGGTGAGACATTACATGAGTGTTATTTAAAAAAGTTATGTATCATAAGAATATTTACCAAAGGCACAAGGTCCATGCTGGTGTAACCAGTGTTCAACATGTGGAATTTCTGAAATGTAAAAAACCAGCAGCAGCCAGTTACCTTTCTGGAGAAACCATCCACTCCTCCAAATATCACAATGTTGTATCTAGAAAGCAATTGGGTATAAAATAACATTCATAAATAAAATGAAAACAAAGTAACTGTGTATTATGAAAACTACCCAATCCAAAATGAAGTAGCCATCCAGTAATTTAGATAAATTGCCTTCAAATAAACTTGACTTTACAAACCTGATTAACTTGTGGTTTGTGTCCACATGTACCAGAGACAAGGGTCCTGGAACAGAGTAAACTCTGCGGACAACACAGCCAAGACTTGACAGCCTTGAGATGATGCCCACAGAATCAACCCTATGCATGGAGGCTGCAATTCTTCTCCACTGAACTCGATGGCCTATTGACTCCAGTCTCCCTCTGACCATCCTGTAGCCAGCGTTTGGTAAATTATTCTTCACTGAAGCAACCAAAGTGTCAAGTTCATCAGTAATGGAACTATACATGTTCCTGACAGAGAGATTGTACTCTTCCATTCGCCTGAAGATTGTGCTTCTTGAAACACCCATCAGTTTGGCTATGCAAGACACAGGAAGTTGAGTATGGAGCATTTCTTGCAAGCGCTGTTCTCCAATCAAAATTTTTGGCCGCCCTGTGGTACCACCAGCAACTTCCACCGTGAAACATGGGACTGGATGTTCCAGTTGTGCCCTCACAAGGTCAAATAGCTCTTGCAAAGCTTGGGTGATAGCAGTAGGTACTTCAACATGATTGGATAGGGCCTGCAATAGATACAGCTCCTGACGACAAATAAATTCCAAATAATCCAAATTCAGTGGTGTTGTGTTGAATCCAAGTTCGATTTTATGCAAAAGCCTTTGAAGAATGTGGTTTCTTAGCTGTTGCAAGACAGAACAAAGTTTAGTTAACAATGTCTCACACACAAACCATCGTTTAAAAGTTATCAGTCACGAAAATAGTGTATGCATTTTTCCAATTAGCATACACAGTTTGTATGCTAATAATTTTACCAATTAACTAATTACTGCATTTCTAAAGATAACTACCCCTTAACTAAATCCACTAAATGTAAATTACTGGAAGATTATAAAAATGTATTACCTGGCTTGGTTGAATTCTAATGTAGAATACGGTATGTTATTTCTGGATAACAAACAGGTGCTAAAAGTATACGTTAACAGACCATTGCCATGGACGCAGCGGAAGCAATACAATTGTTTTAAAATCAATCAACTCCTTTTTAAACAAATATTTTGTGTCAAATTATTGATTTATTTGGTAGGTATCTGTGATGATGCAGCAAGGACGAAGCAGAGAGAATCCAAATGCAGCTAATTTAATTAAAATAACAGGTGAAACAAAGGAACACGGAACGCAGGACACGAACACTGAAGCAACAACAACGACCGACAAACCACAACTGAAACACAGTGGTATAAATAGACAGGCAAACAAGCTAAACAAGATAACAAGAGGGCGTGGCTAATCAGAAACACATGGGAACAATGATCAGACAACTAACAAGACACATGGCAAACAGGGAATCACATGACCGACAAGAACAAGGAACAAGACACAAAACCCACACCGTGACATAGCCCCTCCCCTATGGGCGGCTCCCGACGCCCCTTAGTACAAAAACAAACAAAAAACAGAATAGTTCAGGAGGGTGGTGCAGCGGAGGTGGTCTTGGGGGAGGGAAGGAGGGTCAAGTCTGTGCAGGGGGCAAGGCACTTCAGGCGGCCAGGGTGGAACAGGCGGTGAAGACCCCTCGGGCGGCCACGGCGGTGAAGACCCCTCGGGCGGCCAGGGCGGTGAAGACCCCTCGGGCGGCCAGGGCGGTGAAGACCCCTCGGGCGGCCAGGGCGGTGAAGACCCATCGGGCGGCCAGGGCGGTGAAGACCCCTCGGGCGGCCAGGGCGGTGATGACCCCTCGGGCTGCCAGGGCGGTGAAGACCCCTCGGGCGGCCAGGGCGGTGAAGACCCCTCGGGCGGCCAGGGCGGTGAAGACCCTTCGGGCGGCCAGGGCGGTGAAGACCCCTCGGGCGGCCAGGGTGGAGCAGACACCGGCTCTGGAACAGACGGCACCGGCTCTGGCTCTAGAACAGCCACTGGCTCCAGCTCTGGAACAGACACTTGCACTGGCTCAGGAACAGGCATTAGCTCAGGAACAGACACCGGCTCAGGAACAGACACCAAAACTGTAACAGCCACAAGAACAGACACAAACACAGAAACAAACACTGGTTCTGGCGCTGGAACAGGCACTGGCTCTGGAACAGACATTGGCTCGGGAAAAGGAACGGACTCTGGCTCGGGAACAGGAACGGACTCTGGCTCGGGAACAGGAACGGACTCTGGCTCGGGAACAGGAACGGACTCTGGCTCGGGAACAGGAACGGACTCTGGCTCGGGAACAGGAACGGACTCTGGCTCGGGAACAGGAACGGACTCTGGCTCGGGAACAGGAACGGACTCTGGCTCGGGAACAGGAACGGACTCGGGGCGGCCATCTTGTCCGTAGACACTGGCTCGGAGGCGGCCATCTTGTCCGTAGACACTGGCTCGGAGGCGGCCATCTTGTCCGTAGACACTGGCTCGGAGGCGGCCATCTTGTCCGTAGACACTGGCTCGGAGGCGGCCATCTTGTCCGTAGACACTGGCTCGGAGGCGGCCATCTTGTCCGTAGACACTGGATCGGAGGAAGTGACGTGAACAGTCTCTGGATCAGCAGAAGTGATGTGAACAGTCTCTGGTTCGGCCATCTTGTCCGTAGACACTGGCTTGGAGGAAGTGACGTGAACTGACTCTGGATCGGCCATCTTGTCCGTAGACACTGGCTCGAAGGCGGCCATCTTGTCCGTAGACACTGGCTCGGAGGAAGTGACGTGAACCGACTCTGGATAGGCCATCTTGTCTGTAGACACTGGCTCTGTAGAAGTGATGTGAAGCGTCTCTGGCTTGGCAGAAGTGACGTGAACAGTCTCTGACTCGGCCATCTTGTCCGTAGACACTGGCTCGGAGGAAGTGACGTGACCAGTCTCTGACATGGCAGACGTGACGTGAACAGGCTCTGACTGGGTAGACGTGACGTGAACAGGCTCTGGATCGGGCAGAAGTGACGTGGACAGTCTCTGACTGGGCAGAAGTGACGTGGACAGTCTCTGGATCGGCAGACGTGACTTGGACAGTCTCTGGATCGGCAGACGTGACTTGGATAGTCTCTGGATCGGCAGACGTGACTTGGACAGTCTCTGGATCGGCAGACGTGACTTGGACAGTCTCTGGATCGGTTGGACTGACGTGAAGCTCAGGCATGTCGTGGCTGACGTGAAGCTCAGGCATGTCGTGGCTGACGTGAAGCTCTGGTTGGACGTGGCTGACGTGAAGCTCTGGCTGGGCGTGGCTGACGTGAAGCTCTGGCTGGGCGTGGCTGACGTGAAGCTCTGGCTGGGCGTGGCTGACGTGAAGCTCTGGCTGGGCGTGGCTGACGTGAAGCTCTGGCTGGGCGTGGCTGACGTGAAGCTCTGGCTGGGCGTGGCTGACGTGAAGCTCTGGCTGGGCGTTGCTGACGTGAAGCTCTGGCTGGGCGTGGCTGACGTGAAGCTCTGGCTGGGCGTGGCTGACGTGAAGCTCTGGCTGGGCGTGGCTGACGTGAAGCTCTGGCTGGGCGTGGCTGACGTGAAGCTCTGGCTGGGCGTGGCTGACGTGAAGCTCTGGCTGGGCGTGGCTGACGTGAAGCTCTGGCTGGACGTGGCTGACGTGAAGAGCAGAGCTTATCCGAAGGGCAATATCAATGTACTGCTCTAACGTCCATTGAGGGGTGTTGTCCGGCATAAGGTACTCTAGGAGGTCCGTAAGGCCGTAACGGAACATGTCTTTCAAGACATTATCATCAACGTCCACCCCATCACAAAGTCCACAAAACTCCTCCACATATTTCCCAATAGGGCAGTCACCTTGGCTGAGGCGAAAGAGACGGATTGCTGGATACGTCGCGGGTCGTTGTTCTGTGATGATGCAGCAAGGACGAAGCAGAGAGAGAATCCAAATGCAGCTAATTTAATTAAAATAACAGGTGAAACAAAGGAACACGGAACTCAGGACACGAACACTGAAGCAACAACAACGACCGACAAACCACAACTGAACTGAGGTATAAATAGACAGGCAAACAAGCTAAACAAGATAACAAGGGGGCGTGGCTAATCAGAAACACATGGGAACAATGATCAGACAATTAACAAGACACATGGCAAACAGGGAATCACATGACCGACAAGAACAAGGAACAAGACACAAAACCCACACCGTGACAGTAGCCATGTAATAAGCGGGATGATGTATAGCGAGGCGGTTGTTATAGCGAATACAACCCCTTCAGGCTGATTCAAGCTCCGCTTCGCGTCGGGGTCATAATTAAATCAGCCTGTCGGGGTTGTAACTTATTCGTTATAACAAACGCCTCGCTACACGTTATCCCTTATGCAGTAACATTAATTGGTTTATCTTTTCAGTTATTAAAATATACAAGTTTTAGCTAAAGGGGTAGCTTTAGCAAATTTCAGTAATGAGGGCAGAAAACTTCTGCTATTAGTTTTTCTAACGACAAAAATGTTGCTAACTTAACAATATTACAGTGCAAACAGGAAACGACATCATTATCATCAAATAATATTACAATGTGATCTCTAAAAGATGATAATTTTGTGGCTTACTTGTTCTGACATGGCGAATGAAATTTTTTCTTCTCTCTGCAATCACGTCTTGTCACGTTTCGGTGTTCGGTGAATCCATTGGGTGACCTTCCCTCGGAATCGGCGGGTAAAAGAGAGAGGCGGGAGACTCAAGGTGACGTTTAAAGTGACCAATCAAATGAGAAGTGACGTCATCCGCCACTGTCCCAGCCTCCAAAGTCTCAAAAGTCAACTTAGAACGCGCGCGCGTATACTAACAGAGCGCTCGCGGTGCAGAATTAAGAGTGCAGATGGCATTGTGGGCGCTCGCGGTGCAGAAAGGCGACCGCGCGTGTATGATATTCTGCGCGCGTATGCTGTTTTTTGCCCTCGTATGCTGTGCGCGAGTTTTGAGACTAAATAAACGCCATAGACAGACGTCTTCTTCACCCTTCAGCGGGCGAAATTTCAACCGACGCATGCATCACGTGAACCTCATTCACCTAACCAGAAAAGCTGCTGTTGCCGTGGAGATCGCGCCAAATTAAACATTTTTGAAATGATTTTTTTTCAAACGTTTTTTAATAAACTGCTATATATATATATATATATATATATATATATATATATATATATATATATATATATATATATAAACACACACACACACATATATATATATATATATATATATATATATATATATATATATATACACACACATATATATATATATATATATATATATATATATATATATGTGTGTGTGTGTGTTTATATATATATATATATATATATATATATATATATATGTGTGTGTGTGTGTGTGTGTTTATATATACGTTTTTAACATGATTTTGTGGTGCTTAAACTAAAAAGTATGGAAAACGTTGACTATTTTGTATGTGAATTAGTTTTTCTTTAAATTATAAATTTATTTAAAAAAAATAATTAAAAAAAACTCAATTATCATGTTAGGAAAATGTATAGCCTATTTTGTTCAGGTCAAATGGATTTGGGAATTGTTTAATGATTATTGAATTTTGTGAACATTGCTGAAAACTAATAGGCCTAGCAGGCCTAAATACTTATAATTGTCCAGTACACAAAGTATGGCCCATAATCACTACACTGATCTGGGCCATAATCGCTACACTGATCTGGGCCACACACACTGTAAAAAAAATCCTAATTTTACAGAAAATAACTGTGATTTTTTGACGATCATTTTCCTTAATTTTAAATTGTACTCAAAACACTGTAAAATTAAAAATAATATCTGTAAAATAAAAATTCAGTTGTTATTTTAGGTATTGTGACATTAATGACAAATTGCAGTAATTCACATTTTTTATACAGGAAATTGATCGTATTTTTCATACAGTATTTGTTCTGTTTTCTTAAATTACATAAAAATGTATGTAAAATTACAAATATAATCTGTAATTAAACAGTAACAACACAGTTAAATGATAAAACGGTCAAATGACTGGCAGCCCCCAAAAAACTGTAACATTAAAGTAAAACATCCTAAATTAAATAAACTGAAAAACACAGTGATAATTCACGATATACCTGTAAAATAACAATCATATACCTTCATTGTAAAAAAATCGTAAAAAAAGGGTCAAATGACTGGCAGCTACGGCTGCCAAACAAAAACCATAAAATTAAAGTAAAATCTTCTAATTTAAATAAAAAAAAAAAAAAAACTTTTATTTCACAGGTATTTCCTGCATTACTATGATCATATACCTTCATTGTAAAAAAATCGTAAAAAAAGGGTCAAATGACTGGCAGCTATACGGCTGCCAAACAAAAACCATAAAATTAAAGTAAAATCTTCTAATTTAAATAAAACAAAAAAACCCACTGTTATTTCACAGGTATTTCCTGCATTACTATGATCATATACCTTCATTGTAAACAAATCGTAAAAAAGGGTCAAATGACTGGCAGCTAGGGCTTCCAAACAAAAACCATATAATTAAAGTAAAATATCCTAGTTTAAATAAAGTGCAAAAAACTTTAACAGAAATATGATGCCACCATGACTGAGATCAGTGTTTGCTTTAGTTGGGCTCATGACCCTTGCATTTTTAACATTAGTTTTTCTCTGACTGGTTTAACTGTGTTATTGATACACATTTGTTATGGCATTAAATGCTGGAGTAAATATCAGATGATCTTGGTCATTATTGGTGACTTTATAATCATCATATGATGGTCTGAATCACTGATATGTCAGTCAAATCTTTAATATTAGCTGTGATTACATTCTACATAGATGGACTGTTTTGTTATACAAAGGCAATTATTAATATAATTTTTTTCACATGACTTATTGAAATATTGTTGCATCAGTATTATAGCAATCTGAAAATTAAAAAATATATATTCTACATAAAATGTTTTGAATTGGTTTAATTTGTTAGGAATTATAGAGACATGAAGAATCAACATATGGATCTCAACAATGGTGACAATCAACAAAGCCTTTTTGTGACTTTATAATAGGTCAGAGTTGATTACAATTTCTTTTATTTGTCACCATTGTTGAGATTCATACGCTGATTCTTGATGTCTGAGTGAGTCTGTATGATTATGGCAAAACTTTTGTTGTATAATGGCTTCATAAAATCTGAATATCACAGCATTGCAGGATCTTCTATAGCAGTATTAGTATGCTAAATTAACAATTAATATTTAACAACTTAATCATTTGTTAATCAGTCATACCTATCAGGTGGTATCAATATAGCAGACAACTGCAAGATGACTATTATCACAAATAAGTGACCAACATCAACAGATCTGAGTTACTCTTGGATAACTATCTTAACAAATATATATATTAGAGACACACAGTGAAAGCAGCCAGAGAAAAATTTATGTTAAAATGAAAGGGTCAAGGGCCCATCTTAAGCAAACACTGATCTCCATCATGGTGACATCAAACTTTATTATTTTCAATAAGATATCAACTTCTAAACCTCTGTTAATTCTCAATAAGAATGTTAGTATGAGAGTAATAAAGTCTGGATTGTAATAAGTGAGGATGCTGAGATCTTGAGAGATCTGTTAGTGTTTAAGGTTCTGTTGGGATGTTTTGTGTGTCACCATTGTGTTGAAGAGTAGAGCCTGAGCTTCAGTCCAGCATGAGCAGAGAAACACTGATGAAATGCTATGTGTTGCTTAATTTAACAGACAGTAACTGTGTAGTTGCTGATGCATTGACGTATAATCACAGTAAATCATGCGTGTAGTTTATAGTAAGAGATTTACTTTTTACAGTGAATATGTTTTTTAGTAAAAAAATTCAGGAAATGTATATATGTGAAATAACTGTGTGTCTGTTAAAAAGCTTAATTAAGATTTCTGCAATAATCTTTATTATTTAAATTAGGATATTTTACATTCATTTTATAGTTTTTGTATGGCAGCCATTGCTGACAGTCATTTGACAGTTTTTTCTTACAGTGAAGGTGTTTGCTCATAATAATTCAGGAAATAGCTGTAAAATAACAGTGTTTTTCTGTAAAACATTTTAGGATAAATTTTGGAAAAGTTTTTTGCACTTAATTTAAATTAGGATATTTTACTTTATTTTAACGGTTTTTGTTTGGCAGCCGTAGCTGCCAGTCCCTGACCGTTTTTTTAAAGATTTTATTTTTTACAGTGCACCTCCCATCCACAATCGGCCCAAATGTTGTCTGCCGTCATGCATGCAGTGCCATCATTGCCACGCATGGCCCAGAGTTGGCTGACATGATGCATGCCAGTGCCGGCAACACGCCAGCAGTGCCATTATGAGGCCACATTTGGGCCAAGTCTGTTTGCTATGTGGGAAGCGATCTGGGTGGTGCGTCGCGAGGAGGCTTTGGTGCAAGTGCTCTGTGGCAGCGCTGTATTCCAATCTCCGTTTCCGTGGACAACAGGCCAATCTCCGACTTTATAAGCCTCGTCACAAACTCTAGTAGGTTGCTTCTAGTAGGCTACATATTCCCTAAATACGGAGGTTGTTCAGTCTAGAGCGAGCTTCTTTGTCGGTTAACTTCGTTTGCAGAGCATCTTGATTCTCCAACACTTCAAGGAGTGTGTCACTTGCCGCTACATTCCATTCTACCATGTCGGTGACGCGTTGTTCTACTTTCCTCACTCTACTGTTCATGGTTTGCAGTTCGCCTGAGAAGTCTTTAAATTTCGGATTAATTTCTTCTCTAAACTCGTTCAGCTCATTCCGCATATCATCTCGAAGTGAGAGTCGAATTGCACCCATATCATTTTTGAAGTCCGTTCTAAACGCTCGTATTTCGTCTCGAATGGTCTGTATACCAGAGCTAGCTACTGCTTCGCTTGCTTTCCCGGCCTCGCCATTATTTCCATTACCGTCTTCGCCGCCGTCCACATCTTCGGTTGTTTCTCCTTTTTCCCGTTTGGAGCCTGAAAAATAACGCTTCAATCCCAGATGTTTCCCAGCAGCACAGCAGTAATGACTTTATTAACTTTTTTACTCACAAGATTGATAATAACAGGGAGAAAATTATAACTATGCAACCGTCTACTACAGTATCGCATCAGACAGTGCAGTGTAGTCTCACTGACAAAAAATTTGATTCATTCATTGCTATAGGAGAGGGTGAATGTTATAAACTTGTTAAATCATCTAAATCGACAACATATATGTTAGACCCTATACCAACTAAACTACTGAAAGAGATGCTTCCAGAGGTCATAGATCCTCTTTTTAATATCATTAATTAATCTTTGTCATTAGGATACGTACCAAAAACTTTTAAGCTGGCTATGATTAAACCGCTTGTTAAAAAAACGCAACTTGATCCTACATAATTAGTCCATTACAGGCCCATCTCGAATCTACCTTTTCTGTCAAAGATACTAGAAAAGGCAGTATCTTCACAACTATTTTCCTTTTTAGAAAGAAATGGTATCTGTGAGAATTTTCAATCAGGATTTAGACCGTATCATAGTACTGAGACAGCTCTCATTATAGTCACAAATGATTTTCTCTTATCATCCGATCGTGGTTTTATCTCTCTATTAGTGCAACTTGATCTTAGTGCAGCATTTGACACTATCGACCAAAGCATTCTTTTAAATAGACTCGAAAATTATGTTGGCATTAGTGGAATTGCACTAGCATGGTTTAAATCATACTTATCTGACCGTTATCAGTTTGTAGCTGTAAATGAAGAGATGTCTTATCGGTCAAAAGTTCAGTATGGTGTAGCACAAAGCTCAGTACTAGGACCGTTGCTGTTCACTCTGTACATGCTACCCTTAGGAGATATCATTAGGAAGCATGGCATTAGTTTTCACTGTTATTCTGATGATACTCAGCTCTATATTTCTTCACGCCCTGACGAAACTTACCAATCTACAAAATGAACGGAATGTATAGCTGATATAAAAAACTGGATGACTAGTAATTTCCTACTACTAAATTCTGAAATTATTTGACAAAAAACTTCAATAACCTAGAACCTCACATAATAACCTAGAATACTGTCTAACACTTGATGGCTGCTCTGTCAAGTCCTCGTCGTCAGTTAGGAATCTGGGTTGGCTCTTTGATACCAATCTTTCATTTGAAAGTCAAGTGTCTAGTATCTGTAAAACTGCATTTTTACATTTTAAAAATATATCTAAATTACGTCATATGCTCTCATTGAAAAATGCAGAACAATTGGTTCATGTGTTCATGACATCAAGGCTAGATTATTGTAATGCTCTACTTGGTGGTTGCCCTGCACATTTAGTACATAAACTACAGCTGGTCCAAAATACAGCTGCTAGAGTTCTTACCAGAACCAGGAAGTATGACCATATTAGCCCGATTCTGTCAACACTGCATTGGCTCCCTATTAAACATCGTATAAATTTAAAAATATTGCTGATTACTTACAAAGCACTAAATGGTTTAGCTCCCCAGTACTTGAGCGAGCTCTTAACGCATTATAATCCTTAACGTCTATTGCGATCTCAAGATTTTGGCCAGTTGATAATACCTAGAATATCAAAATCGACTGCTTGTGGTAGATCCTTCTCCTATTTAGCACCAAAACTTTGGAACAATCTTCCTTACATTGTCCGGGAAGCAGACACAGTCTGTCAGTTCAAATCTAGACTAAAAACACATCTCTTTGGCTTAGCATACACATAACACATTATAGACTTCTATAATTCAATGTTAGGCTGCATAGTTTATTTCAGCCGGAACCAGGAACACTTCCCATAAATCCTGATGTACTTGGTACATTATAAGAAGGATGATGTCTACGCTTATATTAGTCTCTCTGTTTATCCTGAGGTTTACCACAGTCCGCCGGATCCAGGCCATATCCGGATCTGATGAAGGACCTGCGCCTGGACACGATGACAACGCAGTCCTGAAGTGTCAACTAGTCTCTCCCTTGTGAAGGCCTCCTTCCCTTTACCTAAATCTGATTCACGTGGCTACGCGGAAGCGATAAAAAATTATCAGAGACACCAGGCACTGGTTTATGCAAATGAGCGGCCGGATTGCATTAAAGGTTTTCTGTTAGAACGGTGTCGTGTTAGCGGCCCCTAATTTAATAACTAATGATCGTTGCGACGGAAGTTAATGCATCAAAACTAACTTTAGCTGGACAATAACTTTATTCTAGAGCTGCTGTAAAGCCAAAACAATCTGTTACGTTTTACTTTAATTTCCTATTATCACTGTAAAGCTGATCTGAAACAGTCCATATTGTTAAAAGCGCTATATAAATGAAGGTGACTTGATTTGACTTGACTTGACAGAACTGAAAAAAGGTAAAATCATTAAAGAAGGTTGCAAGTCTAACTCAGTCTTCTTACTCTTCAGCCGGTTTCTCTCTTGGCCAATGTGTGCTTCAGCACCTCATACTGAAGGATTCTGTACTTAGAACCATCTAGCCTTGAGTGTAGCAGAGTTCCCAATTTTATGGTGACCTCCAATAGGCCATCATTGCCTACAGCTGTGGGTGGTTCCAAGTTTGGAGTGTGAGTAGGTGGAAATGCTCATGATTGATGTCTTTTCCTAGCCGGGAGCTGCTCCATTGGTCCTGGGCTCCTCTTTCCAATATTGGATTGCCACAACGCGTTCCAGAAAAGCTTCTAAAACAATCCACTTTCTCATAAGGCACAAATGTCAAACAACGCTCAGATCATACCCCTTTCTTCAACATCGACAAAAGCAACACAGAACCTTCATCAACAACACAGAGGTGACGTCCAACGAAAAAATCATGAACCTACCAACAATTGCTAAAACGTAGACATTTCAGAAACTTGACGTTGATTGCATTCTTAGAAAACTTGCAATGGCTGACCTCGAACTGAGCACGTATCCAGAGCACTCTTTACCATAAAACCCACTTTATGCAACTGCTGTCTTACACTACACACAGATCCGCATTTCAACAAAGTTTGCTGCATAGGACCTACAGATGCAAAAACAAAACAATTCCAAAATGAGACTTAAAAGCCAAACAACGCTCAGAACATACTCCTTTCTTCAATATTGCAAAAAGCAATACAGAACATTCATCAACGACACAGAGCTCACAACCAAAGTCGCTGCTCTGCGCCCAATTCACGCTCAGAAAGGAGCATCATGACTCTTCATCGTGGGTTGGGAGACAAGCATTTTCAAAACACTTTTCCAAGTAAAGAACTATAGAAATGATCTCTGAAAATATAGTCTTAACGGTTTATAGAAACTCAATCATCCCTCCCATAGGGAAGTGGACTGTTAAAGGGCTGAGACAAGCCCTAGTTAACTCCGATGTCAATCTTTCTCGCAGATTTAATAAAGCAGATTTATTTAATCTATATGTCTCTTTACAATCTACTCACCCTTCTGTTTCAGCTCCCATTTCATCGGCTCGAACGAGCAAGGCCCGCCGGACCCCGATTGCTCGCCCCCCAGCGTCTTCACCTTCCTCACAAACAGTGCCGGGCTCCGCTCAGGTGCCACGTCACCGCAGACCTTCCGCCAGCCTGGGTCACGCCCCAGAGCCAGTCGTGGAAGGGCTTCAATCTCTTCCAGGTCAACTCTTCTCCTCAACCCCTCCCACCGCGGCACTGCACGCTCCAGATCCCTGCAACATCAATTACATATCAGCTCCTCAAACGTTCCCTCTCCCTCCTGATGTTACCTCTTTCAATTTTCCCTATTTTCAAGTGCCAGCTGCGCTCCCTAGCGTGAGGATTCCTCCGTTAGCCGGACAAGCACCGACGCATTTAGCAGAAAACTAAAAACTCTTCCCCTTCCTCACTATGCTCATTTCTTTCCTCCTCCACCTGTGCCGGGGGCTGACATTTGCGCGAGGATGCCTCCGCACCGGCCCTCCCTCCTATCAACCCTCTCCTCGCTCGATCTCCCTTCTCTCTCTATTCAGCTACTCCTCAACCAGCCCCTCCAAACGCCGTCACCGCAGAACCTCCGCCAGTGACGAACAACATCAGAACTCAAATCCTCGCAGGTGCGGATGTAGACTTGGGCTCTCTCCTGTCAATGTTCCCCATGTCAGAATCCAATCGCCAGGTAGACTGCGGCGACATATCCGTCACTTTAAAAAATAATACGCAGGCTTCATCACGCACACTGTCGTTGGCCGAATTTTGTATTGCTTTCAACAGCTATACCGAAGTTATATGCTCCGCTTTTTCCCATAGACGGTGCGAGCTTAACGATTACCTTTCTATCATAGCAGATTATGTCTTATGGAGGTAGTCATTTTTACACCTACCACAAGTTGTTTTCTGCTAAATGCGCTGTCCGTATTTCCCAATGGAATCAGTGTCCTTACTGGGGAGCGTTGGACTCTGATCTCCATAACCGAGTTTTTCTCGGGTGCCGAAACATCTCTTGCGCAATTTGCAGGTCCGTAAACCATGCCACCACGGCATGCCCTCAAATTAATCCCTCAATTCCTCCCGGCCCAGTGCAGAACTCCACCAAATCCACAGGTTATGTTCCGCGACCGGCAAGAGAGGATCACTCTTCTGGTAAAGATTTTTTGAACAGAGCACCATATGTCGCTTCCAAAAGGCAAGTTTGCAACAATTTCAACGAGGGGAGATGCCCAAGACAACGCTGTCGCTATCTCCACGTCTGCAATTATTGTGGCGGTGCCCACGCCCGTGTGGTATGTCCGGTACAAAAGGCTGTAAATAAAAGTGAGAGAAATTACCTCTCGACTCCAGTGAATGTTTCCCGTCTGGCTGAGGAATTATTCCATCACCCCGACGTCAACTTTACAAATTTTCTGCTGTCCGGTCTCAACCAAGGTTTTAAACCCGGCATAGAATGTCAGCCCACGCAAAACATCATCTGCAATAATCTTCAGTCCTCCCTAGCAGAGCCTGAGGTAGTAGACGATCTAATTAAAAAAGAAATAGATTCAGGGTTCATGATCGGTCCGTTCGAGGCCCCCCCACTCGACAAATTTCGCATTAGCCCCATAGGCGTGGCTACTAGAAAATTTTCAGGGAAAAAGCGTATGATAATAGATCTCTCAGCCCCTCACAACTCCCCATATCCAAGCATTAACAGTCTTATCCCCCTCGAAGACTATTCTCTTAACTACCACGACATCGAACAAGCCATAACTATGATCAAAATAGCTGGTCGCGGCGCATGGTTGGCAAAAGTAGACATCACTTCCGCTTTTAAAGTAATGCCAATCCACCCAGATTCGTGGCATTTATTCGGCGTGAACTGGTGGAAAAAGTTTTAATTTGCGGTGCGTTTAACATTCGGTTGCAAAAGCAGCCCCAAAATCTTCGACACTCTATCAGAAGCCATATGTTGGATCCTTTCCAACAATTACGCAATTCCTTACCTTCTCCATCTGCTCGACGATTTCTTAATCATTTCTCCTCACGACGCCATCCCCGCGCCACACCTCCTCACGGTGCAAAAAGTTTTCGCCGAGCTAGGGATTCCTTTAGCCCAGGAGAAAACAACGGGGCCAACTACATCCATAGAGTTCTTGGGCATCAACCTGGACTCAGTTAATTTCCAGGCTTCACTGCCTAAGGAAAAAATAGATAAAATAATTTTAATCGCGTACAATCTTTCAGACTGCACAGATTGTTCCAAACGCAAACTCCTCTCGCTACTTGGCCACCTTAACTATGCTATGCGCATTATTCCGCAAGGCCGCCCTTTCATCGCGCATCTCCTCGCCCTCTCGTCATCCGTTCTCGCGCTGGAAGACCGAATTATCCTATCTTGCGAGTGCAAAAATTAGCAAAAATTATGGATGACTTTCCTTAACCAGTGGAACGGCTTAACTTTTTTTTTACGACGATTTCATATCTCTCCCCCTCGATATCAAACTGTTCACAGACACAGCTTCCTCGATCGGCTTCGGAGGTTATTACCAAGGTCGCTGGTTCGCATCTCCCTGGTCCCCCCCAGCTACTAGACACTCCCCAGTCTTCAGCCTCCTCGGCCCTTTTCGAGCTCTACCCGATCGTCGTCGCAGCTTCCCTATGGGGGAAAGAGTGGTCATCCAAAAGCATTCAAGTTCATTGCGACAACGAAGCAACCGTTCACTGCATTAACAGAGGTCATTCTCGCTCACCTGCATTAATGCCACTCCTCAGATGCCTCATCTGGATCTCCGCCTGCGATCAGTTCATAATAAATGCAAAACACGTCCCAGGTGCTCTCAACCAAATCGCTGACTCTCTCTCCCGTTTCTCTTTTCAGAAATTCAGGACGCTGGCACCAGAAGCGGACCCCATTCCAACCCCAGTACCTCATTCTTCTCAACTAATCTTCCCATAAACCATCCGCTAAAATCCCTTCTGGACACGTCCATCGATTCAATCCTCCAAGCAGTTTCACCCAGAACTCTACAAACATATTACACCGCGTGGAAATCTTTCAAATCATTTCACCTCTCTCACAACCTGCCGTTTCCCGAATTCTCTCTTCTAACCGTTATCTCATTCATATCTCACCTCAATAGAGTCAAAGGTCTCCAAGCTGGATCCATAAAAAGCTATTTAAGCGGCATTCAATTCTTTCACAAATTAGTTTACGGTAGGCCCGCCCCTGCCATAAATAATTCTCAAACGTCCCTTCTCATTAAAGGAATTCAAAAAGCTCATCCCACTCGCCCGGATACCAGACAACCCATTACAATTGACATACTCACCAAATGTATTTCATCACTCCGTCTCGGATACCACTCCACCAACACCGCCCGCATACTAGAAGCTATGTTCATCCTAGCTTTTTTTGTTTTTCTCCGCTGCTCCGAATTGACCATCACATCTAATTTCGACCCTAATATTCACCCTACATTTTCAGATTTACAGATCGTAGATAACGAAACTATATCTTTTTTCATCAAAAAAAGTAAAACAGATCGAGCTAAAAAAGGTCACTTTATTTACATTTTCAATCTGCCAATTCCCATTCAACCGTACCAATCTCTGCTAAAATACATTCAGTATAAACATTCTACGCTCAAATCCCCTCTCGACCCACTCTTCGCAGACGACTCCAATCATCCAGCCACGAGATTCTGGTTCCAAAAACATCTCAAAGCAGTCCTCATCAAATCTGGCATCACAGCAAACTCATTTTCAAGCCATTCTTTTCGCATCGGAGCAGCAACCACAGCCGCACAAAAAGGTCTTTCCCAACAAAAAATTCAAACCCTCGGTCGATGGTCATCTGAAGGTTTCAAAACCTACATTAGATCCAGCCGCTTCCACATCAGAAACGCTGACCAAGCCCTAACCAATTAAATCATTAATTCCCATCACCTGTCGTGCTCCATCCATTATCACTCTCCAAACCACTTTTCAAACAATTTCGGCTCGCCATATTCACGCCCGCTATAATAAGTATATCTAAAATACAGTGTATTTTTTACAATTGCAGGCTCCCCCGTTCGTACGCAGTGATGGCTCCCCGTTCGTGGGCCGGGCTCTGTCCCCCTTCCGAAGTGCTGGTCGAGCCCTCCTGACCGAGTACAGCGCCCCCCCCCCCCCCGTTTCAACCACCGGCGAGGCTTACCCGTCCGATGCCGTGAGCATCCAAGTTCCCGTTGGACGCTACGAGAGCCCTCCCGGTTGAACGGCTAATCCCAAATCACGCTTGTATAAATCTGCCGTCATCGAGCTGTCAGTTCAACTGCTGACGGGGCTTATCCGTCTGATGCCGTGAGCATCCAAGTTCCCGTCGGACGTTGCGAGAGCCCTCATGGTCGAACGGTCAAGCTCGTTCTTTAGTAAATACCTTCTCATGCCCTTCACTTTTTGGGGGGATTAATTCTACGCTCGCTGTCCCGTGCTTACTTGGTCTTTCTGGGTTCGGGCAAAATTCCGAGCTCGGAGCCCTCCCCCGGACACCAAGCCAAATACGCATAAATACAACTTTAGATTTCATGTACGTGTGAACTCGTGAAATTAAGTTTTATGTAACAAAGTTCGGGAGGAGCACGTTCAGGTAATCAACCAATCAGCACAAGAGGAAGCTGGTATAAATAAAGCTTTTCCTCACCTCCTGTCTCACGACAAGTGTCTCAGCATCCCTCCACCACCCCATCACCTCACACTCGGCTGGGTCTACCCCAGTATAGGGGGAGTACTCTGGGTTTGGGCAAAATTCCGAGCTCGGAGCCCTCCCCCGGACAGCAAGCCATCTATCTGCTGTCTTATCCGAGATGCAATACCACATCGCTGCAAACATTTCAAGTTTTTGCAGTGATGTGGTATCGTACCTTGGATGAGAACACGTTCGCTTTATACAAAGGACGCTGTGACACGGGCCCCAAGACGAGGAGAGGTTTAAGCTGCCACAAAACACAACCAAAAGAAAGACGGGAGCCGGGTTAACAGAAATGATCTTTTATTTAGCCAAGAACTTAGGAATTTAAACTGGAACTTAGGTTCCTACCGAGCTGTGGTATCAGTGGCGGCTTTGTTCCCCACATCTGTTACAACGCTTGGCCACCTTAAAGGGGGAAGACAGAACTGAAGAAAGGCAAAATCATTAAAGAATATGTTGCAAGTCTAACTCTGTCTTCTTACTCTTCAGCCGGTTTCTCTCTTGGCCAACGTGTGCTTCAGCACCTCATACTGAAGGATTCTGTATTTAGAACCATCTAGCCTTGAGTGTAGCAGAGTTCACAATTTTATGGTGACCTCCATTAGGCCATCATTGCCTACAGCTGTGGGTGGTTCCAAGTTTGGAGTGTGAGTAGGTGGAAATGCTCATGATTGATGACTTTTCCTAGCCGGGAGCTGCTCCATTGGTCCTGGGCTCCTCTTTCCAATATTGGATTGCCACAACGCATTCCAGAAAAACTTCTAAAACAATCCACTTTCTCAAAAGGCACAAATGTCAAACAACGCTCAGATCATACCCCTTTCTTCAACAACAACAAAAGCAACACAGAACCTTCATCAACAACATAGAGATGACATCCAACGAAAAAATCATGAACCTACCAACAATTGCTAACGTAGACATTTCAGAAACTTGACGTTGATTGCATTCTTAGAAAACTTGCAATGGCTGACCTCGAACTGAACATGTATCCAGAGCGCTCTTTAAAATAAAACCCACTTTATGCAACTGCTGTCTTACACTACACACAGATCCGCATTTTAACAAAGTTTGCTGCATAGGACCTACAAATGCAAAAACAAAACAATTCCAAAATGAAATTTAAAAGCCAAACACCACTCAGAACATACTCCTTTTTTCAATATTGCAAAAAGCAACGCAGAACGTTCATCAACAACACAGAGCGCACAACCAAAGTCGCTGCTCTGCGCCCAATTCACGCTCAGAAAGGAGCATCATGACTCTTCATCGTGGGTTGGGAGACAAGCATTTTCAAAACACTTTTCCAAGTAAAGAACTATAGAAATGATCTCTGAAAATATAGTCTTAACGATTTATAGAAACTCAATCGGCATTCCATTCTGCGGCGCCTCTCCTCTAAAATGGTTTTGCGTTGTTGAATTTTCACTCGTTGAAGCTGAATGTAGAAAATCTTTTAAAAGAAAAGTCACACGCACATTAAGCATTCTTTATGTAGACATTTCAGAAACCTGACGTCGGTTGAGCACTTAGAAAACATGCTATGACTGACATCGAAATGTGAAATGAACCCATGTCAGGCCCGTTTTTTCAATAACACCTGATTTTCGTATCTGCTGTCTTATCCGAGATGCAATACCACATCGCTGCAAACATTTCAAGTTTTTGCAGTGATGTGGTATCATACCTTGGATGAGAACACGTTCGCTTTATACAAAGGACGCTGTGACACGGGCCCCAAGACGAGGAGAGGTTTAAGCTGCCACAAAACTCAACCACAAGAAAGACTGGAGCCGGGTTAACAGAAATGATCTTTTATTTAGCCAAGAACTTAGGAATTTAAACTGGAACTTAGGTTCCTACCAAGCTGTGGTATCAGTGGTGGCTTTGTTCCCCATATCTGTTTCAACGCTTGGCCACCTTAATGGGGGAAGACAGAACTGAAGAAAGGCAAAATCATTAAAGAAGATGTTGCAAGTCTAACTCTGTCTTTTTACTCTTCAGCCGGTTTCTCTCTTGGCCAACGTGTGTAACAGTGTTTGCTGTTACTCTGGTATTTTTTTATACTCGCCACTAGGGGGCGCATGAGCATCAGAATCTCTTGTATTTAAAACAGATAGTAATATAAAAATTGTCAGTTTGTTTGGAAGAGGAAAGCATGGGTCTATCCTAGCACCTCCAGCAACACTCATTGGAGTCCTGGTTGAGAAACTGTGTTTCCAGTTCAATGATGTAAGTATTGTTTCTCCAAATGTTGTGCATTTGTTTTCATTTGATGTATATAATATATGATACTTTTTTTTTTTTTTTTGTAGATAGACTCTTTAAATGTTACTTTATATTTTGGGGTTTGGATCCTTATTAGTTGCTAAGGCTCTAATGATATGGACAAAGCGATTTCTACACGTTGGACTGTTCCCACTGCATTATCTTGTGGATTATCAAATATCCTAACTACAAGAATGTGACTCTGTGGGCTGTTTTGTTTTTCTTGGATATTTGGAAGAGCACTTGAAGGGCTATTGGGACTTGGACATCATCCTAAACTTTGACTATTTCAACTTTTATTGTAGTGATTCTATACTTACCCAAAGAATCACTCAACTACAACCTTGAACTGATTAGCTTAGATTTTATTTTATTTTCATTGCCATGCTTTGTCTATTTTGATTAAGTCTTACTTTACAGAACATCTGTGCGGATACTGCTTTCATTCATTGGACTGGTTTCATTTAATTTTATGTTCATATACATAAATTGTCCTGTTTATTTCTTTTGGGTTTCCTAAACCATATATAAAGGTTTTCCAAGTTAATTCCTGGCTTTATTGTTTGTGGCTATACACTGGGAAACATTAAGAATATATATATTTTCAGCATTAAGTTCTTAGTTGGTAGGCCCCTCCTATTCTTCATGGTCACCGTGATTTTGCCAAGTAAGACATGTTCCTGGATCAACATATTTTGGAACAACATTCCTGTCCCAAAATTTAGTCCTTACCCTATCCCTATCCCTAAACCTAACCCTACCCATAACTTTTCCCTAAAATCAGAAGGAAATAATAGGTGAATAACACTGATGTTAAAGCACCTTACCCTGGTTCTAAGCCTAAACTTGACATAAACTGTAAACTTGTCCCTCAAATCTGATTGGTTGATCTGAAAGTTGTTCCAGGATCAACAAAGATGTTGATCCAGGAACATGTGGTACTTGCTGAAATCACGTTCATCCATTATACATATATATATATATATATATATATATATATATATATATATATATATATATATATATATATATATATATATATATATATATATATATATAACAAGCATTTTCAAAACACTTTTCCACATTAAGAACTATAGAAATGATAAAAAAGTAAAATATAATCTTAACGGTTTATAGAAACTCAAACGGTATTCCATTCTGCGGCGCCTCTCTTCTAAAATGGTTTTGCGTAGTTTAATTTTGTAGGCTTTAAAGTTTACGTGACATTTTAGCGCACACATCGGAGTCAAAAGCAGAAAGGACTTCCACAATCTCTTTGAAGCCTACTGTTAAGATATGTGGAATACAAATAACAATCCATAATGTCATACTTTTTTGCAGCATAGCTACCTGTGTCATGCATTGTAGTTCACTCGTTTAAGCTAAATTTAGAAAATCTTTTAAAAGAAAAGTCACATGCACATTAACAATTCTTTATGTAGACATTTCAGTAACCTGACGTCGGTTGAGCACTTAGAAAACATGCTATGACTGACATCGAAATGTGAAATGAACCCGTGTCAGGCCCGTTTTTTTCAATAACACCTGATTTTCGTATCTGCTGTCTTATCCGAGATGCAATACCACATCGTTAGTTCAGGCAAGCCACGTAGGCATAGGGCTGCGATGAGCTGACACGGTCAGCTGTCAAATCGCTCCAACCACTACCATTGTCCTATTAGACAGGGAGGATATATATACGTGGCATTACTGCTCTGAAAGCATGCTCAAACTGCTCACAAGCATTATGATACAGCTAACCTCAGCATGAAAATTACATATACGTTGTTTCTATCAAGTCTTACATGCTTTTTCTTGATAATGGACACTTTGGATATCCTAAATCCTATCTGAGGATTTCCCGGATGAGATTCAGAATCGTCACACCGAAGACCCCGAATCTGAACCATGATCAGCTCTTGAACATTTTACAAGAAGTCAATCAAGACCCGCATCCCCTTTCTACCAACGAAGTTCCTTCTTTTCCCTGAGCTACCGGCCGTAAAGCCACAGAAAAAAGAAGGAATGCTTTCACCGATCAAGTGTCTCCAACTCCAAAAAGTCAAAATCATCTCATCCCTCTTAAGAAGCCAGCACAACAGGGAGACGACAGGATTCTTTCAGCGCTGCTTTCAATTCAGGGATCCCTCTCCGGCATGGACAACAGGATCCAAGTGCTGGAATCACAATGCTTATCTTTTCGCACATCGGGTGATGTTTGACAGGTAGACTTCCAGCTTGACTTCAGACTGCGCCCATCCTCCCGACTTGGCTGCTAATCCTCATCACTCGATTTCAGTTATTCTGAATTAATCTTTAGACACACTGTTTGTGGTCCATTGAAAATTTTGCAAGAGCATACCCAGTCAACATGTTGATCTCACAGTGATCTCTTCATATAATCACAATGTGAGGTCACAGTGAGCTAAAAGTGTAACCGCACAGTGCACTCACTGTGTGCTCATATTATGGCCACAATGGGAGTCACCCCAGTTAGAAATGTTATTGGACGTGGTCTTCAACATCGCTCAGACGTCAAATTTTGGTTGAAAATGAAAATTGGGCTGACGTCTAAACATTTGATGTGAGGCTCCAACTTCATTAAACAACTCCACAAACAGCATTACCAGCTTCACTTATTACTAACCAGATTGACTTTATTTCTGTCATATGTGTGGAAAAGTTCTTATTGAGATTAACAGAGGTTTAGATGTTGATCATTTATTGAAATTAATAGTTTGGTTTGATGTCATCTTTAGTTGGGCAATTTGACTCTTGAAGTTTAAATTTTAGTTTTTCTCTGGCTGCTGTAAATGTTTATGCAAGAACAGTAAGAAAAAAATTATTCAGATGATGATATAATCATGTAGTGCTTTGTACAACTGATTAATTTCATATAATTGATTATTGTAATGTGTCTACAGCAAGGCATCCAACATCACTTAACCCCTTAACGCCTGAATTTATATAGCTGTATATAAAAACTTTTACTGGAAGACTTATTTTGGCTTGTTCTGTTGAGCCTCAGAGGGTTTTCCCTACACTGTTAACCCTTGCTGTAAAAAAAGGCCAAATTCTGACAATATCATACCATTTTCCATTAAAACAGTAATATACCGTAGAAAACAAAACTAGCCTACAGGAATATACTGTGATTTTTTTAATATATAACAGCTCTCAAAGTCGACACTCAGAGGCTGTTTTCACAATCACACCCTATACCCTCATTCACTATTCCCTACATTAATTCTCTAATATGGTCCACTTGAATGAAAAGAAGTGAGTGAATTGAGACACTGATGAACACCTGATAAGGAGAATCACTGAAGGACAGAGAAACAAGAACTGAAAAAGAGAAACAGAAAAACTTCAACTGACTTCCAGCAACACTGAGTGTGAAAACAGTTTACAAACCAGTTTACGATTATTTCTTTCATACATGTACAAACGTTCTTGTTGAGAATTAACAGAGATTTAGTTAATAATAAAGTTTGTTGTCACCAATGGAGATCAGTATTTGCTTTAGTTGGTCTCTTGTCCCTGGACTTTTTACCATTCATCTCTCTCTGACTGCTGTAACTGAGTTTTAAAGCACATTTGTTGTGGCAAGATAAAGTTAAGAGGAAGTTGATCTGGTGTTTTTGGCTTTTGTGATGATGTCACAATCATCCTGGACTTTTCAGATATTTCCTGTACATATTCTTTGAATTTATGGTTATTTCATATTTAGCATATATCTGTGAATCTACAACATGAAATAAATATTTCTGTAGTCAGGTCTTCTGAAGAGTATTGTAATCATATAGTGCATTAAAACATCTTTAACTCCTGCTTGACTTAAGCCCCTTTCACACAGTGCGTTGATCCCGGGCAATTGCCGGCAAATTTCCAGAACGCCTTCTGTGTGAACGCAAACACGACCCGGGATTGATCCCGGGATTGAGTCCCAGAACGCGCTCTGTGTGAACAAAAGCCAGGACCAATGCCGTAAGGGGTGTGTCGTAGTGATGACGCACGTGCCATCACAATGACGTATTTATCGTGCGATGCTGTTGCTCTCAGAAGAAAGTTAAAGTTTGTGTTCGTCATCGATACAAGAAAGAACGAAAAAATGTCTGCAAACTGGAATGAAGCAGAGACCCGGGAGCTCCTTTCTATCCGTGCTGAAGCTGAGATCGTTCGCCAGCTCTGTGGAACGGTACGCGATGCCTTAGTTAGCGACCGAATCCGGAAAAAACTGATCGAGCGTGGTTTCTCGCGATTGAAAGCGCAGATCATTAGCAAACTTAAGACTCTGCGTAAAAAATTTCACCAGGTGCACGACTACAATGGAAAGAGCGGTAGCGGAAGATTAGACTGGCCTTTATACAACCTGTGCTACAGCATATGGGGAACGAGCCACTCGGCAAACCCAGTGGCGCTACTGGGGAGTATGGACTCGTCTTCGTGTAGAAATGACGAAGAGCAGTTATCACCAGAACTGTTTAAATCCTCTGCATTTTCCTCTTCTTCTACTTCTTCCTTGACCTCAGTTGCCTCCAGTCCGGAGACCACTGAAGAAAACCCTAGAGAAATACGTTACATAACCATTTGCTATATTGTTGGGGACATTCTAAAACGATTACCGTGAAAAAAAGCGTATGAAGCCAGAATCTCACTTAAATCTAAAGTGCAAATTTCATATTAAGCATATTCTTCCCTTTATATAGTATACAGTATTAATAAATAAGCTTTATAGTAACTTTGGTCCTCTAATATCACTGTGTTCACGCATCAAGCCAAGTTTAATTGTTTTAAAATGTCCCCATGGTTGTAATCTTTACTTTGTGTTTTGTCTGCCATGCATCACGTGTGTTTTCCTGGTTAATAATACAACTTTTGGGTTTGTATTTTCAGAATCACCTCAACCACCTCCTGCTAAAAAGGCCAGAAAGCCCCTATCCAGGACTCAAACAATTGTGAAAGAGGTGAAGGACCTCTTTTTTTAAATGGACAGGGATTTTGAGGAGAAGGAGAGTGTTCGTTTGGCAGAGCAGAGGGAATACGAGGAGCGACTGAGGAGGGAGGCGAGTCTTGCAAGGGAAGATGAACTGGAAAGGCAGATGTCGATGCTGCGTGAGCTACAAGAGACCCAAAACCGTTTTTTGGGTGAACTCCTACGCCACATGCCAGCTCCGGCACCCACACATTATTATGTGCCCCCACGCCATTCCCGCTTCAATATCCCAAGCACATCAGAAGAAACGGAAAACAGCACATTCACGCCATTGTCATCCTCTTCGTTTCTACAACTGGATTAGGAATAGTATATAGTCATAGTATATTTTAAAGTGTTTAAAAATATATAATTTTTTCTTTAACAGAAACATCTGTGCTCTAATTTATATTTGCACTCCACATTAAACACATTGTATTGTTTCATATAATGTATATTTAAGTTTTATTTGCATATAAATGTTTGTTCAACACTTGGTGTGTGCTTCATTACTGCTTTTTCAATATAACTTTGTGTTCTGTGCCATATTACTACATAAATTACACATAAAAAAAGAGAAATACTAAAAAGATTTCATTTAATTGAAATACATAAACTACTGGATTCACAGCTTTTTCATCTCTATTTAACTCTTGTTTACACTACTCTACATCTATGTAAAAAAACAAAAAATGCTGGGCTAACTCGGACTAGCAGCTAAAGGATTAAATGTGCATAAAATGTTTTTCAAATTATATTTCACTTTGTTTTTTTATCTATCATCTGTGATCACACTCCATTATATCAATTAGGTAAAAAAGTAACTGACAAAGTTATTGAATAGTTTTACAATAGATATTTATTGAAAAGTTGGTTGTGCAGGTAAATTACACACGAGTCATGAAAAGAGTGACATCATAGCCTCACGAATTCCTTGACAATTATGCCCTCCCACCCCCTGAAACATTTCTTGATCAGGCTCTTGCAAAACTTCTGTGATGTTCCAGTCAGGCAAATAAACTTCTTTGTTCAGCTCACAAATATTGTGCAGAATACAACAAACAGCAACAACATCAGACATCAGAGCAGTGTTTACATCGTTACGCTTAAGCAAGCACCTCCAACGACCTTTAAGGCGACCAAAGGCGTTCTCCACAACCATCCGTGCTGAGCTCAGTCTGTAGTTGTAGTTTCGCTGTTGAGGGGTAAGTGCATGGTGTGTGAAGCCCTTCATAAGCCAGTTCTTGAGGGGGTATGCAGCATCGCCGATTAAATGGACAGGAACCTCGACTCCACTCACTGCCATTGAGTTCTGTTCAAAAAACACAATGCAATTTTTTACAATGCTGCTGTTCATGTCATACACTTGCATCTTGATATCAAAAAAATTACACTTAATACACTTACACTTAAAACACTTAATACACTTGCATCTTGATATCAAAACATGACAAATAAAATGTGCCCTTAAAACAAACATAGCATACCTCATGAGGAATCAGGTATCCACCCTGTTGCTCTGCCATTTTGAAAATGGGAGAGTTGGACAACACACGAGCGCCCAGGCCAGCCCACATATACATCTGTAAAGCTATTTGAAGAGACATGGTGTAACGATGTTCAGGTTCAGTATTGTGGGGATGGAAGAAGACAGGGGTCGGTGTGACTGGGTCTTGTACACTTTTATTTAGAAAAATTAAACAGGAAGAGAAAGTTGCGCGGCAGCGCCTTCACCATAGGTAAACTATAGCACTCAAGAAAAGAATAGTCCTTCAGCAAGGTTTCATAAACTCAATCCATTTGTGCACAAGATTCCAGTCCTTCTCTCTCTCCCGAACTCTCGCACCTGACTGGCTTTTATCTGGTCTCCCCACGCCAATCACTGCAATCAGAAACAGGTGTTCGTCATTTTGCACTTGACCCACTTACTTACCACTCGGCTCCGCCCCCGCTCTCCTGCTGCAGACCTCGCTGAACCACGCCCCCACTACACATGGCATTAAAATATGGACACATAAAAAATTAATCAAATTTCTGTAATGATCACAATAGCTTAGGAACTACATTCTTACCAGAAATTGTGGTCCACAACAGCTTGAAGTACAATTGAATGCCATCCCTTACGATTGTAGTAAGCTGCAGCATCATGTTGGGGAGCAATTATAGGGATGTGGCTACCGTCTATCGCACCAGCACACAAAGGATACCCGCGTTCAGCGAACCAATTTAAAGTAATTTGAAGAGCTTCTCCTTTGGGCAAGGAGATGAAGCGTTTCAAAAGCTTTTTCTTCAATGTTGCAGTGACTACGTGAACCAGTGTACAAACAGTGGATAGCCCGACACCAAAAAGACAACTGATTGTGCGGTACTCGCCAGGGGTAGCATACCACCACAAAACAATAGCCAATCTACGGCGTGGTTCAAGGGGCTTTCTCCAGTTAGTAGGCTTGCGTCTCAGGCTTAGCTCAACAAGTTGCAGAACAAACTCAAACGTGTCCCGTGACATTCGAAAGTGCTGCCGCCACTGATCTTCATTGAATTTTTCAAGGACATTTGACCAAAACACAGCCCCTTGAGGTCTGTGTACCATCCACAGTCTTCTCTTCGAAACACCCATTTGCATGAGCCGTGTACAAAGAACTGTAGCTTTAAGCATCCGATGGCATCTCCGTGCTTTACGTCTCGCTGCTTCATTTTGTTTCCTACTCTCTGCCATTTTTTCTTCCAGCGTATTCCTTATCGAATTACCTCGTTGAAAAGAAGTCAAAATCGAAAAAAGAATTAGAATTTGACCACGGAACATGTTAAACAAAAACAACAAAGTTTGAACATCAACATCTAATGCCCGATCAGCTGCCATGTTGTTCAAAACAATGCAAACACTTCCGCTCTTCGACGCGAATCTTACACGTCACATTCTGTCGTCACGAGTCTTTACGGCTTGTGTGTGAATGCACTCTCTGATTCCGGAAAATCACTGGCAATGTAAATACACCAAAATCAACGAACCCGAATCAAATCCCAAGTCGCTTTATCCGCATATTTTCCGGAATCTCTATGTGAAAGGGGCTTTAGACACACACAGACATCAACAATCATCATATGAATCTCAACAATGGTGACAATCAGAAGTTTCATGTCGCAATGCATGCTGGGTTCCAGGATAGTATAAAACTCCCAGCATGCACTGCTGCATGAATTAAAAATAATAATAATATTGCCACCATTGTTGAGATTCATGTGCTAAATTGTGATATCTCTGTGTTTCTACAAGGCAGTGTAGCTCTCTTTTGTTTGGTTTATGCATGATGTGTCAAAAAAAAGTCATTGTCATTTATTGCTGTGGTTTCATGGTGGTGGTAATGTAACACTTTTGGTTGAGGATTAAACTATGAAGGAGTGAGAATGAATTCCTTAATGAATGAACAGGCAATATGATGATTCTGTCATAACCGCAATCATTCATAAACTGTGTGTGTGCACAAGTGCGACTTGCAAAAACACAGCTCAAACAGCAAAAGAAAAACTCATGTTATAGCATCAGCATACCAACTAAAGCAAACACTGATCTTTATAATGGTAACTTCAAACCAAACATTTTCAATTAAACATCTCAATAACAACTTCTGTAAATGTATGACAGAAATAAAGCCATACTGGTTAATAAGTGTAATAATGTGTAATGGCTGGAAGTCAGTTGTAGTCCTTGTGTTTCTCTATCTTCTGTTCTTGTATTCATCTTTCCTTCATTGATTCTGCTTGTTAACAGCAGGTGTTCATCACTAATGCTCAACAAACACTTACATATTCCCTTAATTATCTCACTGCAACACTGTCAATGTTACTTTTAACTCTTTGTAGTGTGGATTTTCCTGTTGGGTTGAAAGGGTTAACAGTGTAAGATAAAAGGACACACCCACAAAATGTATTTTAACAGCAATAAACTGTAAGTTATAAAACAGGTTTATACTGGCAACACTGTTGCCAGTAGTTTACTGTAAAATCTTGTTTTTTAGGTCACCATTGTGTTGAAGAGTAGAGCCTGTGCTTCAGTCCAGGAGAAAATCTGGAAACATTGATGAGACGTTGCATGTTGCTTTATTTAAAAGGCAGTGACTGTGTAGTTGTTGGTCCAGTGGAAATCTTTTCATTTACAATAGTTTTGTTGTGTTTTCAAATGAAATAAGTTCACAGTAATACTTTGCTCACATTATTAATGCATTATAAATTTTAGTTAATTTAAGGCAGTCGGTTTCTGCAAGTGAAATTAGTTAACTTGAGTTTTAGTGCATGTTTACAGTAACATACTGTAGATTACTGTAAAGAACTGTACAATTAACAGTAAATTATTGGCAACAGTGTTGCCAGTATTTTACTGTAAAAAAAAACTGGTAAGGTCTAACAGTGTGGTTGCAAGTGCTTTACTGTAAAAAATACGGTAGTAATATTTGAGGTTTTATGGCAATGAACTCGCAAACTCAGTCCTGGAGGGCCACAGCTCTGCAGAGTTTAGCTCCAACCCTGATAAACTCTCCTGCCTGTAGCTTTCTAGTAATCATGAAGACATTGATTAGCTGGTTCCGGTGTGTATGGTCCCAGATAGATAGCAACCATTAAAATAATGTTAATTTGTCAATGCTAACTGCATTGAATCAACATCTCTTTTGCTCCCGCAATTAATGTTGAAAAAATGTTGAAATTTCATCCATGAATCAATGGTAATGGCATTGAGTCATTGTTACAATGTTGTGTTGTTGGTTCAACATCATGCTTGCACTCTCAGAAAATGAAACACAACAATTACAACTGACTTAAAGTCATACAGCTTGAAATCAACTGCAAATAAAAGAAGACAATAAATCTCTCATGATCTCAGCAGAAGGTTTTTTATTTTGAGAATTAACAGAGGTTTAGTGGAAACCATCATTATGGTGATCAGTGTTTATTTTATTTGGAGAGTTTGACTCTTGGCTTTTATGTGTATTTCTGGTCTTTGTAAAAGTGTTTATCAATGTATTTATTTTATTGCAAAGAAAACCAGAAACAAAAATAATCAGGTAAAACTGTTTTCAGCATAATTAGAAGTAGACTAGTTTAATAATTTATCCCCTGAACAAAAATGTTTTGTTTTTTTATTTAGATCAAAACTTTCATTTTTAAATACAAAGTAGAATTTTTGTTTTTTAGACACACACATCAAGAATCATCATACAACTTTTAACAATGGTAAAATGCTTCATGCATCCTGGTTTTATACTATAGTGGCTTCCAACATGCATTGCAGCATGAAGCATGTTACCACTGTCTTGATGTCTGCATGTGTATCCAAAAAAACATTTTTCTTTTTAATGACCACAAACTCACAATAAAGCCAAGAGTCAAACTGCCCAACTAAAGGAAACACTGATCAACATAATGGTGAACACATATTTTCAATAAACCTAAACCTCTGTTAATTGTCAAAAATAACTTCTGCTGAGATCTTGAGAGATGTATTGTCTTCTTTTATTTCCAGTTGATTTCAGACTGTGTGGCTTTAAGTCAGTTATAGTTGTGTTTCATTTTTTGAGAGTGCAAGCATGATGTTGAACCAACATCACATTGCAACATTGATTCAATGCCATTACCACTGATTTGTGGATGAAATCTTAAAAAAAATGTCAACATTAATTGTGGGAGCAAAAGTGATGTTGAGTAAAAAATTGACATATTAACATTGATTTAACATTGTTTTGACGGTTGCTATCTATCTGGGACCCTAATCAAACACACCTGAACCAGCTAATCAATGTCTTCAGCATTACTAAAGCTACAGACAAGCAGAGTTTATCAGGGTTGGAGCTAAACTCTGCAGAGCTGTGGCCCTCCAGGACCGAATTTGCCCACCCCTGGTTTATGGTATATAAAAAAAAAATAAAAAAAATAAAACTGCCAGCTGTGGTTGCCTGTAGTTTAAAAATATTGTATTACAAACCAATTTGTCATAAAAGGTATTATTGAGAATTACCAGAGGTTTAGACGTTGATGTTTTATTGAAAATAATAAAGTTTGAAGTCACCATTATGGGAATTAGTGTTTGCTTTAGTTGGGCTCTTGACCCTTGACTTGCTAACTTTAGATATTCTCTGATTGCTTTAACTGTGTGTTAATAAAACACATTCATTATGGCATGAAAGTCAGAGAAAAACTGTGATTAGGTGTTGTTGGCTGTTTGTTTGATGATGAGATAAATGTCATGTAGTGCCTTGACTTACTAATATAATAAAAAGTCTTATCTATCATTGTATGAGGAATCTTTAGTACTAATATATTTTATGTATTTGGGTATAATAGCTCTGTGACCCTACCGTCTTATAGCCAGCAGTGACTAACAGATAATCTGAAGAACTTTAAAAACACATGGTGTTCAAAAAAAGGTTTTGATCTATTGTATGATATAGATTTTCACAGACATCAAGAATCAGCATATGAATCTCAACAAAGATGACAATCGACAAAATAATCAGATAAAACTTTGAACATCACAATACAAGCTACTAATAAGTAGCAACATAAATAAAAGCAGATACAGTGGTTACTCAACCAGAATAATACTTTTACCGCCGCCGCTCCCGCGGATTTGTATTTACTGCCGTTTACCGCTAAGAGGCGCTACAATCACAGACTTTGAAAGGTGTCCGTTTATTCTCTCTATTGCGTAATCTAACGCCGCGCCGCGGCTCATTCAGAGCGATTGGAAGCTGGTAACAGATGAATTCAAGTGAAACATAAACGAATTCATAATCACAATACTGAAATTAAATTGAATAAATAGTGAAAACATTAGCTACAACAGAAATATATTAGGCTATCAATGAGGCTCTGGAAGAGCATAAGACGAAATCTAATAGCGTTCAGATGGTAGCTCAGTGGTTAACGCAAGAACATGAATGTCACAGCGATCCGAGATCGATTCTCAAAGTAGCCAACATTCTGTTGGCCGACTTCATTTATGTTTTACCGTTCTTGATGCTTAAATAGGTAGGCTAACTGTTTATTAGCGAGTTCATTAACTGTTTATTTATTTAATGTCAAGCGTTTGTTTAATTATCAATGCCACAACGTAAATTTGCTACATTCCATGTAGAGCCGCTGCACAACAAAACTGATGAGGGAAATGAAAATAAATAAAAAAAAAAGAAAGCTGATCGCGTCAGAAAATGAAAATAATGATGCTTGTCTTTAATCTGCTAAATTATTGTTTTGTGAATCATTCACGAAATTGAGTTGACTGACAGTGATACCTGGCCATAGCAACGAGAGAATTTTTTCAAAACAGATCCATATTGAACAAATCAGAAAAGACTGATTAAGTTGACTTGACAGACTAACTAAATAGTATTACTTTCAATATAAAAACAAATAAAAATGTAAAAGAACACTAAAATTAATTAAGTTTGAAACCCATCGCAAATTTTTAAGGTTTAAATAAAGTGTTGGGGGAGTTTATTTGTTTAAAACAGGGTTGCATTAAGTTTAGAGTTTATTTCCTTTGCGATGCAAAATAATAAACACAGAATCTTATTCTTGCAACATTTTAAATTTGTATTGCCAAAGAAATTTCAGCCAAATTAAACAATTAAAACAGTACAAAACGAAAATAGTCCAAAGCCACATAAATTAAGAACATGCGTTTTTCTTTGCCTCTCTCTCTCGCGCTTGATCTCTTTTTAGCAAGTTTATTTTGTCTCCCTCCCTCCAAAAAAAAAAAAAAAAAAAAAAAAACTGTAACAAATGATTTAGCCTTTGTTGCTTCAAAGACAAAGCATGCCTTGTTGAATTCACTTTACAATAAAACGAGGTTGATCGCGAATTAAAGAGCTCTGTATCTGCTGTGGCATGAACACGTTTCGTCGACAGTTCATGTTTAGATAATGCCAGATTGTTAACAATCATACACACTGCTCAAACATTCTAAAACTCTAGAAAAAACAGTTGAAACAACTGGATTGAACACTTTAATTGAAATTTTGTGTGAAAAACTTTAAATACAAATATACAATATTTATAATTTAATAAGATATAGGCTAGGGCCTACATTTGGACACACCGAGAGATTTATCCTTAGAAGAATTTAGCTTTTGCCTGCTCATCAGGCTGGCTATCCGACATCTCCATATGAAAGACGAACATTAACACCTATTGTGCACGCACGATAAAGCCACTGGCCCTCCAACCCCCCCCACAGGCTCTCTGAGTCTGAGACTGACACACACACACACACACACACACACACACACACACACACACACACACACACACACACACACACACACACACACACACACACAGGCTCTCTGAGTCTGAGACTGACTTAAAGCAAAAAGAAGTCGCAATTCACACTTAAACACTTAAGCATTACAGTTAAGCATTAGCCTATTAAAGTGTTGATAATGAATGAATTACATAATGTAAGCTACATGTAGTGATATTTCTGTCATGAATCTTTATTACTAAATATTTCATTTCAATAATTCATTCAATTTCAATAAGTTGTTCTTTTTTATTCAAAACCTCGAACCACAGTGCTTCGTTGTGCTGCTGTTAAACTAGGCCTAAATAACATTTATAGAATAATTATGAACTTAAATGAAACAATATTGCAACATTTCGACAAATAAATTATTGATAAATAAATTATAAATACTGCTTTAGAAATTACGATTGGTATTATTATACAGATGTAAAGTCATTCTGTTGGATACTATTTGTTCCAGTGTAAAATGGAAATGCTTGGCAATTTTATTTTATAAATATAAGCAAAAACTATATGGTGTAACAGAGTTTTAGAACTAGACAAATCTCTCTGCATTAATAATAGGATATAAAATGCATTAATAGGCTAATATAAAATTTACAAAAGCCCCAAATTTGTTCGGGGTTTGAACCCGTGTCATCTTAATGATCAAACCGTAATTTCTACCACTCGGCCATGAATTTAACTCTTTGTGATATGACCAAACGTTTATTTCTCCAGTGTGTTCGTTCACATGAGCGAGAAAACTTTTTAATCGTTAGCATATTTTATACCTTTTACAGTTTTAAAAGATGATATATTATCTGTATGACTAAAAATTACGGAGTAGGCTAGCCTTTCAAGTTCTTTTAGCTGTTATGAGAAAAAATAAATTCAAGTGAAAGCGCCGCCGCGTTTGTCGAACTCTAGTTCAACATGCCAGAATAAAACCCAATTTTAGAACAATGCGTAGCGCCACTCGGTGTGCCAAAACACTTAATTATTAACATCAATATTTCGTTCAAAAACATCTCAAAACGCTTTGTGACATTTTGAAAAGCCGTGAATGTATTAAGGCCACTGGAACCAGGATCGTAACTGAAACGCGCTGCATGTTATCTCTCAATACAGGAGCAGAAGCACCGGTTCATATTGTAGGCTATTGTTTGTTGTTTAAACGTGCGTGTTGCATATTTTTTAAAATATATAATATATTTGATATGGTGTATTGGTGAATTAGGCTATAGCATTGATTACCGTGGAGGGGGAAATCCCCCACCAAATCGCACCTTGTTACACAACCATGTTTTTAAAAACTCTTTCTGTAGCCTATATGGAACCCCATGAAGTTTTTTTTAATATTTTTTAACAGAACTGCTTTTGAAATTACGATTGGAATTATTATAGAGATTGATATAAATTCAGTCAATCTGTTGGATAATATTTGTTACTTTGTGTAAAATGGAAATGCATGGAAATTGTATTTTATAAATAGCCCGTGTTTATTCGGGATTTGAACCCGTGTCATCTAAATTATAGAAACCACTTAAGTTCTATCACTCGACCACGACTTTTCTCACTGAGAACTGCCCAGAACTTCGGTTGTTCATCAGTCAGTGTGCGCGCACACGAGAGAAGCGCTCTTTCAATCCTCTCATTCCTCAATAGTTTAGCGTTATTGCACCTAATTTATTTCCACTGACTGCGAGAGAGGCCTATTTTAACTTTTGATTCATAAAATGTTCTGCTCTAAAAGTTTGTTATATTCTGTTTAAATGTAGTCTTACTTTTACTTAATTAAGTTTTGCTTTCGTTAAATTTAACCGAATCTGTTGTAGGCTAAATTATTTTTGTTTTTATTATTTTTTGTTCTAAAAGTTTGTTCTATTCTGTTTCGTTTGTTTATTTTTATTTTATTTTTTACATATTCAATCAGTCTCATTCTTGTTTTTTTTTTTACAAGACCTTGTGCTGTGTTTTTTAATAAACAGATACAAACAGAGATATATAGCCTAATAGTTCGTACAAATAAACGTCTATTTGTATAGGCTACTACTATGTATACTATAAATTGTATGATCGTTTGTTTAAATAACATTAACAAAATTGTCTGTCTTTAATTAATAATACAATTATTACTTTAACATGCAGTTTCAGCTTCACCAAATCTTTGTTTGTTTCATTATATGTGCAAATAGATCTTGTTTTAATTTTTCATGTTTGTTGCTTATTTGGAAATTGCCATAGTTGTAGTATTGCATCCCTACTGTTAATTGACATTAGCCCCGCACTTACGTTTCAAAATGCGGCAATTGCGGCTGTTTTGCTAAATGTCCCTTTGCGCCACCTGGCGGCCATT
Source organism: Gila orcuttii (assembly GCA_026230005.1). Taxonomy (NCBI): domain Eukaryota; kingdom Metazoa; phylum Chordata; class Actinopteri; order Cypriniformes; family Leuciscidae; genus Gila; species Gila orcuttii. The sequence continues at coordinate 16,702,394 of JAPDVR010000012.1, forward strand.
TCGCGAACTTTGAAATGCGACTAGTTTATTTTTGCCGCGGTGGATTTGCCGCGGCACGAGTCGCGGCGGTAATAGGCATTCTGGTTGGCTACCTACTGTAATAATAATAAAATAAATACTAAGGCAATTCAGCATTATTTATTCATGCTGCAATGCATGTTGGGAGATATTGATGAGTTTTGATTGATGGCTCCCATCATGCACTGTACTTTTATCATCACCGTTGTTGAGATTCATATGCTGATTTTTGATGTCTGTGTGTGTCTGAAAGATACAGTAGTTCAAACCGTTTTTGCGCAACATAGCTTTTATAATTCTTCAGATTAACACAACATTGCTTGTAGAATCATAGGTCTACTACAATCAATTATATAAAATGAATGACACACATAATTAAGCATAAAATTCTATATGAGCTCAGTGATTAAGGCCACTGCATGATAACTACATCACCATCATCAAGAGACAATCAGCATTTCCTGGTTACTTCTCTCTCTGATTTTTTTGCCATGACCAACATGTCATATAAACACAGAGTTTCAGAAGCCAGTGATAAGCTTGTATGACTAGTCAAGGGTCAAGAGCCCAACTAAAGAAAACACTGATCACCACCATGGTAACTTCAAATGAAACAATAAATCATCAACATCTAAACCTCTGTTAATTCTCAGACAGAACTGTAGATGTATGACAGAAATAAAGTAATTCTGGTTAATAATAAGTGAAGCTGGTAATGCTGTTTGTGGAGTTGTTTAATCCTCTGCTGAGATCTACCGAGATTTCATGTTTTTTTTATCTTCAGATGATTTCATCTAAGGCTGTAGCTGAAGTCAGTTGTAGTTCCTGTGTTTCTGCGTCTCTTCTCTTTTTTCTGTTCTTGTTGCTTCTCTAAATTGACATTGCCATAATTCCCTGCGTGACACTTCACAGTTGATGTTATTTCATTTAAATATTATGTTTATGTTTCTTCTTAGTTTTTGTTATCAGTTATGTACATTTGGGGTTTATATTACATTATATATTGTTTAATGAATATTAATGGCATTTTTTTCGTGTGTCACCATGATGGTGTTTTGTATTTGTCTGTGTGACACTGCACCTTATTTATATTAACATATCTCAGCTTGTGGAAAATTAATGGTGATGAACTCTGAATCATTATGTGTTTTTCTTTTTTATAACCTGCATTATTGTGCTGGTTATCAGTATATTACAAAGAAATAATGCAGATTTTTCTGCTTTGGTGAAATTGAATAATAATGTTTATTGGTTAATGAATTGTAAGGGTTGTTCTGTGAAAACGTACTCGGTTACTAATGTAACCTCGGTTCTCTCTAGAAGAGGGAATGAGTACTGCGTAACATCTTACGCTATGGGGAAAACCTCTTTTCCACGAGATATTGAAGCCAAAAATTATCCTTAATTTTGAATCAATGTAAAACGCGTTGCAGCAGCATGCAGACATAGGCAAGACGGCTCGCGTGCCTATTGGCTGACCTGCGGCAACAGCAGCAGCCTATCGAGAGAGGCCCTGCGTGACGCCATATCCAATTGGGGCGCTTCGTGCCCACTACGTCACGTCCCGCCGAAATAGGCGTGGCCTTGACCTATAAATATAACTCGACAGGCTGATACAAACTGGTTTTCATCGCCAAAGCGAACCAGAGCATGTTGTAAGCACGGCAAGATACGCAGTACTCGTTCCCTCTTCTAGAGAGAACCGAGGTTACGTTAGTAACCGAGTACGTTCTCTTATGAGAGGTTCTCTTGTACTGCGTAATATCTTACGCTATGGGGAACACAGTGTAACACGCCGTGCGTACTGGGATCCGACACCAAAGTCCCAAGGGCAGTAGCCCGGGGGTCATATAGTGCATAATCACCATGGACTCACAGAGAGTCAGGGAAGAGAGGTTAGAAGCATCATTCCCTATAAATAGCATCCCACGGGAGCTAACCATATTAACAGTGCACCACGCAGTCAGGGTGAAAAGCGTTCAGCCTGAACTGGGTAGCAGTACGGGTCTTTCAATACCCATGGAGCTGTTCTATCGATCAGTGAGCGATGCACAAGCAAAACTCAGCATTCTGAGCCAGCGCAGCGGGGCAGATAGTGCTGATTTCTAGACCGACAGAAACTTGGCCTGTAAGGCGGGAACCTCTAGGTTATAAAACCTTATATATGTAGACGGCGAGGCCCAGCCTGCCGCCGTACAGATATCCTGCAAGGTAATCCCGCTAGACCACGCCCACGACGAGGCAACGCCTCTCGTGGAGTGCGCTCTGACACCCAAAGGACACTGCAGGCCCTTAGAAGTGTAAGCCAGCGCTATGGCATTGACTATCCATCTGGATAGGCTCTGTTTTGATGCGGCCAGTCCCTTAGAACGCCCTCTAAACAAAACAAAGAGCTGCTCAGTCTGTCTGAAAACAGACGAGCGGGACACATAAGTTCTCAGTGCCCTGACAGGGCAAAGGAGACTCGCGTCCTTCTCCTCGTTGTGAACCGGAAGGGCGGACAGGGAAATAACCTGGGCCCTGAACGGTGTGTTGAGGGATTTAGGCACGTACCCGTGCCTCGGTTTGAGTATGACTTTCGAGTCATTAGGCCCGAATTCCATGCACGTCGCGCTTACCGAAAGCACTTGTAAATCCCCAATGCGCTTCACTGAAGCGAGAGCCATAAGAAACACTGCTTTGAAAGACAGATGTTTCATGTCTGACAAATGGATTGGCTCGAATGGGGCACCTTTCATGGCTTCCAAAATCGTAGAAAGGTCCCACACAGGGACTGAAGGGGGTCTGGGAGGATTCAGCCTCCTAGCTTCCTTGAGGAATCGCACGACCAGGTCGTTCTTCCCCAGTGACTGGCCAGACGCCGGTTTAGTAAACGCCGCTATGGCCGCCACATAAACTTTGAGCGTGGATGGGGTTCTGCCCTTATCCAGTAGCTCTTGAAGGAAGGAGAGATCTTCCGTAACCACGCAATCTAGGGGTGAAAAGCCCTGAGCTTAACACCAGCCAGAGAACACAGACCATTTTGAGGAATAGAGCCGTCTAGTAGACAGGGCCCTAGCCTGCGTAATCGTGTTTAACACTCCCTCCGGGAGGTTAGCGGGTACCCGTTGATGGCCCATACATGTAGGGACCATAGATCCGGGCGAGGATCCTAAATCGACCCCTTGGCCTGAGAGAGGAGGTCTTTCCTCAACGGTATAGGCCACGGGGCAGTGCTGGTCAGCTGCATCAGGACTGGGAACCAAGCCTGGTTCGTCCAGAGCGGAGCCACAAGCAGCACTGAGCATCCGTTTTCCCTGATTTGTTCCAACACCTGAGGCAGGAGAGAGACGGGGGAAAGGCATAGAGAGGGCAGCGGGGCCAAACGTGGGCCAGCGCATCCCTGCTCTTGGAGAAAAATTTCGGACAGTGAGCGTTTTCTTGGGACGCGAACAGGTCCACCTGCGCTCTGCCGAATGTCTCCCACAGCAGTCGGATCGTCTGCGAGTGCAGGGACCATTCTCCTGCTGGAACATTGTTTCTGGACAGTCTGTCCGGTCCCAGATTCAGGTGACCAGGCACATGCGCTGCTTTTAGTGAAAGCAGGTTGTGCTGAGCCCAGACCAGGAGGCGTTCCGTCAGCCTGTAAAGGTTTCGGGACCTGATGTCACCCTGGTGATTTATGTATGCCACCACTGACATGTTGTCCGACCAGACCAAGACGTGGTGACCTTTTATCTGGGGACAGAAGCGCCTTAGCGCGTTGTCGACTGCCATCATTTCCAGACAATTTATGTGTAGAAGCTTTTCCCGTTCTGACCACTGGCCAAAGAACGGTCTGCACTCGAGCAGCGCTCCCCATCCCGAGGTGGAGGCGTCCGTGGACACCACCTTCACACTCGAGAAGGTCCCAAGGCTCACACCCGACTGATACCATTCGGTTGCTTTCCAAGGTTCCAGAGCTGAGACGCATTTTAGATCGACCTTGAGGCGAAACAGACCGGAGGTCCATGCCCGGGGTGGAACTCACGCTTTCAGCCATAACTGCAGTGGGCTCATGCAAAGCAGACCCAGCTGGAGTACCGAAGATGCTGAGACCATGAGGCCCAGCATTTTCTGAAACCTTTTGAGCGGGACTATAGAGCCGCGGCGGAAGGATTTCGGGGCGTGCTGAATGTCCAGTCCGCGCTCCGGCGACAGACGTGCTGTCATGGACAGCGAGTCCAGTACTGTACCCAGAAAAGAAATTTTCTGACTGGGAGACAGCGAACTTTTCGTCCAATTGACTGTGAGACCCAGATTCTCGAGATGCTCGAGTAATATGGTCCTGTGTTCTATGAGCTCTGAGTGTGATCGAGCTAGAATCAGCCAATCGTCCAAGTAGTTCAAAACTCGCATTCCCCGAAGTCTAAGGGGTGCGAGAGCCGCGTCCATGCATATCGTAAATGTACGGGGTGCCAGGGACAGGCCGAACGGCAGGACTGTGTATTGATATGCCTGGCCCTCGAAGGCGAATCTCAAGAATCGCCTGTGACGTGACGCTATTTGTATTTGGAAATAAGCGTCTTTCAGATCTATTGACATAAACCAGTCCTCCTGGCGAACTTGCGCGAGGATTTTCCTGATTGTAAGCATTCTGAACTGGCGCTTCACAAGCACTCTGTTCAGCTGTCGCAGATCTAGAATGGGTCTGAGACCCCCGTCTTTTTTCGGTACCAGAAAATATCTGCTGTATACACCCCCTTCACTCTGAGCCTGAGATAAAGGTTCTATGGCCCATTTGCTCAGTAGTTTCGCTATCTCGGCTCGAAGTAGATGAGCTACCTCGTTCTTTACCGTAGTTTCGACTCGCGCCGTGTAACGGCGGGGACGTCGAACTAACTGCAGCGAATAGCCTCTTTTTATTGTGTTCAGCACCCATTCTGATACCCCGGGAAGCTTTGCCCACGGATCTGCATGAATAGCTAGAGGTAGAATGAAATCTGGGCTCTGGCCGCAACATAGTGGCGGCCGGAGAGCTCCAGTGTGCTGAAAAGTAAACACTGTGTTTGCAGTGTTCGAGGTGGGGGGCGCGCTGATCACAGCGGGCAGCCTGGCCGCTCTCGGCTTCTCTATGACAGTTTGTGGAGAGAGGGCGAGCGGGGCGAACCCCGTGGGGTCTAGCATGTCTGTGAGGGAATGTGGGCGCGGGACAGCGGGCACACTCACCTGCACTGAGAACACCGTCGGCCTGAAATGACTGAATGTGTGTTGGTTTCGTTTTTACAGAAACTGTGGGACATGCATCGTGTAGTGTTTGTGGGCACTGTGTCGTGGGCACATTCACTATGTTTAATGCACAATCGACATGAGTCGATTTTATTTGTGCGAGCCCTGTACTGTGGCGGGCTGTGTCTGTGTGTAGGAATAGGCACTTGATTTGTGGGCATTCTTATAACACTCATAACACCATCGGCCGTGGCCGGAATACCAGAAAATACACTCTTTTTGAGATTTATCTGGGTCGCCGTAAAAAAGAAGAAAGAAAGAAAGAAAGAAAGAGCTTTATTGCCAAGTGTGCTTGCACACACAAGGAATTTTCCTTGGTACTGAAGCTTCCAGTGCACATATTCAAATACAGATACAACAAGTAATAGTAATACAAATAGTAATACAAATTCTACAAATAAAATTATAAAAAATATGAAAATACTATAAAAATATATGGTCACAGTTGGGTTTTGTCAGAATAAACATTTACAGATTATGAACATATTTACAGTATTTTGTGTGAATAAATATAAATATCACCTGAATTTTTAAGATATTGCACTAAACAGTGGGAGTATTGCACTTACAGGCATATGCCTTGGGAGATATGTTAACTGTTCAGAAGGGAAATGGCCTGTGGGAAGAAACTGTTCCTGTGCCGAGATGTTCTTGTGGCCAGTGATCTGAGTCGCCGTCTTGACGGTAACAGTTCAAACAAGTGTTGTCCAGGGTGAGTGGAGTCTGTGATGATTTTACCTGCTCTCTTTCTCACTCTGGAAGAGTACAGGTCCTGGAGGGTTGGCATGGGGGCACCAATAATCCTCTCCGCAGTCCGGACTGTCCGTTGTAGTCTCCTGATGTCTGATTTGGTAGCTGAACCAAACCAGACAGTGATGGAAGTGCATAAAACAGACTCAATGACGGCTGACAACTGAAAAACGGCATTTGTGTGCAGGCAAGTGGGCTGTGGTACCGGCTTGTTTACTGCGAAATACACTGGAACCGTCACATTGTTTGGAACTGAACAAGCGAGAAGTTTTGGTGAAAATCCGGCCGCAGCGGGATTTGAACACCGTCGTTTTCCTAGGGAGGCTAGGAAGTTTTTGAGACCTCGGGCTTTATCTCAATCCTTGGCTGGGGCCCGCGCGGAGGGGGGCGGCGTCCAACAGAGCGAGAGCGCAGTCTCTGGTCTCGGGCCTGGTGGCGCTGAGAAGCGGCGGCGGGGGGCTGCAGCTGCGGCTGAGAGCTCCGGGCAGATGGCTGTTTAGAGCGACCTGCTGCGGAGCTAGATCGCTTCGGCAAGAAGTGCTTCATCGCCTGTGACGTTTTCTGAACCTCGACGAATCTGTCCGCAAAATACTTGACGGCAGATCCAAAGAGGCCAGCTGAGGAGAAGGGCGCGTCGAGGAACACAGAGCGCTCCGAGTCCATCATCTCTGACAACGTCAGCCATAGATGTCTCTCAGCCACGGTGAGAGAAGCCATGTTTCGCCCAATGGCCTGTGCAGCAGATTTCGCAGCGCGTAGAGCCAGGTCTGTAGCGCTTCTTAAATCCGGCACGCTGATAGCTTCCGGTCCTTCCTCGTCCATTTTACGGAGAAGGTCGGCCTAGAAGATCTGCAGTATGGCCATAGTGTGCAGTGCTGGCACAGCCTGCCCAGCGGCGGTGTAAGCGCGACTGTGCATGGCGGAAGTCACACGGCAGGCTTTAGAGGGTAGCACCGTCTGAGCACACCCTCCAGCAGAGGGCGGGCAAAGATCTGCTGCTACCGCTGCTTCCACTGGAGGAAGAGAAAGGTACCCTCTATCTTTCGCACCGTCCACCTGCTGCAGAGACAGAGGTACGCATTCTGGCCGAGAAGGGGGGCGTTCCAGGACTTCGCGACTTCTTCATGAAGCTCAGGAAGAAAAGGCTAGACTGTGACGGGGCGCGGTCCTTCTTCAGGAAGCATACGTCCAGCCGGTTGCGCGCAGGCTGGGCGGGCGCCTCCCACTCGAGGCCGAGGTTGTTGACGGCCTGTGAGAGCAGACGCATCAGCTCTGACTCGATGCCAGCCAGTTTCCCTGAAGGCTCGCGGGCAGCGGGGGGGAGGTCCACAGAGCTCGCCCAATCCTCACTGTCCGATGCCAGGATAGAGCAGCAGGCCTCGGCTGTTTCGTCGATCTCAATGGCGGAAGCGGCGGCGGACGGCGGCCACTGTCCGTCGGTGAGCGACTCGAGCGATGCCGGCGAAGCTGGCGGGCGAACCGGCGAGCTTTGGCGGGCAGGAGAAGGGGGCGCGCTGAGCACGGCGCTTCTTGCGGCGCGGCACTACAGCGGGCAGAAGTGCGGGCTCCGAGAAAGATGCCAGGCGAGTCCTCAGAGTCACCATAGGCATCAGCTCACAGTGAGGGCATCCGCCGTCAACGAGCGCGAGAGCCGCATGATCCTCACCCAGGCAGGAAACGCAGATGACATGGCGGTCCCCATCGCTGAGTGTGGCTCGGCACGAGCCGCAGGAATTAGGCATCTTGAAAAAGACGCTAGCTCTTTTAGGGAGATAATGAGAATGTGAGTCGCGGCGGCGAACACACACTCTCAGCAGAGGTAAAAGGATTTAGACGCCGGAAAGCATAGCAGGTACGGCGACTGAAGGCGGCGAGGTGAAGGCCAGCGGCTTCGGATTCAGAGGCTCGTCCTGCAGAAGGCTTATTCTCAACGGCGCGGCTTTTCACTCTGGATCCAGCGATGCGTGAGCTTCGCTGAAGAGATGAAAATCAGTTTGTATCAGCCTGTCGAGTTATATTTATAGGTTAAGGCCATGCCTATTTCGGCGGGACGTGACGTAGTGACGTAGTTTCCTATTACAGGAAAACACATCGACGAAAAATAAAATCATACTTACAGGTTGTGGCCCGTAAACAACAGCTTCTGTTCTTAAAGTTGGAACTGCTCCATCTTTCAGGACAAGCCGATGTGCGAATCCTGCATTGAGCTCGCGAAGATTGTGGAAGCTTTCCTCCATAACATGTGCAGCACAGAGAGCGAGACTTGGGTCATAATTATGAGGGACCGAGTTAAAAATAAATTTTAACCATTGATCCCTAACTCCCTCGTCCCTAGGAAGGCTGAAAAAAGTGGACCTGCAATCCGGATGAAAATAACAGCAGCGTTTCGACGGCATTGCGACAACTCGTCTCCAAAACAGCAATATAAAATGGCCTCGCCCCGCTTATTAAGTACTCTCGGAGGAGGGGTTTATGTAAATAATGGGATATGCTGATGTCAGCATATCCCATGGAATGTCGTGTAGTCCAAAACCGGCTGTTTGCTGTAGTCCTTAGAAATTGAATTTTTTAAAAGCAAATATCTTCGTTTGCTTTGAACTTTGAGCGCTGTAACTTTGCAGATGTTGTTTGTGCTCAAACAGCAACATTACACACTAGCTAAAGTTATAAAAGTGAAATCGTGTTTTACCACCCCTTTAAGACTGTGGGAACAGTGCTTGTGTGTAGGGTTTGCGTACTTTACAGTGGACACGTGACCTACATATGACACAGACCGAAAAGAGCTCTTTTCGTGCTTTATATGTGTCACGTAAAAACGGCGTTTGTTTGCAGATGAGCGCATTTCATTACAGGCCCTTTTATTGCGACTTTTACATTTCCAGCCGCCTGAAAAGAGGGGACTGGGGAACGTATGCTAAGCTTTTTGGAGATTGGTCCGGCCTTGGCTGCACTCAAAATCTCTCTCTTTCTTCCTATGGCTAGGAAGGCTTCCGAGGCTGGGGGTCCAACACAATCCTGGGTCGGGGTCCCCGTCTCTCAGGGAAATGGGGCTTTGCAGAGCGAGAGTGTGATGGACTTCACCTGCTGGGCGGGGCTGAAAGACTGGAGGCGCTGGTTTCACCTGCTGAGGCGGTGGTGCCTTTTTAGGGGGGCTTGAAGCAGAGCTGGAACACTTTGGGAGGAAGTGGCGCATAGTTTGCGATGCTTTCGGAGCTTCAGTGTAGCGTTCCGCGAACCCCTTGACTGCTGGGCCGAACAGACCGGTGGTGGAGATAGGGGAGTCCAGAAAGGCCGCCCTGTCTGCATCCTTCATGTCTGTCAAGTTCAACCATAGGTGCCGCTCAAGTACTGTCAAGCTCACAATGATTTGTCTGATCGCCTGGGCTGTGGACTTTGTGGCTCGCAGAGCCAGGTCTGTGGCGCTGCGCAGGTCCTTGAAAGCCTCCAGTTTAGGTCCAGACTCGTCCATTGAACGGAGAAGTACTTTTCCCGAGCGCCCAGTATCGTAGAGAGCGTCGAGGAAAAATACGTTTTCAAGAAATCTGAGTGTGGGGCTTTCCACGATTTAGTCAGCTCGTCGTGAACTTCCGGGAAGAAGGGGGCGGGTCTCTGCAGAGGGGCTGGCGCCCCTGCAGGAACCACTCATCCAGCCTGCTGCGCATGGGCTCCTCGGGCGAAGACCACTCGAGCCCGAGGTCTTCAACGGCCCTGTTGAGCATGCAGAGAAGTTCAGCGTCAATGCTCGTCCTCGCGCTGGCTTGTGTAGATGGTGTGGGGCCGGAAGCGGAGCCTGCCCACTCGTCAGTCGGATGCAGCGATGGAAAAGCTGTCATCCTTATCATCCTCCTCGTCCGATGCTCCAAACTAGGGTTGTGCCGATAGACGATAGTATCGTGTATCGACGATAGTCAGAGATATCGCTGATGGCAGATGCCTTTGACAATATCAATACGATAATTGGCTCGTTTTACCATTAATGTATTAAATTATTTTTATTATTATTATTATAAAGCTAGTATTGTTATTAAATTAATATTAGGAACTACAATTAATTTGCCTTGCCTAAATTCATAACCACATAACCACATAGCCTAACACTTGTGACAACACCGACACGCGCTTATGAGCTCCTCTAAGAAAATGTTTTTAAAACAGACTAAAAAACTACATCCCACATCAAAATTTAATTGCAAGGTGATCCATTCACAAATTGTCAAGAGTGCTTGTTTTAACAGACGCATCATTCTGATCCAAGATGAAAACGGCATCGTTGTTTGTCAGTAGGCCTATTTTGTTTTCATAGCACATTAACAAAACGTTTAATGAAACTAATAACACTAAAAACAATACAATTACTAAATATTAATAATAATAATATCACTAAAATGATGTAGGCCTAATAACAGTCTAGTTCACGAACACAGCACAACTCTGCCATCTGTGAAAATCAAAAGCAGCTTCAAACACTTGTTTAACAAGAAAAATTCTTATAATTTTTTCACTGTCATCAATGTAGGTCCACAAGAGGAATATTAAGCCAGTAAATTAAGATAGTCACTATAGCGTTATATCCATCGTCGTTTCTGCGAAAATGCTACATTAATGCAGCGACAGATGCCGAAAGCACAGTCCGTTTCTACTTTCACTTTCAGTTAATGATTGCGTTTACGTGCACGTTCTTAACCCGATTATGCTGAATAAACTGACAATGCATGTGACGCATTAACCCGTTTTCCTTTATCGGAGTCAAGTCATAAGTTTAAGTATAAACCGATCGACTCAGCTAGATTTTTGCCCCTTCCTCTGATTTCTCCCGGCATTTAAAACACATTAACCCGCGTTCTTGAAGCGCGCATATGTGAAGTGCATCCAGACAGAGCACTGGTAGGAGGACATATATTGCAAACTCTGACTCTTTTTTGACCCAAGAAATTATTAAAACGTGTTCTCATCTCGTGCAGAAGTAGGCTACAGTCAAAATGCGGCATCTGTAACGGCATGAGAAGATAATGTGTGTTCGTAAATTTCCCGCTGAGATGTTGAAATACTAATCTGATTTAGCCAATTAATAAACACTCCACCTTTGCTAGCCAGTCGAGCCCGCAGGGTGGGGAGATCCATCTCGTTGCATTCAAGGCAGCTGCCCTTAGCGAGTGCAGCTTCAGCGTGTTCCCGGCCCAGGCAGGAAGCGCAGAGGATGTGACGGTCTCCGCCGAAGAGTGGGCCTCTGCACAAGGTGCATTTAGTGCGATGCATTTGAAACAACGCCTCGGAAACTTCTCATTTACAAAAGTCTGACGCAGCAGCGAACACACTAATGCTTTAGAAAAGGATATAGCGCATCCTCAGAACTGCAAAGCAGGTGGCTTGTCCCACTGAAGCAGGGGCGGATCTACAGGGGGGCAAGGGGGGGCAGGTGCCCCCCCACTCTAGAGCCTTGCCCCCCCAGCTGCCCCCCTACTTTGATGATCCAAAAACTGTACCTGTAAAAACAACCTGCAAGCTTCTCAAAACAGTGAACTAAACGATACATTTACCAAAAGTGAACAATTTAATTTTTATTAAAGCCCCTTCCCCCTCCCCCTCAAATACTTAATACGTCCCTGATTCAAACGTAGAGCGCCGTTCGCTCAGTCTGGCTCACACACACACACACACACACACAGCGAGTCTGCTGCGGTGCGGTGGCCCTGCAACCCGACTGGAGAGACTGAGCTTCCCCAGAGCTTCTGAAGGTGAAGTGAGTTTCCCCAGGTGTAGTTAAACACGTTTAACTTAAAGTTACATTTGTAATGAATGTATACATGCTAAAGACGATTCAGCATCAGCAAAAACAGCGAGTCTATTACGTTAGCCAAAATCAGCGGTCAAAACGCTCCCTCGTGATTTGTAAGAGCACTCTTCACTTTGATTAGCCTAATTTTGATTTTAGTAAAGACAAGAACAGCTTAATAAAAAATATAAATTGTTTGTATCCATAATGTTTACTGATGGTCGCCATTACGCCGACGTTACGTTACAACACACAATACAGTGCCAGTTAGGAGATTGATCATTTGATTAGCTAAGCAAATCCAATTCCTCTCAGATATCACAGCAATGAAACCAGGTTACAACTGGGGAAATAACAAATACAATTAGGATTATTATATTAAGTAGTCTAAACATAACTGGTGTGTGTGCATGTGATAAATCTTTCTGATTTTATATTTGTTATATAGGCAATTAGCTACATGGCCCTACAGTGTAATGTAATACAAGGATAACCAGAGGTTTTCACATATTGACTTTTGCAGGCAAGAGTAGTTGAAGAAAGTAGCTGGAGCCTAACCATTAAGGCTAAAAGTCCTTGGACACAATTATTGTACTTTTTTTAATATTTTCATTTAGCTTTTTATACTTTTACTTTTTAAAAGATGCACAGTTTTGTTTTGTTTTGTTTGAACACTGCACTGGGCTTATTCCTGTTGTGAATTAAAAACCTTTGTAGTGTGTAAGGGCATGATTAAACAATAACTACTGTGTTTTTATGTTTGTTTTGTGAAAGCAATTCACATAGGGATTCCCACCGTCTACCCCTGCCACCCTGCCAAGACCTCTTGCCACCCCTTTGCCCCCCCATGTAAAATTTTCTAGATCCGCCACTTATAGCGTAGTGCTTCTGTGTTGTACGTCACACGCATCACACACATGACCAGCGTCGGCCAATAGTGAGCCTATGTGTGACATAGCACTACGTTATTACACTACGTGAACTGACTGGAGGCCCACAGAGAAGGAAATGAATAGTTGAAATAAAGTCGTTCTTTTTGGGGGGTTTTCGCACAAAAAGTATTCTCGTCGCTTGATAAACTTAAGATTGAGCCACTGTAGTCACTTGGACTATTTTAACAATGTCTTTAATAACTTTTCGGGGCTGGCAAGTTTCAATCCCTTAGAAGCCTATGGAGGAGTGATCCAGTTATCAGATTTAATCAAAAATATCTTAATTTGTGTTCCGAAGATGAACGAAGGTCTTACGGGGTTGGAACAACATGAGGGTGAGTAATTACTGACAGAATTTTCATTTTTGGGTGAACTATCCCTTTAACCTTTCAGAGGTGTTTACCAGCAACCTTTTACCAGGTGTTTAACATTTCCTTGGACTGTGCTGTTGTTCCTATAGGAACTTATAAGTGTCTTAAAACTACAACAATTTTGCCCATCCCCAAACAACAAAAGGGGAGCTGTTTTAATGATTATCGACCAATTGCACTTACGCCTTTAATATCAAAGTGTTTTGAGAAGTTGATTCTGGCACACATTAAAAGTATCATTCCAGCCACTCAAGGCCAGCATCAGTTTGCCTATCGGGAGAATAGGTCAACGGAGGATGCAATCAACCTCGCTCTGCATACCGCCTTGGGTCACTTGGATAAGTCGAACACATATGTCAGAATACTGTTTGTTGATTTTATCTCAGCTTTTAACATGGTCAACCCCAAAGCACTTGTGTCCAAACTCCACAGCTTGGCAATAAGTGCAGCCATCTGCAGCTGGACTTCGGACTTTTTAAACAACTGCTCCCAGAATATCAGACTATAAGTACACTTCTTAAAGTCTTACCCTGAATACTGGTGTTCCACAGGCATGTGTGCTGAGTCCCCTGTTATATGTACTCTTCTTCACTCATGACTGCCTACCTGCCCATGAAACAAACACCATTGTAAAAATTGCAGATGATATAACAAGCATTGGCTTGATCACGAACAATGATGAGTATGCATACAGGGACGAAGTACAAAATCTGACAGCCTGGTGTTCCATCAATAATTTTATCCTTAACACCAAGAAGACAAAAGAGATAGTGGTGGAATTTAGGAGGACAAGGAAAATTTATCTGAGTCTTGTGTTCATAAATTGAGTGGCTGTGGAGAGACTCCCCTATTTTAAATTCTTGGGGTTGAACAATACAGAGCATTTTATGTGGTCTACACACCTCCACTGTCATTGGAAAAGCACAACAATGTCTTTATTTTCTGAGAAGATTAAAGAAAGCAAGATAGCCTCAAACTTTGTGTGAACTTTTACCGATGTGCAGTGGAGGGTGTACTAACATATTGCATTACGTCTTGGTATGGTAGTTGGTATGGTATGGTATAAGAGAAGAACAGATGGCTCTGCAACAAGTTACCAAAATGGCACAAAATATCATCGGCACAGTTACCATAAGTTGAGACCATTTATTTGTCCAGATGTTGGAGCAGAACCTCCAAAATTATTTGAGATTGCGCTATTTTCCATTTATAATGGGTTTCCATATATAAATTATATTTGTAATTCCACTACATGCTTTAGTTAGTTTTTTTTTTTTACTGTACTAATTTCATCTGATGTATCCGATTTTTAAACTTTTATTCTATATTGACATTTTTATATTTATTGTTGTGCTTTTTGTGTTGCCTTTTTTATTTTTAATGTTGTTGTTTTATGTATATGTTGACAAGTCTTTAGCAGATTTATCTGTAATTTTTTATTTATATAGTTAGTCAAGTGTCCTTTTAATCTTTTGGTTGTGGTTTTACAAGAAAACTGCTTGCACCCTGGATGCTGAATAACAGCTGAAATTAGTTTTACAAATTTAGTATTACAAAATGTAACATCAAATAAAATAATAATAATAATAAAAAAAACATTTAAAGGATTTAATTGGTAATAAGAAAGAGGAGCAAAGCTTGTAAAGTGTAAAATATTGTACTTTTTATTTACAAATGGGAAACGAGTAAACAAAATGCTATGTTAAAAAAAATGGGAATGGCAAAGATAATTTTGAGGTGATTACTAACACAATACTGTTAAATCAAATGCAATGTTGTTGAGGGGTTTTAAAGACGTTCTGATGAGCACTGTACAAACCAACAAAGAAAAAAATGGTACTTTGAAGAGTTCCATTGATCCAAATTCAAACAGTTCAACATAGATTTATGATAGGTTAAATAAAATACATTAAAACAAATTAATCTTAAAAGTATCCTCCATGGAGAACAGAATAAATGGCACGTGAAAACTAAGGTGTGTGAAGATAGGGACCAGTTAACCACTGAGGGCAAATGGAACCTGATTAAATTTTAATGAGGCTGTGTCCGAAACTGAAGACAGCTGCTGTGCTTATTCGCTGCCCAGTCAGTCAATGACCTAACGACATTTCTGCGTAAAGGAAAGAACGTTTTAGGCAGGCTTCCAAGGCACCATAATGTCATGTTTAATTATCAAGAACAATTTCAATAACTTAAGTTAACGATTAAGCAGTTCATAGTAGTTTCTAGGCTTGCTGTGGTAGTCAGTGTTACCGGTGTTAAACGGTCTTTGGCCGTATACTGATTACATTACTTGGCCACCATGGCACCACCCACACTTTTGTTTTGCTTTTTTAAAGAAATAAAAACCATTTAGTTCAGGTGGACAACGGACGCTATACAATTATACTAAACATTATAGTGAACAATTATCTAAAAGCGTGTGCTCCATTCAGCATGAGCTGCAAAGTTGCAGCGGGAGTCAGATTTCACTTATCACATGACGAGACTAAGGAGAGATGACTGACAAGACGATGGCAGAGGATTTGGTGCACAACATATCCTAGGCATCATTGACAAATATCGTATCTTGTAAAATGTGAGGTCAGTATGGCCGCTCCCTATACAGAGTACGGATGATCGTGAATTAAAAAAGCCAGAGTGAAAACAGAGTGCACATTTAAAAGCGATTTCAACTGGACTAACCAGCAGACCGTTCTCATTGCACAGCATCTGAAATGCTGTTGTGGTTGTTTAAATAATTCCTTCCCAGGACTGTCTTACACTTACACGTGTTCAGGGATCTGCCTCCGAAAGCAAGAAAACTTTATTGCTAAGCGCTCTAAAGCGCAAATAATATGAAATTATTATATACAGTGGCTTCTCTTACTGCAGCAACTTCCATTTTTCTTAGTGATATTTTTCCCCCGTTTATCAGGAAGTGACGATTTTGTTCTCTTCAGCTCACTGGATGGAAACGGTGCTTTATTCGCAAATGTTCTATGCGATATTCCAATTTTGCGCAGAAGTTAAATTCGCAACTTTGGATGGAAACAGCTAGTGACAAGCTGTTGTACCCCTAAAGGTAAAATTTTTGCATGTTTTCTGACAGTGCTATAAACAAGTTTAGCTAAACTTAACTCTGACTTCCTCTGCAAGATTCACTTCTGCAGCAATGCATGGGATCAAGCTTCCGTAACCACAGTGTAATGTATGTGTAAAGTATGATTGGACCTCTAGTAGAGAGAATGTTACACAAATATTGGATTTCAAACATGCCTTGGTGACTTCCTACATCTGAATACTGTACGCAAATGTAGCATTTTTCAGGCTTTGGACACAGCCTAAGTATGGGGTAACAGGAACTTTTAAACCTGAATAACCATTTCTCTTCCACCATGGAAAAAACATCCATACTCGAATACCCCAAAATACTTGGTAGCGGGGAAACTGAACATGGAGATATGCTGACTAGAGATGCGCGGATGGGCTATTATTTCATCCGCAACCGCATCACAAAACTCATCATCCGTCCGCCATCCATCCGCACCAACGTTTTTGACCAATTTTCAAAACCGCACCCGCCCGCAATCCGCTGATTGGGCGATACAAGGCGCTGCTGATGACAGCCTGGAGACTAGAAAGCTCTCAGAATATCAGCAGTGAACTCCGTCTCCGATCGGCACGCAGGGACAAAGATAACAATATTTAACAATGTATACATATATTTTTCATTTGATTGGTTCAACCGCCCACCACCCGCCCGAATTTAATTTAAATATTTTTTTTCCGTCACGTCATCCGCCCGATCCGCGGTTTATCCGCGGAGTCCGCGGCTGTAACCGCCAACCGCGCATCTCTAATGCTGACATATTGGCAGTCTTAAACATTTGGTAGAAAACACAAAACTGTAATGTGCATTGTGTGTAAAAAATTCTTTTTAGATTAACATCTAGTACTTTGGAGAGGACACAATTATCAGAGATTAACTAAATGTTAAATCAATTTAGTATCTTTATAATCATTGTAAAAAAAAAAGATAAACGGGGATAACAAAACAAAACATGAATGAAAACAAAACCAAACAAGCATCTTGTATTTACACTGAATACAGGCATAATTTCATTATAATGGTTATGGCCACAACCCTGAACAAAAGCATTTCCACATCCTCCCCCTCTCAACTTTACCCACAATTCCCTCCGTTTATCTCCCCAGCTTGCTCATGTATACACCCCTCAAGCTGAAAGTCTTTGCAAATTGTTCAGTCTTCAGTCGACTAGGGCATGAGGCCATAGGGGAGTAACAGGAGCTTAGGTGAACTCATGAAGCTGTACATGCCTCCAGTCAGGAGGGAGAAGAGGGGACTAGAAATGGCCCGGGGAGGAGAAGATCAGAGTGAGTCCAGGAGGCTGGGTTTAGAGGTTGTCTCCGGGCTGATATTGAGGTTCGGTCGCCGTGAAGTAATCTTCGAGGAAGGCCTGCAGGTACTCGAAAGTGGGCCGCTCTTCTGCGTCTTTCTTCCAGCACTGAACCATCAGCTCGTGTAGAGAACTTGGACAGTCCTGGGGACTCGGCATCCGGTAGCCACGCTCCACTTGTTCTAGTACCTCCCTGTTGTTCATCCCTATCAAAAACAACAGAAAACCCAATAAGAGAAATAAGAGTAAATTTCAGCAGAACAATGCTTTTATGGGTGCCAACCAAGGGCGTAGATGCCTAACGGGCATAGGCTCGCCCACTATGAACAGGCCCCCCAGTTTTTGTTCAAATATTATATTCATTAAAGTATTGTTGTTTCATTGATTTTGATAAAACTACAAACATTATTATAAAATCTCTAATCCTAAAATATTGTATAATAATTGTATAATATTTGATGAGTTTGATTGACATCTGTGTTAGGCAATTAGGTGTTATCCAGGCTGTCTCAGGCATTTCGCGCCGGTGAGTTCACGTGTGTGCTCCCATTCAGTAATAATTTGCAGTTGTGTGTTAGAATTTTGCTTAAATTTAGCTGCTGTTTTTCTATAAAAAAAATAAACGTTTAAAAAAGTACAACTGAATGCGGTTATGACTCAAAATATTACGGTCCATCAACCCACAGGTAACGGCAACACTTTTTAATTTCAAGCCCAGGAGTCTCTGGCTTATTCTGTAACATGTAAAGAGTTTTGTTTTGAAAATCAGATATTTTTTGTCATTTTGTATTTGGAAGGGTTGTAGCAATTCTAGGTGCTGTTGTTTGTCGATGCTGTATGACTTAATTCACAATTGATAAAAGTTCTGTGTCAAGTACTCATATTTGAATAGATGCGAGATGCCCAAACTCACACCACTGATCGAGTCATATGGTGAGCTAGCTGAAACTCTGAAGTAAATAGAGAATGACTTTTATCTGTATGTGCTGATGTTTGAAGGCTGGTACAAACTGCATGAGGTCATGACTACAGGTCCTTCTCAAAAAATTAGCATATTGTGATAAAGTTCATTATTTTCCATAATGTAATGATAAAAATTAAACTTTCATATATTTTAGATTCATTGCACACCAACTGAAATATTTCAGGTCTTTTATTCTTTATAATACTGATGATTTTGGCATACAGCTCATGAAAACCCCAAATTCCTATCTAAAAAAATTAGCATATTTCATCCGACCAATAAAAGTGTTTTTAATACAAAAAAAGTCAACCTTCAAATAATTATGTTCAGTTATGCACTCAATACTTGGTCGGGAATCCTTTTGCAGAAATGACTGCTTCAATGCGGCGTGGCATGGAGGCAATCAGCCAGTGGCACTGCTGAGGTGTTATGGAGGCCCAGGATGCTTCGATAGCGGCCTTAAGCTCATCCAGAGTGTTGGGTCTTGCGTCTCTCAACTTTCTCTTCACAATATCCCAAAGATTCTCTATGGGGTTCAGGTCAGGAGAGTTGGCAGGCCAATTGAGCACAGTAATACCATGGTCAGTAAACCATTTACCAGTGGTTTTGGCACTGTGAGCAGGTGCCAGGTCGTGCTGAAAAATGAAATCTTCATCTCCATAAAGCTTTTCAGCAGATGGAAGCATGAAGTGCTCCAAAATCTCCTGATAGCTAGCTGCATTGACTCTGCCCTTGATAAAACACAGTGGACCAACACCAGCAGCTGACATGGCACCCCAGACCATCACTGACTGTGGGTACTTGACACTGGACTTAAGGCATTTTGGCATTTCCTTCCTCCAGACTCTGGCACCTTGATTTCCGAATGACATGCAAAATTTGCATTCATCCGAAAAAAGTACTTTGGACCACTGAGCAACAGTCCAGTGCAGCTTCTCTGTAGCCCAGGTCAGGCGCTTCTGCCGCTGTTTCTGATTCAAAAGTGGCTTGACCTGGGGAATGCGGCACCTGTAGCCCATTTCCTGCACACGCCTGTGCACGGTGGCTCTGGATGTTTCTGGAGGTCTGGAATCGGTCCTTCTCCACAATCTTCCTCAGGGTCCGGTCACCTCTTCTCGTTGTGCAGCGTTTTTTGCCACACTTTTTCCTTCCCACAGACTTCCCACTGAGGTGCCTTGATACAGCACTCTGGGAACAGCCTATTTGTTCAGAAATTTCTTTCTGTGTCTTACCCTCTTGCTTGAGGGTGTCAATGATGGCCTTCTGGACAGCAGTCAGGTCGGCAGTCTTACCCATGATTGCGGTTTTGAGTAATGAAACAGGCTGGGAGTTTTTAAAAGCCTCAGGAATCTTTTGCAGGTGTTTAGAGTTAATTAGTTGATTCAGATGATTAGGTTAATAGCTCGTTTAGAGACCCTTTTCATGATATGCTAATTTTTTGAGATAGGAATTTTGGGTTTTCATGAGCTGTATGCCAAAATCATCAGTATTAAAACAATAAAAGACCTGAAATATTTCAGTTGGTGTGCAATGAATCTAAAATATATGAAAGTTTAATTTGTATCATTACATTATGGAAAATAATGAACTTTATCACAATATGCTAATTTTTTGAGAAGGACCTGTATATTCTCTGTCTGAGTTTGATGGTTTGCACCTGCGTCTTGTTGCTGATTAAATAGCCTATATTTAGGACGCTGAAGCGGATGGCAGGAGAGAGGAGATTCACCAGCAAGCAAGCCTTGTTCTCAGGGTCTGAAATTAACTTTTTGGCTCTCCTGCCACGGGGACTGGTAGATGAAAAAATCCACCAGCCAAGCATATTTTTTACCGGCCAAAATAATAAACAGCCTTTTTGTGTCACATTTACATTCATTCCTACATTTAATTGAGATAAGGTATTATGTTGAATGAATAAGAGTACATAGAAGTCAAAACAGAGCAACAAATAGTAAGACATGGAAGATGTGAGCATGGAAATAGTGCTCATAACAGTACATTTGAAGGTTTTGTAAAATTATCAGATACTTTACCGAAAGTAAAAAAAATGACCGATTAATATTTAATTAATACTTACTTAATTAGACCGATTAATCAGTTAAACGGTTTAAAAGTAAAAAAAAATATATATATATATACAGGTCCTTCTCAAAAAATTTGCATATTGAGATAAAGTTAATTATTTTCCATAATGTAATGATAAAAATTAAACTTTCATATATTTTAGATTCATTGCACACCAACTGAAATATTTCAGGTTTTTTGTTTTAATACTGATGATTTTGGCATACAGCTCATGAAAACGTCTCAGGTTACGACTGTAACCTATGTTCCCTGAGAACAGGGAACGAGACAATACGTCAACGACGTTATGGGGAACGCCTCAGGCGTGACAGGTGTCTGAAATCACTATCAAATCACGTCAATCATATTGACCGGCGACAGCCCGTGAATCATTAGCGTGAATGATTAACGTGCGACCTGGAAGTATAAAAGGGCGCCTTGCAAACATGACAAATCACCTTATCGTCTGAAGGGACTGTACGGTAGGCAAGCCCCGAGGCATGGCAGGGAGACGTATTGTCTCGTTCCCTGTTCTCAGGGAACATAGGTTACAGTCGTAACCTGAGACGTTCCCTTTCGAAGGGAACTCAACAATACGTCAACGACGTTATGGGGAACGATATACCAACTCCGCCATGCTAAGGAGAGTGCATGCCAAGTGGCAGTGACAACTGTCAGAACCAGCAACTTCAAATGAAACGCTAGAACCACTCACCCTCAGGTCACACTGGGCTGTCAGTGACAGCATTCCCTACGGTCATAGCCCAAGCTACAGCCTCACAGAAAAACCTTCATAAACATGGTTAAATGAAAGGTCTACCTGGGCCGGCTCCGGGCCTGGAACCACAGCTTCCAATTAGAAGGGGTCCCTTCTAGGGAATGTGGCTAGGGAACCCGAAGGAACCCCAGCCAGTCACTATTCAGGGGAACGTACTCACCCCGAAATGCCACCAGGACGGCCTGACCTGGCGCCAGTACATAGACACTTAGTCTGGCCAAATTCTGTCTGTCTGAAGACAGAGCCTCTGGACAACAAAGCCTTAAGTAAGGCATCCAACCCGACGGACTGCGAAGCTGGCAGTGAACCCTCGGCCCGGATCTCAGAGACGGGATATCCCGGAGAGTATGACTCAGCATAGTACTTTCCAACCCTTGCTAGCGAGGGGAGTTTCTCTACTCGATCCACGGATCAACCCAGTGTCTGTGTTTCAAACCACTGAGGAGGCCTGTGAAGGCCTAAGGGCTGATCTAACTGGGAGGCCTCACGAGAGGCCTACGACCGTCTGACCAGACTCAGGAAGCCGCATGCTCATAGAGACCCTCGGTGAGGGGAGCACAGGTCTGCCTGGTAGGCAAACCAGGCTGTAGGCAGAAAAAGTTCCGAGAGGGAACCAATAGCAGAGAATGAACACTTTAGCGAGCCAGGGCGCAAGCTCGCCTTCAGAAGCTGCCTATTAAGGCTAGCTGAAACTGATAGCAAGAGACCACTAGCTTCATAAACCCAGCACCACTAGGGAACGTTACAGGGAGGCCCGGAGAGGCCTACTACCTGATAGCCAACGTAAGTGGGAATTCACCTTCAGGGAGGCCCGTGAGGCCTACTACCTGATAACCACAATAAGTGGGGTGCTCACCTTCAGGGAGGCCCAGAGAGGCCTACTACCTGAAAACCACAGTATGTGGGGTGCTCACCTTCAGAGAGGCCAAGAGAGGCCTACTACCTGATAACCACAGTACGTGGGAACTCACCTTCAGGGAGGCCCGGTGAGGCCTGCTACCTTACAACCACAGTATGTGGGGAGCTCACCTTCAGGGAGCCCTGGTGAGGCCTACTACCCAACCGTACTCATCCAAGGAGGCCTGGAGGAGCCTACTACCTGATAATCACAGCATGTGGGAACTCACCTTCAGGGAGGCCTGGTGAGGCCTACTACCTGACCGTTCTCATTCAAGGAGGCCTGGAGGAGCCTACTACCTGATAATCACAGCATGTGGGAACTCACCTCCAGGGAGGCCTGGTGAGGCCTACTACCTGACAGACAAAATATTTGGGAGCTCACATTCAGGGAGGCCCAGAGCGGCCTACTACCTGACAGCCACAATATTTGGGGGCTCACATTCAGGGAGGCCCAGAGAGGCCTACTACCTGATAGCCAACGTAAGTGGGAATTCGCCTTCAGGGCGGCCGGGTGAGGCCTACTACCTGATAACCATCTTAAGTGGGAATTCACCTTCAGGGAGGCCTGAGTGGCCTACTACCTGAAAACCACTGGTAGCTTCAAGCCCTGAGTCCGGGTGATAGTATAAGGTGGCCTGCTAAGGCCAGCCAGCTGGGGACTCGCCTATCAGGGAGGCCTGGTCGGGCCTACTAGCTAATAGCAAGTCATATTCTGCCATAAAGTACACTGTTGGGAACCGTACCACACAAGCATAATTTACTAATGGGCTTCCAGTAGCGCTATAAGGTATGTCCCACAATGTTGGGACTCACCTCCGAGGAGGCCTGTTTAAAGGCCTACTACCCATCAGTGAGTCAACTGCCCGAACCACCAAGGCCAACCACGTAAAGTGAGCTGGCCTACAGTGCCCTCTAGGGGGCTGTCCAATCAAGGAGGCCTGCTGAGGCCTACTACCTAATGGCGCAGCCTTCGTTGGCAGAAAAGCTGTATACACAGCGCCTACAGCATCCTGGTGCCTAATCACATTGCCCATGGCAGTGTACTCCGCAAGAAAGCTAGCACCCTCAAAACAAGGGGAGTACAACATACGCCACTCTGCCTCAACGGAGGCCCCAGTTAGTCAGGGGCCTACCATCTATGCATGGGCGTCAGCTCAGGGCAATGCTCTGGCTTCAGGGGAGCGTACTTCGACCAAAGAAGAAGTGAAGCTCACTTCATACTCGACCCGAGCCATAGTGGTGCGAGGTAGGATAAAACAGAACTGGGAGTGAAGTGCTCAGACCTACCCTGTATCACAGGGGGATACTCACACCTCACCCTGAGGTTACCAGGGTGCGGGCCTGCCAGCGGCTCTAGGGGTGACAGAAATTTATCTGTGCCCAACCTAGGGGAGTGGGGCTTGAATGAAAGCCAACCACCTACAACCTAGTGCTCGAGCAGTAGCTCAGCGAGGTGAGTGAAGCCTAAACTGGCGGCCTAAATCCGTAGGCCAGTTCTGCATGGCAGGGTCGGGCAGGAAACCCAGTCTTCTTCGTGAAGCGAAAGACGGCCTAACCCTGCTCAATAAAGACATAAATACCACGGAGGCCTGTTTGAGGCCTACCATGTCCTTACAAACCATCCTCTGCACCACGCTGCATTACTCTAGTCACCCCAGAATGCAGAGAAGGGGGCGGACCTTGGCCTAACGACTCCCATGGGAGGAGGCTGTTTATACAGGGATGCTAGAAACCTACATTCACAAAGTGAAGGTTCAGAGGAAGCAATGCTAAATTTTTAGCAGAGCGCCTTTATTATCCCTGGCACAGCCTAGGCCAGCTACAGAGGCGGCCCTGGTGAGGGCCAGCCTGCAGGCATAGATCTATCTGAGGGCTCGGAGGAGCCACAGCCTTACTAAAGAATATAGTCTGTATTATTCCATACAAAGGCTGTAGATCGCTCAGCCTAATGAAAACCCAAACAGAGCTCAAGGGGCAAAATACTCAGTCGAAGTCAAACGGACCCGTGGCCCGGACATAAGATCTATCTGAAGCTCTAGCGTCAGTCAACACTCTAAGTAACAAATTCTAAGAGAATTACTCTACCTGAGGTGGCTAACAGCCCGAAGGCTAACATAGTTATCGTTCTGGCCACCTAATGGGGAACTTCAGGGCCCTAATAATCCAGGAAACTCTCCTCCCTTATTACCTGATGACATGGCAAATGACATGACCCCATAGCTCTATACAGGGAACGAGGTCTGTAGAGAGATACATTTCGGAATTTTAATTCACAAAAATTTACTCTTGAAAAGACCAGTCAGCTCACCTGCGGCATGCGGAGTGAAGACTCGCCAGATAGTTCTTTATGAACCTGGGGTCCCCACTTTACATGC
Organism: Gila orcuttii; assembly: GCA_026230005.1. Classification (NCBI taxonomy): domain Eukaryota; kingdom Metazoa; phylum Chordata; class Actinopteri; order Cypriniformes; family Leuciscidae; genus Gila; species Gila orcuttii. Next base: position 16,726,966 of record JAPDVR010000012.1, read on the forward strand.
CTGAAAGAGGCGTTTCTACTAACCAAGCCTAGGCGGGCCATTGGAACATCGTTCTTATCACAGGCCCAGCCCCAGGCCTGATGTAATGAACGTCTGGGGAGTCAGAAGAGAGGAGAGGGCTGGATTTCTTTTTAATGAAGCCCTCCAGGGAGATTATCCATCAGCGACGCTGTATGCGCTTGTGCTGGATAACCTCCCTCAGATCCCTCTTCTTGCGGGAGTCACGCCTTTTCTGCGCCCTGTTCCTCCACTGAGGGGGCGCACGAGAGGCGACACTGGCTCTCTGGCCCTGTCTACGGTCCTCAGACCGCGAAGGGCCAGGCCCTCCCGCCTGCCTGGGCGTGGAACCGGATCTCAGCGGTATGCAGGTCCTAAAAGCAGCTGAGCGCGCCTTCGCCTCCCTGAACTTCCCAAGCACCGCCTCCACGGAGGGGCCAAAGAGTTCAGAGGGCGAAACCGACGAATCGAGGAGAAAGGCCTTCTCTTTCTCCTCAACGTCGGCCAGGTTTAACCAAAGCTGTCTCTCCGTGGCCACCATCGACCGACTGATCGTGGCAGCAGTCTGTTTGGTGGCCCGGAGCGCAAGAACCGTGGTTCGGCGCGGCTCAGTAACCGCCTCAGGGGACATCCCTGCCCCCTGTCGAGATCCTGCAGCAGGTCGGCCTGGTATGCCTGCAGCACCGCCATGGTGTGCAGGGAAGCACCAGCCTGAACTGCTGCCGTGTATGCTCTGCCATTCAAACGCGCTGTTGTTTTTAGCGGTTTGGATGTCAGAAATGGAGCCCTCAGTGTCGACGCCTGCCCAGACACGAGATAGTTCGCAAACGACTCGTCAAATGGGCGGCATCGACACATACCCATGCTCTGCGATCCCCTCAACATCAGCGAAATTAACCCGCTGATGTCAGTGAATACTGGCAGAGTATGGGCTCTTCCATGCCCTCTAGATCTCTGTGTGAAGATCAGGAAGGAATGGAAGGCTCACCTGAGCTGGTGGTGTATGGCCGGGGAGAAACCGATCGCCGAGCCTACCGCGAGCGGTCTCTAGCGCGTTGCCATGGCAGCTACAGCCTGTTGGCGGCGCGCTCCACAACATCCACCAGACCTGCATACACGGGGCAGGGTGGCTGAGAGGGTTCAGGATCTACCTGATTATAAACCTCCTCAGCCATCTCCTGCTCGTCCTGAAGAGCAGCAACTGCAGGAAACTGTCGGTGAAAAATCCTCAACATCGACCTGCAGTTCGCCCTCGTCAGCCGTCGAATCATCTGAGAGGTTTACAGCACTCTCAAGATGATCGACGAGCTCTATCTGGAAGCCCATGATGCAAGTCGCCGCTCTGCCTCGGCACGAGCGGGACCACGAGGACCAGACGTTGAACCCCCTTCACTCGAGAAGAGGGCCAGACGAGAGCGGAGCGTCTTAAGAGAAAAACGCTCACAGTTCACACAGAGGATTCCCTCGAGAACCTCCCGTGCGTGCTCTTCTCCCAGGCAGGAAAAGCACACTCGTGTGCTATACATTTAATTTTCTTACCGTTTCATTGAGTAGCGTTTTCAAACAGACAGTCCCTGAAGACGATGAGATGATTTGTCATGTTTGCAAGGCGCCCTTTTATACTTCCAGGTCGCACGTTAATCATTCACGCTAATAATTCACGGGCTGTCACCGGTCAATATGATTGACGTGATTTGATAGTGATTTCAGACACCTGTCACGCCTGAGGCGTTCCCCATAACGTCGTTGACGTATTGTTGAGTTCCCTTCGAAAGGGAACCCAAAATTCCTGTCTCAAAAAATTAGCATATCATGAAAAGGGTCTCTAAACGAGCTATTAAGTTTAGTTTAGTTTAGTTAGTTTTTTATTCGGTCAATTTCAACAGAAAAGGGGAAGAAAAAAAAGAAAAGAAAAACAATTTATAAACAAACATGGAAACAAAAATTTAATTACAATATAAACAATAATCAAAATAATAATAAAAAAAAAAAAATAAATATATATATATATATATATATATATACATATACACACATATACACACACACATATATATATATATATATATATATATATATACACATATATATATACATACACACATATATACATATATATATATATTCATATATATATATATATATACATACATATATATAAATAAAAAGTTTCTTGACCGAAAAGGTGTCGGCTGAAGCTTATGCTTATTGCGCCGATCCTTTTTATATTTTATTTATTTAACACACAACACCAAAGTCATCTTGCATAAATAATGACTAAAAAGAAAAGGAAGCCAAATTCATTCAGCTTTATATAATGTAATCTTTTTTTTTTTAAATAATCTCTTAAAGCTACCTATGGATTTACATGTTTTTAGTTCATCATCAAGACTATTCCATAGTTTAACCCCCTGAACAGACAGACATCTCTGTTTGACATTGGTTCTAGTCTGTGGTTTACTGAACATGAGTGTTCCTCTGAGCTCATAAGGAGTCGATTTCATCTGAAACAGGTTCTGGACACAGTCTGGAAATTTATTATTTTAAACATTATTTGGGTTATTTTAAATTCCACTAAGTCATTAAATTTTAGTAGGTTGGAGTTTATAAATAGCTTGTTTGTTGGGTGATAATAATCTGTTTTATTTATAATTCGTATTGCACGTTTTTGTAGAATAAGAATTGGTTTTATTGTTGTTTTGTATGTATTTCCCCAGATCTCTACGCAATAAGTCATGTATGGCACTATTAGAGACTGGTAAAGTATATTCAAGGCCTTTGAATCGAGAATATGTTGTGTTTTAGACAGGATAGCCAGAGTTTTTGAAATTTTAGACTTTATATAGGTTATATGGGATTTCCAACTGAGTTTGTGGTCAATAATGACACCTAAGAATTTAGTTTCACTTACTATTTCTAGTTCAATCATATCAATTCTAATCTGGACATTTGTATTTATTTTTTTATTACTAAATAAAATAATTTTAGTTTTATTTATATTTAATGACAATTTATTAACATCAAACCATTTTTTTAATGTTTTCATTTCTGCTTCCACTGTGTCCAGAAGCTGTCCCAAATTTTGATTGGAACAAATAAGAGTTGTATCATCTGCAAATAAGACACAATTTAATTGCGTAGACACCTTACAAATGTCATTGATGTATAATAAAAATAGCTTTGGTCCAAGGACTGATCCTTGTGGAACCCCACAGGTGACCCTCTGTAGCTGTGACCTGTCATTGATGAATTGCACAAACTGAAATCTATTCCTAAGATAGTCACTAATCCATCTTTGTGCAATGCCCCTGATGCCATATCTTTCTAGTTTTTTTAACAATATGTTGTGATCAATAGTGTCAAATGCTTTCTTCAGGTCTATGAAAATTCCGACCGAATAATTTTTATTTTCTATTTCAGATGTAATTTTTTCAACCAGCTCTATTACAGCCATTTCTGTGGATCGATTTGCTTGGAAGCCATATTGATGATCATTTAATAGTTTATGTTTTTTAATAAAACTATCTAGTCTTATTTCAAATAGTTTTTCTAGGATCTTTGAAAATTGTGGAAGGAGGGAGATTGGTCTATAGTTTGAGAGTGAATGGCTGTCACCATTTTTATAGATAGGGATGACTTTAGCTATTTTCATATTGTCCGGAAAAACACCTGTTTGAAAAGATAAGTTGAAAATATAGGTTAATGGTTTAACAACAAATGTCATAACATCCTTAACTAGTGCCATGTCTATATCATTAAAATCTGTAGATTTTTTATTTTTTAATTTATTTATTGTATTTATTAGTTCATTTTCTTCTACTGGCTTTAGAAATATTGAGCTTGTATTTAATTTAATTAGGTCAACATCCACACCTACTTTTAATTCGGGTTGCACAATATTGTTTGCTAGATTGACTCCTACATTTACAAAATAATTATTAAATTCATTAGCAATATCAATTGGCTTGGTTATAGTTTTCAATTCATTTGTGAAGTACATTGGATATTCACTTTTCTTAGTGTTTCCTTTGACTGCACTATTTAATACCTTCCAAGTCTCTTTAATGTTGCTTCTGTGTTGCTCTAGTAGATTATTATAATAGTCCTTTTTAGTTTTCCTTAATATGTTTACTAGCTTGTTTTTATATAATTTATATTTAAGATCGGCTTCCTTTGTTCTCTTTTCTAAAAAATGTTTATATAGGAGATTTTTCTTATTACAGGCATTTTGTAGTCCTTTGGTGATCCAGGGTTTGGCTTCATACTTAGACTGCTTTTGCATGCGCACAGGACAATGTTTGTTGAACAGGTTGACAAAAATACACAAGAATTTATCATAAGATTCATTTGGATCATTAGTTAGATAGACTTCATTCCAAGTTTGTATATTTAATTCTTCTTTAAAAGCATTTATGGATGTTGATGTTTTGAGTCGTTTTAGACTATATACTTCTTGTTTCTTTGTATTTTTATTCTGAAAGAAGTGTTGCAGTGTAGTAAAAACAGGGAGATGATCACTTATATCGTTTATAAGGAGGCCACTTTCTATTCTGCCGTCAACTGCATTTGTAAAGATATTGTCAATTAATGTAGAACTATTGGCTGTGATTCTTGATGGTTTTATGATAGTGGGAAAAAGACCTAAACTAAACATAGTGTCAATAAAGTCTCTATGTTTTTTAAATTTATGCACATTCAATAGGTCAATATTAAAGTCTCCACAAACAAAAGTTACCTTTGTCATGTCAAACATTTCCATAATTCTGCTGTTAAATGTATCAATACATGATCCTGGTGCCCTATATATACAACTTACCAGGATCTTTTGTGATTTTTTAACCATTATTTCCACAGTAACACATTCCATAACATTATCTATTTTAGTTGTCATATTATTAACTAGTTTACAATTTAAACCACTACACACATATAAAGCTACACCACCTCCTTTTTTGTTAGTTCTGTTCACATTAAATAAGTCATACCCATCGAGTTTGGTGTCATATTCTCTGTTCTCATTTAGCCAAGTCTCTGATATGGCAATAATATGAAATGTAGGAAATTGTCTTAAGTAGTCCTTGATTTCTTCAAAATTGGTATACAGGCTTCGACTGTTGAAGTGTATTATTGATAAAGCGTTGTTCAATCTTATACTGGATTTAAATTGTTCATTCGTATAATACTCACAGTGGCAATTGTTTGTATAGAAGTGGTTCTCTGGATCTATTTCATTCTCCATATCGTAATTTTTGTGATCAGTAAACTCAAAGCATTTCATGTTCATGCTGCGTATGACATTCATCGCAGCGCTGTTGGCTGATTCGAAATGGTCGTGTTCCGCGTCAGCTCTTTCCTCTGAAGTAAGAGTGAAGTTTTTTAATAGTTCGGTCATGTTAGGTAATCTTTATTGTCACGTTAATCCAATGATTACCAAACAGTTTCATATGTTGCACCATTTTGAATTTTAATTCCGGTATGGATCCAAGTCCTGAAGTTCTTTTATCCATATGACTTTTGCGGATTCTGGAGGACCAATTTGGCGAATCATAACTTTACAGTTTCTAGTCCAGGTTGCATGTATTTTGTTTTGTCGTCGGAGAATACGCGCTTGTCGTGCTATTTCAGCATTCTTTTTAGTCAAATGTTCATTTATGTACACTCCAGTTCCAGACAGTTTTTTAGCTTCCTTGAGCAATTCCACTTTGCTTTTGCGATTAACGAAGCGCACTATAATACTCGCCTTCCCATTTTCCCTTTTAGGAAAAGTATGACAAGCAGCGATGTCATTGCTTTTAATCGGCATGTTGAGATTGTTGAAAAACTGTATTATTTGTTGTTCAAGTGTTTGTAGTTCGTGAGCCGGTGCGTCCTCACCTTTGTCAATGCTCGTCGCCGCTCTGGCATACGTTTGATGTCGTGTCTCCAGTCCAGTGATTATTAAATCCTCCATGCGGGTGTATTGCTCCAAATCATCAACTTTCCTTTCCAGGTTCACGATCCGTTTGTCCTTTTCTTTAATTATTGTTTTGAGGAGTTTCACTTCATCCATTAGCTCCATGAGTTTTGTTTGTTGTTTTGAGACTTTGCTCAACTCCTCCGACATAAAGCTCAATGATTTCTTAATTTCCTCCATTTCTTCGGCTTTCATTTTAGGCGGCATTTTCCTTTCCTTTAGTTTGTATAACTTTTGGTTAGTTTATTTGGGAATATTTTCGGGTTGAATTCAAAAAGTTTGAACAGCGTCTCACTGACATGCTGATTAACCTAATCATCTGAATCAACTAATTAACTCTAAACACCTGCAAAAGATTCCTGAGGCTTTTAAAAACTCCCAGCCTGTTTCATTACTCAAAACCGCAATCATGGGTAAGACTGCCGACCTGACTGCTGTCCAGAAGGCCATCATTGACATCCTCAAGCAAGAGGGTAAGACAGAAAGAAATTTCTGAACAAATAGGCTGTTCCCAGAGTGCTTTATCAAGGCACCTCAGTGGGAAGTCTGTGGGAAGGAAAAAGTGTGGCAAAAAACGCTGCACAACGAGAAGAGGTGACCGGACCCTGAGGAAGATTGTGGAGAAGGACTGATTCCAGACCTTAGGGGACCTGCGGAAGCAGTGGACTAAGTCTGGAGTAGAAACATCCAGAGCCACCGTGCACAGGCGTGTGCAGGATATGGGCTACAGGTGCCGCATTCCCCAGGTCAAGCCACTTTTGAACCAGAAACAGCGGCAGAAGCGCCTGACCTGGGCTAGAGAAGCAGCACTGGACTGTTGCTCAGTTTTGCATGTCATTCGGAAATCAAGGTGCCAGAGTCTGGAGGAAGACTGGGGAGAAGGAAATGCCAAAATGCCTGAAGTCCAGTGTCAAGTACCCACAGTCAGTGATGGTCTGGGGTGCCATGTCAGCTGCTGGTGTTGGTCCACTGTGTTTTATCAAGGGCAGGGTCAATGCAGCTAGCTATCAGGAGATTTTGGAGCACTTCATGCTTCCATCTGCTGAAAAGCTTTATGGAGATGAAGATTTCATTTTTCAGCACGACCTGGCACCTGCTCACAGTGCCAAAACCACTGGTAAATGGTTTACTGACCATGGTATTACTGTGCTCAATTGGCCTGCCAACTCTCCTGACCTGAACCCCATAGAGAATCTGTGGGATATTGTGAAGAGAAAGTTGAGAGATGCAAGACCCAACACTCTGGATGAGCTTAAGGCCGCTATCGAAGCATCCTTGGCCTCCATAACACCTCTGCAGTGCCACAGGCTGATTGCCTCCATGCCACGCCGCATTGAAGCAGTCATTTCTGCAAAAGGATTCCCGACCAAGTATTGACTATTGAGTGCATAACTGAACATAATTATTTGAAGGTTGACTTTTTTTTTTTGTATTAAAAACACTTCTTTTATTGGTCGGATGAAATATGCTAATTTTTTTTAGACAGGAATTTTGGGTTTTCATGAGCTGTATGCCAAAATCATCAGTATTAAAACAATAAAAGACCTGAAATATTTCAGTTGGTGTGCAATGAATCTAAAATATATGAAAGTTTAATTTTTATCATTAAATTATGGAAAATAATGAACTTTATCACAATATGCTAATTTTTTGAGAAGGACCTGTATATATTTAGCTTTTTTGTTTGTTTGCTGCATGGTTAAAAAAAACAAAACAAACAGTATATAGCCTATATTTGTTAAATTACGGGGCGCGTCGACACGCAACCACACGCACCTAAAGACATTTCGCTGAGCAAGCAAAATGAACCAAGCGAAAAGAAGTAGCTACTGTGTGGGACCATTTCGACAGAAAGGGCGATGAAGTTACTTGCAAAATATGCTACGCGGTATTAAAGCAGTAGGCCTAGTGCAAGTACAATGCAATATCACTTGCGAAGCAAACATCCACGAGCAAATGAAAGGCGCTTTCCGAAGTTGGCCACTCTAGCGAGACGTTATCTCTGTATTCCCGGGACATCTGTGCCATCGGAGACCCAGACTATCCCCACATCATGTAGACATGTTACCTTTTTTAAGTAAAAACTAGACAAGCTGTGGATTGAGGTAGGCCAAATTTTTATTTGATGAAAAAAACGTAGTCTGATGAAAAAAAAAGCCGTTTTTTCAAAGCTTCAAACTGATTGTGTTTTCTTTTTGTCATCTTAATTTGTTAATTATTTAAGTTAAAAAAATATATTTAGTGTAGGTCTATTTTAAGTGTGAAGAAGGTTCACACACGCTTCTTGAGGCACACGCGTACAAACACGCAAGGTCTCTCGCTCTCTCCCTCTCTGCCGTGCGCGCACGGTTTGGAGAACATTAGCCTATGTGCGAGCTCTTTCTCGCTCGCTCTAGATTCCGGGAGATTTGAACTAATTTGCGGGCATCAGGGAGCCGCTATTAATATGCGGGATATCGCATATTGATATCAATATCAAGACTTGGGATGTCTGGAACATTCACCCGCCAGTGTGGCGGATAGCCTTTTGAGATTTACTCGCCAAACGGAAAATCTACCCGCATTTGGCGCTTGGCGGGTGTTAATTTCGGACCCTGCTTGTTCTGTTTTCTTTGGGTTTTTCTTAATTGTGGTTTTGTTAATAATTTGTTGCTTTTGTACTTTGGAGTTGTCCTATTATACCCCCTTTCCACCAAAAAAAAACTGGTTCGGAACTGGTGCTGGTTCAAAGTTGGTTCGGAGTTGGTTCAACTTGCGAACCTTCTGAGAACCTGTTTGTTTTTCCACTGACTAGAGCGCCCAGCGAACAACGTCGTTACGTCACGTCGCTATACGTCTTAGCTAGAAACGCTTGCAAATACAACATTACTTTGGGATTATCTCTAACTCGTGTACCAAGAAGGCTTTAAAAAGGGATTAAAAGTCTTTTAATCTTTTCCTTTGATATGTAATCTTTTCTGATTAGTTATGTACCCCTGTCTTGTGTCTTTTTTTTCTTTCCGTTTATTTGTTCTATATTGTGACTTTTCTTCTTTGCTTACATAATGTTTTCAATAAAAAAAAAAATACAATAAAAAAAAGCTAGAAACGCTTGCGCCAACTTCAAGCATAACAATTACAATGGCGGACTACATCGTGTTTCTGCAAATGTTTCTCCTGGCTTTGCGGTCAGAAAAGATGTTTAGAACACATCTAAACCCGCCCCCAGCCCCCGAAGTAAGCATGGTGTGGTAAAAGAACGGTTCTAGTCCAGCAAAGAGTTGGTGCCGCTTAGGAACCAGTTTTCCTGGCCGAGAACCGGTTCTTTGGCTGTCGAAACACAAAGAACTGGTTCGCGAGTAGGCACCGGCTCCGAACCGGCTCTCAAAATGCTTTGGTGGAAAAGGGGTATTATTGATTATCTTTTCATATTTTGTTAGTTATCTTAGAAATATTTTTCTTTTTCTTATGATACGCATTTCCTATTTGTTATGGTTAGTTTTGTTATTTAATGAATGATTGAGCATCGTATTTTAGTTCACGTGTCCTTCTTTACGCTATGTTCCCCTTTCTGCCTAATTTAAACAGGGGTTCATAACAGCGACAAAAGCCACGTCGGCTGCGTCTGGGCAAAAAATACAGCCGACGGTGAACCACTAGCGGCGCCAGGAATTTGATTGTAGGTGGGCCTCCAGAAAACTGGATGGGCCAGTTAAAATAAGCAAAAAAAGAAAAGAAAAACGGGTTCCCCTTCATCTCCGTTTCAGCGCTTTTCTGCGGCACTGAGGACAGCGACTCAGTAGCCTACCTGTGTGGCTCTTGTGTCGCTGTCTTCAGCTCAGTGCAGTAACGTTAGCCTAACTGGGGGGTCGCACACTGGACAAGAAGCGCAGCGCTGTGCCGCGTCGCGTCTAGGACAACTCGAGGTATCGCACACTGGACGCGCACTTTCTCAGTTTATGGCCAGCAATACTGTTGTTTAAGGACATTATGGAATTAAGATAATGTCTGTACTATGTTATGATTGTACTGTAGGCTACAATTAAATAACATCACCAAATGACCGCAAGTGTTCGAATTTTAAAGACGCGGCGCTGCGCTTCTCGTCCGGTGTGCGACCCCCTTAAGTCACACGTGGGGTAGAAGCCGCTGATTGGTTGAGAAGCTTTCACTCACAGCTTTCTTCGGGCTGCTTATTGGATGAACTGCTAGAATGAAAATCACTCACTACTCACTATAGGCCTGGGTCAAAATGGGCGGGCCCAGACCTAAAACGGGCCCAATGGTAGCGCCGCGGGTGCGGTGAACTAGCATGTATGAGAGATAATAATGATAGTAGTCTGTATTCGTCATTCAAAAAAGGGAACGTGAACTAGATATGTGAATATACAAACCGTAAACAAAGCAGCGCTTGCTTACCATTTTGAAAATGAATCATACGGATCAGTTTGTCTTCACTTATATTAATTACATACGGCAATGTCGTTATGAAAATATTAGTGTATTGAAATGCTCAGAAAAGATGAAGATGTATGTTGGTCTTTGTCTTCTTTGTTTGCTTTGTCACTTTTGTTTTTTCTTCTCATGCACTAGTTTACAAAGCTGAGTTTTTTGACACCAGGAAAGTTTTTTGAAAGATGTATTTTCACGGGTACAAAAAAGTACAGTACATTGGACAGATTGTGCATATTTCCATCACAGTTTTTTAGCATCCGTGGAAAATCATACATGCCATCTACATTGACAAAGGTCCATTGCACATAGTTGTGTTAGGGATTTAGAACAAACAACTTTTAAATTTTTGTTTTGTTCAAAAGTTTTGTTTTGTGGATAATAAAATAGGTGATTGACAGTGACTTTTTTTTTTACTTAGGCCAGTAAACAACATCACTCAGAATGCCTTTGCAACCATATAGCAACACCCTAGTATTGTAGTAGCAAGTTTTTCACTGGCATGCACAACAACAAAAATCTAGTTATTGTCGGAATTCATTTAGTGCTAATAAAATGTAACTACTTTTGAACCAAAATGACTAATAAAGAGATCCACAATGTTTTTGCAACATTCTTTGCAAATTTTGCAACAATGACTGGGTAGATAAAAACAGACTAAAACTATCAATAAAACCAAAAAATGCAATATCAGATCCAGATTTTAGAAGATATGAGGGCAGGACAATAAGACCTGCTTCTCATGATCTTGGAACAGAACTGCACGTATGAAGCCAGAAGATTCATCATCACCATGAGGGACATGACCACATTTCAACAACAGAGAGAAACGCCTGCAAACATCTGTGGATGACGCAATACTGTGTCGACTCAATGGCATTTCACACCTCCCCCTTCATTTCTACATTCCATCTTAGATCAAGGTTTTGTTTTTTGTTTTTAGAATGTGTGCAGATCTAATTCAACCATGGATCACCATCTTCAGCATATTTTAAGAGTCTGAGTGTGATTAAAAGGGTGGTTCACAAATTTGAAACAGATAATGATAAATTCTTCAACTAGTTGATCTAATTACAGAGCCACTGCATTCCCATTTCTGAAAAACTTAAAGGTATGGAAAGAGCCAGTTTGAAATAAAATGAAAAAATAAAATCTGAGACTGGACATGCCTCTCAGAAATTAGTCAACAGATATGTATATCAGCAGATACTTATCAAGGTATGTGGCAGCAAATATCTTTAAACACCTTTAAATGTTTAAACATGTCTTTTGGTTTACAGAAACAATACAATTTAATAAGCTGAGTCTTCAAAAGAGTCTTATAAATTTTTTTAGTTTGATGCATTTTAAACTTTTAAAGGGTCACATTAGTAATTTCACAATACATCTAGTGATCACTCATAGCAACTGTCTTAAGATTTACCTGGATATGGAACTCTGCCTTTAGTGACCAGCTCAGTAAGCAGGATTCCAAAAGACCAAACATCGGATTTAATAGTGAACTTCCCATACAGAGCTGCCTCAGGAGCCGTCCACTTAATAGGGAATTTAGCCCCTGAAATACAGACATGGGGGAAAGAAGATTAATTAAAATGAAAGTGCACTGGAATTTCTAAAAGACATTGTCTCAAAGACAGCCACCATTAAAGACATTGAAATCATGACATCAACATTCACTTTTATTTTTAAATATCATTTTTTCCCCACCTAATATTGGACAGGAAAGTAGGGTTAGAGACAGGAAATAATCAGAGACAAGAGAGAGGAAGAGGACCTGGAAAGGACTTCGAGCCACCCAATATGTGCTATTGCTCTGAATTCAAATGTATTTCTTAAAGTCCCCCAGTGTTGAAAATCAAGCTTTTAATGTTGTTTATATGTCTATGTGGTGTTTTTAATATGCCTTAAGTCAAACCATGTTCAAATTCATAAGTCAACATCATTGCGGAGTATTTCCAATTAGATCAATGTGCGATCGTCAACGAGTGGATCTCTGAGCTGCTCTGAGTGAGTGGAGGCGGGGCTCATTTGTATATTCATAGAACCACATGAAGATTTTTTTTTTTTTCATGGAAAAACATTTAAATATGTAATTTTGGTGATCAAAGAGGAGTTTTAAGGGGTACAATTATTGACTATACAGGGACTTTAATATCTCTGGTAGTATTGTGCACATTTCATTAGATCTCCTGAAAAAACTTTTCTTTTCTGCTGATGTAACCAATGGTGTGTGTTGACCAACAATATCAAAGTTCACTTCTCACGATTTAATCAAATCTCAAACTATAAAATCAAGTACCATCCTACATTAATTTCAGCTGAATATTCAGCATTAATCGTGGAGCTCACACTGTCACTGGCGTAGCCTGAACTTTTTTTCAAGGATGGCCAGGTAGGAACCAGTGATTTCATTGGTGTGGCTAAATAAATATAACCTGTTTTCAAATCTAGAGAAAATCACTTAATATGCATCTAACTGTGTGGAATACATTGAACTGAAGTGGAATGGAACACACATAAAGCCATGTAGCTACACTCCTGCCCACTGAGCCTAAAAATGTTACCTTTCCATGTGAGATACGACCTCTTTTGCTCTAAAAAATTAATGAATCTGTAAATTGATTGTGAAACTGTTTGTTTCAGGAATAGGATAAGCGGTCTGTCAATGAGGAAAGTCTCTTTATCTGCTAGAGGCCAAAAACGTGGGAGGGAAGTTATTCAAATCACAGCTTAACTCTTCTGAGGAGAGAGCATCCCAAAGACTGGAGTTGAGAAACACCAAACTAAGATATTTTATGTCTTCAGGGTTTTTAGAGAATTATAAATAATATCTTCTAAAAAATCTACCTTTTTGTTCTGTGAAAAAATTTGGGTTTGGAATAATATGAGGGGAAATTACAATAAAAATTTTTTTGGGTCAACTATTTCTTTAAGAAGTAGTTTCCCATGCTTCGGGATCAGCATCCAAAACAATATGTACATGTATGTTTCTAGATGGTCTGTAAACACCATAAAAATATGATCAATATGTCTATAAAAATGATTTTACATTACTTTAACGCATTAAAAATAATTTAAGCAATTTCAATATTGTTTTATAAGTTATGCAAGATTCAACTCGATTTTTTAAATCAGTTCAATATAATTTAAGTTGAAATGAACAGCCAATTTGATTATACTTAGGCAGCAACTGAATTTTTTAAGTTGAAATATGTTTTTTTTTTTTTTTTTTTTTACAGTGAATGAATGTGCTTACCTTGTCGGGCAGTGTACTCATTGTCTTCAATGAGTCTGGCCAGGCCAAAGTCAGCGATTTTACACACAAGGTTATCGCCGACCAGAATGTTAGCGGAACGCAGATCTCTGTGAATGTAGTTCATCCGCTCGATGTAGGCCATGCCTCCAGCCACCTGAATATATACAAACACTGGCATTGAAATATGGTGAGCAAAGTCAAATCCTTGTGGAATAAGTGCTGAGGTTACTATAGGCCAAACTAAGAAAGACAGCCTTCTGAGTATTACAGTGCTGATACAGTAGCTACATAGAAATGATATAACTTCATGAACACAACAGGGGCCAGAACCGATTCTTTTCAGATTGAGTGGCAAAAAGCAGTTATTTTCATCCTGCTTTACATCATTGATCTACAGTGGCCTCAAAAAGTATTTTAAGCAGTAGTATACCTATTTTTGCATCATTTAAAGTACAGTAAAATATATCTGTGAATGGTTTGTTATCATCTTTCTTTGAAATACATGGTGGTTTGCTGTTCTCTTATCGAATGCAATGAAATTTAGTAGGGAAACACCAGAAGATATGTTGAAAGATACAGAACAACTTACTGAAATTAATCATGTCTCATGTTATCACTCAATCAGTGTTTCGACCAGGGAAAGACGTCAATAATTCAGCTTGTAGTCTCTACAATTTCATTTAACATTACATTTACCTCAAGAAAGCTATTCAATGTCCATAAACTCATTAGTTAGCTAGAAAAAACTCTAGTGAAGAGCATTTTGCTAAATATATGCATTGAATTACATATTTTTACAGTTTAAGTAAAAATATAATGCATGTCTTAATTATTTAATGTATATTTAAATAAATCTGTCATGAAAACAAGTTATTAAACTCCATTGTCGTTTAAATGTTTATATTTCACCAACAAACTGGAGTAGAGACAATTCTGTTATTAAAAAGTTGATGTACAAACATTTAAATTGCACATTTTATAACTCCGTTTTACCTATTTGAGAGAATTTTCATTTCGGTGCATCCCTAACATTCAGTTATTTTTAAGTGTGTCCAAATACTTTCTGGACCACTGTAGATGAGGTTTAATTTGTATTAAACCCGGAACATTCCTAAGAATGGCTATTTACACGGAGAGTGATGATGTAGTACCTGGGCCGCCATGTCGACGAGGTTCGGCAGTTTCAGCCCCCGTCCCTCCCCGTCCTTAAGGAAATCTAGGAGGCTTCCTAAAACATGCAACGTGCACGTTAGCTTCACGGATAGAAGAGACATTTCTGCTACAAGATCATGTATACGCATGCCTGCATAATCAATGATAAACTGTAATTAACATCATATTCCCTAGTTGTTCTGATATAAAAGTGTCTGATGTGCTGTTAACATATTCTGGTGTTAACAAAATAAAGCTCCTTCCCAGTCCACTCAGACCCTTTATTGAAACTAAACCGCAAAAAGACTTGTTTTTTTTTTATATATACTTTATCATTTTTATTTATTTATTTATATTACATAAGAACAATCAAATAACAATATTAGTATAAATGAACATTTCAACAATGAAGTGGCAATGGATGACAGCATAAATAAAGTAAAGGGAGACAGTAAAAACAAATTAAGTATGAAGTACACTAGAGAGGAAAGGGGAAAAAAAAAGAGGTAAATTAAATCCGCAAAAAGACTTGTTCAGAACTCTACATAGTGTTGATGTCACAACCATGAGCACATTAACAGATAACCATCAGCATTTATATACAGAGATTAGCCTATTATAACCATTTTGTAGAACTAAAAAAACAGTCTGTTTAAACAAATTTAAATACTTGGATTTTCATTTATTTTACTTCTAAGATTTTTTTCTTCCAAGAGAGACGGTGGATTTTGGTCTGGACTAAATTATATTTTTGATACTTAATAACATATGTGGAGTTCAGGATTTTTCCATCCACTGTCCATTAGGTTTTCCTTCAGTATTAGGTTTAACGTCTGTTTCCTCCATTACAGCTCTTCAAAATAAATTTAGGCCACTATAATTTCTTTTCTTTCCAAGTGTTTTGAGGCCTCAAGTGACATTTTTTGAGGTCAGAACATCAACCTTCAATCCGGATTTATCTTTAATTGGATTTTTTTTTTTTCAGGCCTAGAAAACCCATAAGTGTTGCTAAAATGGATAGATTCTATGCCTGCCCTCTGGTTAAGCCATTCTCTTCACTTTTACGATGAGAACAACTGCTGACCTTTGCCCATGTACTCAGTGACAATGTAGATGGGCTCCTCAGAAACCACAGCATACAGCTGCACTAGTTTATCGTGTCGTAATTTCTTCATGATCTGCGCTTCCTCCAGGAAGGACTCTGGAGACATGGTCCCGGGCTTGAGGGTCTTCACAGCCACTTTAGTGTTGCCATTCCATGTGCCTGACAGCAAAAAACACACAGTTGTCAGTACAACAGCACAAAGCCCCTAGCCGAACCCATAAAATATTTAAACCCCTCTTGTTCATGCAAAATCATTTTGCAATTAAAACAGCCATTATTCCACAAGTACACTCATGGGAGAATCCACTAAAAATGTATGTATAGCATTGTTCATTTGTAGTCACTTTCAGTTGTGAGGAATTAATGTTAAATGAGGAATTGACTCCATGGTCTATTTTTAGCAGTTACAACATTCCATCATTTGATCAACACTGCAACAAAAACATTTTTGTAATAAGTATTTTTTTTTTCTCGTTTTCCAGTAAAAATATCTAAGCATCTTTAAAATGAGAAAAATATTATAAAAAAAAAAAAAAAACTTGAGAAGTAAAATAGTGTAAGATAATAAGACTTCTTTTTAGAGAATATATTGAATTTTCCTAATTGTTCTAACCTACTTGGAAAATTATTTTATAATAATAAAAAAAAAGTATATATATATATATATATATATATATATATATATATATATATATATATATATATATATATAAAATAATTTTGTTACATTTCAGATTGTGATTGAGAAAATGATCAGAACTACTGCTGGTCAATAGAAAATAGATTACACTGTACTTGTGATTTGTGGCTGTTTTTCTGCAGGACACAGTAAGGAATTTCAACAGACAGAAAACTACACTAGGCGCTTTTCCACCGTCGGGCCAAACCGTTCTCTTTGCTTAACCGTTCCATTCCGTGGCGATCCGGTCCAGCCGGTCCAGATATGGTTTAATTTTCCACTGTGGATCTGATAACGAAGCTTGTTGGAATGTAATGCAAATACATCAGTCATTGCCTTAGTAACGCATGGATTTACAATTGAAATGAGACGTAAATAGAACCACGGTATGTATGGAGGACGATCAGATATTTCTTTTAATTTTATTAATAATTTGTGTTTACGTCGCTTAAATAGCACGCTTAAGGCCCGTTCATACCAAGAGCGATAACTATAAAGATAACTATATTAGCGTCGACATCAGCGGACGATATGGTTCCGTTTATTCTAAGCGCGTGCTTGTCTGCCACTTTATATGCTCAAGCTTGTTACAGAAGGATGGATTCTAATTGGCTGTCTATGTTTGTATCATTCATCAGCTGGATAAAATCGTTCTGAAAGTGATTCCAAAGATATTGTTTCTCTGTGCCATTATCATTATAGCTGTGCTATGAACTCTGCTATTCTTTAATATTAAGAACAATTTTTAGAACTATATCTTTATAGTTATCGTCCTTGGTGTGAACGGGCCTTTAGCCAGCTACAGAGCAAGTAGCCAGGCTACAGACAAGTGACCAATCCTGAGTGGCGACATCCTTACACACATTCTACCAGCACAGTTCAGTACGGTTAGACAACCGCGCCGAGAACTCCGGGCAGAGAACGGTTTGTAATCGTGCCGTGCTGTACCAGGCTCAAGTGGAAATACAGCTGGAACCGTTCCTTACCGTTCTTAGAACAGACGGTGGAAAAGTGGCTATTATTAATTTTACAACACTGGAATCTGCTTGCCTTTAAATGACACTGCAATGGTGGATATTCTATTTAAAATGTCAAGTTTGTAACTAGATATTAAAGCGCTTACCCCGTCCCAACCGGCCCAGCACAACTTCACATTACAGAAGAAAATGTTACAAACATCTCGTGTTTACTTGCAGGTGATGTCACCCTACATCAGATGCGGTGCTTGGTTTTTAAATCCACTGATCTACACACACATTGATCTGTGTGACTCTGCTCATTAAAAACTAAATACCAGCAGTGTCATAAAGGCAATAATAATAATAGGCAGATTCAGGAGATATTTTGGGATGCACATCTACAGGGAAAGGGAAAGTGAGAGATTGAACAAGATCGCTTGTGATTAATAAACACCCATGATTCAACTTGATATTTACAGTTCTTATTCTTACCTCCATTCAATGACATGATAACCACATGTAGAAGAATCACTGAAGCTCTTATAATAATTATCAAAACGAATCGGCACGTGTAAAAACGCGTGCACACAAATTAAGTATAGTTTTTCTCTCATATAAAATTTGTTCTTGTGAATTATTTAATAGTTACTTTTTTTCAACATTTACATCTACAGTGAACAAAATTATAAACGCAAAAACTTTTGTTTTTGCCCCCATTTTTCATGAGCTGAACTCAAAGATCTAAGACTTTTTCTATGTACACAAAAGCCCTATTTCTTTCAAATATTGTTCACAAATCTGTCTAAATATGTGTTAGTGAGCATTTCTCCTTTGCCGAGATAATCCATCCACCTCACAGGTGTGGCATATCAAGATGCTGATTAGACAGCATGATTATTGCACAGGTGTGCCTTAGGCTGGCCATAATAAAAGGCCACTCTAAAATGTGCAGTTTTACTGTATTGGGGGTGTCCGAAAACCAGTCAGTATCTGGTGTGACCACCATTTGCCTCACGCAGTGCAACACATCTCCTTCGCATAGAGTTGTTCAGGTTGTTGATTGTGGCCTGTGGAATGTTGGTTCACTCCTCTTCAATGGCTGTGCGAAGTTGCTGGATATTGGCAGGACCTGGAACACGCTGTCGTATACGCCGATCCAGAGCATGCTCAATGGGTGACATGTCCGGTGAGTTTTCAGCTTCCAGGAATTGAGTACAGATCCTTGCAACATGGGACCGTGCTGCAACATGAGGTGATGGTCGTGGATGAATGGCACAACTCAGGATCTCGTCACGGTATCTCTGTGCATTCAAAATGCCATCAATAAAATGCACCTGTGTTCGTTGTCCGTAACTTACACCTGTCTATACCATAACCCCACCGCCACCATGGGGTCCACAACGTTGACATCAGCAAACCGCTCACCCACACGACGCCATACAAGCTGTCTGCCATCTGCCCTTTACAGTGAAAACCGGGATTCATCCATGAAGAGAACCTCTCTAAAGTGCCAGACGCCATCGAATGTGAGCATTTGCCCACTCAAGTCGGTTAAGACAACGAACTGCAGTCAGGTCGAGACCCCGATGAGGACGACGACCATGGAGATGAGCTTCCCTGAGAGGGTTTTTGACAGTTTGCACGCTCCCTCAAAACTTGCGACATCTGTGGCATTGTGCTTTGATAAAACTGCACATTTTAGAGTGGCCTTTTTAATGTGGCCAGCTTAAGGCACACCTGTGCAATAATCATTCTGTCTAATCAGCATCTTGATATGCCACACCTGTGAGGTGGATGGATTATCTCGACAAAGGAAAAGTGCTTACCAACACAGATTTGAGAGAAATAGGCCTTTTGTGTACATAGAAAAAGTCTTAGATCTTTGAGTTCAGCTCATGAAAAATGGGGGCAAAAACAAAAGTGTTGCGTTTATAATTTTGTTCAGTGTATGATGAGTTCATATGTTCATCTAATCCTTGAGCATGGTATGGGTAAACAGAAATGGCTTGCTATCCATAATAAAGAGATACGGAGCCCCAAAAGGGACATAGTGATGGAAAAAATATGAGATGGGAGGAAAAAATATATTTCAATGCTTTTGCTTTTGAGAAACTTTGCGTTCGCTCGCAAAAAGCGCAAAAGTTTTGAGAGCGAACGCAAAGTTTCTCAGGGGAACGCAAACACTTTGCGAGAAAATGAGGAATGAAGTGAGCAACCAATATGACTGGATTAGATGAAAATGCTTCTCCCAAATCTTTACTTCAAACCTAAGTTTGCGTGGATGTCAGTGAATGTGGGAGAGGAGGGCAACTGTCTTACCACACCAAACATCAGCGAAACACCCGGCCCCCAGCTTCATGTCCAGCGTCAGAGACTCACGGACGATTTCCCAGGAATCATGGCTAAGTCCCACCGTATCAGGGGTGTAGTCAATGCACACGCCGGTTAAATTAAAGCACAAACCATCTGCACTCTCTATAGAGGGGAGGAGTAGAGGGGTTAACTAGCAGGACGGCGGAGGACATGCACTGAGAGAGAAGGAGTGTGGCTGTGATGTTCTGAGAAGGTCACTCACTTCATGATGTCTGAATATTTCAGAGATGGATGTAATAGATCCAATCTTTTTTGTATTCGCTTTTATTTTAGGTTAAACATAACATAGGCTTTAATGAAAACATTAGTGTTCTGATGTTGGCACTTACTGAACTTATTGTTTTCTAAGGTGATCAAATCCTGCCATTCAAATTTGCTGTTACGGCATAACACCAAAAATCAGGTAACTTTTATAAAGAGCGTAGTTATAGATCCACCTAGACAAGAAGTTTCAGCTCAAAAAGGATGATCTGGACAACTTTATGACTCTAATTATAACTTGAGTTTTACTGGATGATTTAAGTGTTAAATTCATCATGAAATGAAAATTATAATCGGCTAAACTTCTCTATTCTGATGTACAGTATAGTGAAATAGGCGGGATTTTGTCCATCAGGAATAGACTTGATTGTCGGATCGCCGTTGTTTGCTAATTGCTGTGATTTCAGTGACAGGTTGTTGGAACGAACGTAATCAGATGTCGTGGTAAGGGGCCTTTTGATTAAAGATTACGAGGGCACATGATTTATTTATTTTGTTGATAATGATGTGCTTCGATAAAACATTTAAACAAATACTGCAATATTTCATAAAAAAATAAAAAAGTAAACTTTGATTTCATAAAGACAAAAATGCAAGTTTCAAACTTTGCCTTTTAAACATTCCAGAACACTGGCCCAGTTTACTTCCACTGTAAGTGTGTTTTTTCGGCACAAATGCTTTCGTTAGAGCGTAACAAGTATTAAACCTGGAAGATCTGTATATTAGCTTACACATTCAGACATTTGTAAAGTGACTCCGCACTCACTTCGACCTCACTCCATCTCCCTCTCTGGCAGGTTGTTGTTAAGCACAATGGGAGGGCCATACCCATCCAAACCTCCCCGAACTGGCCGTTGCCCAAGCGCTTTATGAGCTGCAGTGACTCCCGAGGAATCTCCCACACATCTTTGGTTTTGACAGACAGGTCAGTGAGCCTTGGCATCCCTTTGTGGCAAGGGACGACCAAGCGACAGCAAAGCCCTGCTGCCCGCTCTGAGCACGCACACAGACACGGAGAAATATACACAATGTCAGAGAGAGAGAGAGAGAGAGAGAAAAGAAAAGCATCAGAAGCACAGAAGGAAGCAGTACAGAGTTTCAGCATGACACCTGCAGAAATAGGGTGCAATATGTGTAGCTTTGAGCCATGTTGCACGTTTTCTTTTCAGTAGCCTCTGCACTTGTTTGTGAAACACTAAATGTTACTGAACGCTCTTAAAGTCCGCCTGTAATCAATAATTGTATCCCTTAAAATTTATCTTTGATCATCAAAATTACATATTTTAATGTTTTTCCTTAAAATAGCTTGAATGTAACTACACCCTTGACTCATTTAGTATACGCGGCTCTATGAATATGCAAATGAGCCCTGCCTCCACTCACTCACAGCATCTCAGTGATTTTTGAGACCTTTGTTCTTGGTCTTTGGTTCACCGCAGTTTTAAGGAGAAAATACTCAGCAATGGTGTTGACTTATGAATTTGCACATGGTTTGTTTTAAAGCATATTAAAAACACCACATAGAAATATAAACAACATTAAAAGCTGGATTTTCAACACAGGGGGACTTTAAAGGCACAAAAATACTCTTTACTGTGCGACAAAGACTCAAGAACTTTTTTTCCTACATGATCTTTAAAAAAATAACTACAACAATAACTAAAACCTGGTGACTGATTGAAAAAAACAGTGATGGTTATCAATCAAACATTCAGTCTGAACTGTCTTATAGCACCTTTTGAGATGTTTTCCCCTCATTGATTGCCAATAGTGTTGGGCATGCCAGTTGGACATGTTTTGACATTTAACAAATGGTTAATGTGTTAATTTTCCAACAACACTACAGCAATGTTTACTCCGGACTGTGAAGCTGAGATAACAGAACACTTGGCACCAATAGACGAGTGATTTCAGGAATCGGTCACTGAGTACCATCTGCTCTGAGCTCGAGGAACCCGAGCATGTATCCGGCCATCAACACAACATGATCTTCTCACACATGGCAATAAAAGTGTGATGATGACATCGGGTTCATACTTTTTTCTGGTGCGGACTTGAGTTTGACGTCAAAGTTGGTTTGGCAAGCACTTTGATTTAAAGTTTTGCAACATGACAAGATGCCTCACACAAGTACATTTTTAGTTCTGGTGTACATGTGGAATTCAATATGGGTCAAAATTGGTATTAAAGTAATCATATAATTATCCTATTATGGTATAATGCATTTTATAAAGGTTTAATTCACCAAAAAAATGAAAATTCTGTAATCAATACCCTAATGTTGTTGAAAAGCCAAAAGATTTTCATTCATCTTCAAAACACAAAGGAAGATATTATTAATTGAATTTCTGTCACTTCATTGAAAGTCCAAAACTTCATTATTTGTAAAAGTAATTACTTGTTATACATGAGAACAAATATCATTGCTCCTATGCATCAACCAATGTGTGTTGACCAATATTTATATGTGAATAAAAGCCCTTAATTAAATCGGTTTATTACATGAAACGATCGTGTCTGTTAATAAGGCTTGGACTAAACCGTTCTATTTATATGGATCACAATATATCTGTGAATTTTTTGAAGTGTTAACGTTTTGGTGTAATAGAAATTCAATGGAGGGACAGAAACCTCTCCGATTTCATTAAATATTTTCATTTGTGTTTTAAAGGTGAACGAAAGTCTTACGGGTTTGGAATGACATGAGGATGAGCGAATGATGACATAATTTTAATTTTGTTTGCAGTGTAAGGGGCCGTTCACACAGAACGCATATAAAAACGTGAGATGCAGCACTCAGGAATGGTTTTAAAAAAGCCGCAGGGCAGAATGTGAGGGTCTCGAGATGTGATTTTGAGACATGATGCAATAATGGAAATAACAGAAACTTGCAACACTTGCCCCACCTCTGGGGTCTTCTGATTGGTCCACTGTTTTGGAACTGACATTGGTGAGCGGTAGGGTTGTCACTTTTGTGGAAAAATCCTGTTTGATTTTTGAGACATATGTGTTCATTGAATCGATTGTAAAATCGATTTTTCCATGTCTAAAGACGTTTCCATTTTCAACACCAAATATTGGCAAATCCACGGACAACTAACAGGCATTAGGACGAACGTAAAGAGGGCGCTTGAGACGCGCACAAGTCAACAATATTTTTGATGATTTATTGGCGTGAAGTATTGTGCACAATGACAAACAGGAGTGCAACATTCAAGGATTGAAATTAACACCCGCCAAATTCGGATAAAAATGAACTTTGGTGGGTAACGCTGTCATATCCCGAGCCAATTTGGCGTGTTTCTATGTTTACTCACTTTGCTGGGGAAGTTCGTGTAAGCCAAATCTGTGCTGATTTAGCGCAAATACGGAACTCGTGAGTCCTCATGATATATTAAATGCAGCGTATTGCGCAGAATCTGCGCATTTCTGGCTTGCTTGAACACACACGTCACTAAGCAACAAATAACGGCACGCTTTTTCACTTGGACTGAAGTAATAGCGAATATTAAAAAGCATTTGGTTAACAGAAAAGACATTGTTATTTTCCAACATCCTACATGTTCTGTGTACTGTATTGATCGGTCTACCTAAAACACATTTTTGGTAAAAAAAAAAAAAAAAAAGGCAGTTAAAATCGATTCCCTATTTTCGTTTTCGAAACTTGTGTTGGTTGGTCCGATCGATTGTGCAATCGATTTTCGAACGTAAAGTGACAGCCCTAGTGAGCGGTGCTGCGAGAAAAAGTTGAATTTTTTTTTAACTCGATACGGCGGTTTAAAAAAACGCAACGCTCGTGTGAAAGCGCAACTGTCATACACATCCGTCTACAGTGTGCAGACTGTCACACATATTTTATTTGTATCTGCAATGTATTGTCCTGAATAAGATTTTAAAAAACGTATGATTAATCATTTTGATACATTTTTGTGAGTAAATGCAGAATCATTTGAGTCTATGTATTTCTGAATAGATTTTCACCCACTCCAAGTTCTTCCACAGATACAGTAGTAAGCAGCTGACATTGTATTATTTGGGGCATCTGCATTGTAAAGTAATGTGAAACGAGACCTGGGAACGGAGGTAGCTGGTGGAACAGGCCTAAGGTTTGGACCAAGCAATCGAAGCAAATGTGAAACAGACTGCAGAGTCTGCTTTCAAATGCACTGCCGTACCAAGACAAACACAAGACTCTAATGCTGAAACTGAAGCCGGACAACAATGAGAAAGTGTTAAGCTAAAGCAAACACAGCCTTAGAGTAGCATCAACAGAGCTACTGATACGCAGTTCAGCTCATCCTGATGAATGTATTATTATGAGTATCTGTGCATGTTTGTTCTCTGGGCTCAATATGAGAGGTCATGGAAGAAGCAAAATGCACACGCTATCTAAAATCCATACGACTAATGCTCGATGCATTAACGGTCAATATGTTACCTGGAGCATAGACAAAGTACATCCTATTGAGAGAGCGAGTAAGCGCTTCTCAGTTGAGGTTTTCTGACTGACTGGAGCAGTGCTGTCTCCTGAAGGGAGCTGCAGAAGCACTGTCAGTGGCATTATGGGATATAAGTTATAACCATGCCTTTGCAACTCTAACAGGCATCTAAAAATTATCTTGAGTGAAAACAATAAATGACATAAAACAATTCTGCAAGTGTTTTTGTGTGTTGGGTCTGTGGAATGAGAAGTGTGTGTGTTACCTGTGTAATGCTGGACCAGCTGTTGAAGGGTCTCAAACTGAGCTCTAGTGGTGATGTAATATCCTCCACTGTCCAGTTTACGGATTTTATAATGTTTCACGTGGTCCCCCTTCACATCGTCCCAGTCCCGGATGGACAAAGAGAAGGCACCTGCCACACAGACACACAACAGAAACATTGCTGTAGTGCAGTGTAGGAATGGGCAATGCAGTAGATGGTGAACCAGAGAACCAATTCTTTATCAGAACCGGTTCCGTTGTTTAAATAGTAATGGAAAAGAAGGATGTTAGTTCTGTGAATGATTCTCACAATATGCAAATGTATTCAAATATTTAAGTAGTTTCAGCTAGTAATGAGACTGACTCTATTACATCATTCGTGTTTCATGGGAGTGACTGGGTTTGCATGCTCTACTTTTTCAGTGGCTTCTTTTAAAAGTTCTTCTTTTTAAGTCAATCAAACCCAACAAGTACTCAGTGTAATTATAATTAAAGACTAGTCTGTCACTAGATGCGCATGCGCGTGCGGTGATTGTTTGTGTTTGGAGCTCCGTCGAATTGATTCATTAATCCTTGATTTTCTTCTTTACCACTCATTTATAAACAAGTACTTTCTATTTTTATATCGTGTGAACTTATCCTCGATACTATTCCCTATAAAAAACAATCGGATTGCTTTGATATCGCTACTTAGATCCAACTTTGCGAATCCCAGCTACTAGCCTTTTAGCCCACTAGCATTTCACGCGTGGCCTCGCGCCAATCGACCGTCGGATTTTACACCCGTTTCACTGAAAGGACACGGGTTATATCCAGGATTTCAGTCCTAAATTAGTAGTGATATTGGTAGTATCACTACTAATTTACTGTTCATCTGTTATAATGGCGAATATATCGGATGTGTGTCTAACGCTACCTCTGAGTGCAGGTGAGGACACATTCGAGCTGCATTCGGTGCTGTTGGAGCTGGAGTCCGTGGAGAAGCAGATCCGTGGTCTGCTAGAGAGGCAAGCCGAGCTGCGAGATCGGCGATCAGCGCTTGAAACATCACGCGCCGATGCTCACAAGTCAGTGGTTAGTAACTTTTTGACTCCGACTTCGTCTACTCCGTGCGTTTCTCTGCCCAGGAGGACGCGATCATCTCTGGCTTCATTCACTCCGGCACCGACACAAAGCCATGGACCCTGGGTGATCCCTCAGCGGAAGACACGAGCCAGGACCAGACCAAGAACCTCTCCACCGCTCCCGGTCTTCGAGATCTCCACCCGGAACCGCTTCTCCCCTCTTCGCGAGTCGGAACGTGACGACGCCGTGATCATCGGCAGTTCCATCGTCCGTCATGTCCGCGCTACCTCAGGTAAGGGTAATGTGCGCACTCACTGCTTTCCTGGTGCTCGTGTTCTAGATGTCGCTGCACATGTTCCCGAGATCCTGAACGGTGACGAGCGCGTCGGAGCTGTGGTGCTGCACGCGGGAACGAACGACATCCGGCTGCGGCAGACGGAGGTTCTGAAGAAGGACTACAGGAGCCTGATCGAGACGGTACGCAGCACAGCGCCTGAGGCAACGATCATCGTGTCTGGACCGCTTCCCACGTACCGACTAGGACAAGAAAGGTTCAGTAGACTATTTGCTCTAAATGAATGGTTAATATCATGGTGTAATGAACAGAAACTGCTCTTTGTAAATAATTGGAATCTGTTCTGGGAGCGACCTAGGCTCTACCGTGCTGATTGCCTGCACCCCAGCAGAATCGGAGCGGCTGTGCTGTCGGACAACATCTCCAAGACGTTACACACCATCTGACTAGTAAGTCAAAGTCCAAATCACAATCTCTGCTGTCCCAACTTAATTGATACAAGTAGTGTAGAACATTATATAGAAACTGTGTCTATTCCTCGTCTAGTGAGGCCAAACAATAAATCTAGTTTAGGATCTAGGAAAAATCTTATTGTAATTAAACCAGAAAATCTAAATCTCAGTGAACAAAAAGAATTTCTAAAACTAGGTCTTCTAAACATTAGATCGCTCACACCTAAGGCGGTTATTGTAAATGAAATGGTCACAGATAATAATTTCGATGTTCTGTGCCTTACTGAAACCTGGCTTAAACCAAATGATTATTTCGGTCTAAATGAGTCTACTCCGCCAGGATACTGTTATAAGCATGAGCCCCGTCCGATCGGTCGTGGCGGCGGTGTTGCAACAATCTATAGAGATATCCTAAATGTTACTCAGAAAACAGGTCACAGGTTTAATTCGTTCGAAGTACTTGTGCTAAATGTTACGCTCTTAGATGTAAGAAAGAAATCCCTATTATCTCTAGCCTTAGCGACCGTATATAGACCTCCAGGGCCCTATGCTGATTTCCTAAAAGAGTTTTCAGACTTTCTCTCAGATCTATTGGTCAATGCCGATAAAGCAATAATTGTTGGAGATTTTAACATACACGTAGATAACACAAATGATGCGTTAGGGGCTGCGTTTACAGATTTATTAAACTCATTTGGGGTCAAGCAAAACGTCAGTGGTCCCACTCATCGTCTAAATCATACACTAGATTTAATTATATCATATGGAACCAATCCAACCGATATAGATATTATAGCGCAAAGTGACGATCTCACTGATCATTGTATGGTAACGTGCATATTACGTACTGCTGAAATTTGCCATGTTGCGCCACGTTATCGACCAGGCAGAACAATCGTTCCAACCACTATAGATAGATTCACAAATAGCTTACCTGATCTATCTCAGCTGCTCAGTGAACCCCAACAAACAGATGAACTAGAGGAAATGACTAGCAGTTTGAGCACCATTTTCTCTAGTACATTAGATATTGTTGCACCAATTAGATTAAAAAAGGTTAGAGAGAAAACTAAAGCACCATGGTACAATAGTACTACACATGTTATCAAGAGAGAAACTCGTAACTTAGAGCGTAAATGGAAACAAACTAATTTAGAGGTCTTTAGAATCGCGTGGAAAGACAGTATGTCACGTTATAAAAAGGCTCTAAAAGCAGCCAGGGCTGAGCATCTCCGCAAACTAATAGAAAATAACCAAAATAATCCAAGGTTTTTATTTAACACCGTGGCTAGACTAACAAATAAACAGACATCACCAGAGCAAAATATTCCGTTACAGTATAGTTGTAATGATTTTATGAATTACTTCAATGAGAAAATAGAAAGCATCCGAAATACAATTGTAAATGTACAATCCTCTATGGTGTCTTATGATTCAGCCACAATTATCGCCCCTCAAGAACAACTACACCGCTTTACAACTATAGGACAGGAAGAGCTAAATAAACTTATCTTTGCAGCGAAACCAACAACATGTTTATTAGACCCAATACCCACTAAACTACTGAAAGAAGTGTTACCTGTAGTGGAAGAGCCTCTTCTCAATATTATTAACTCGTCTTTATCTTTAGGTCATGTTCCAAAAATATTTAAGCTGGCAGTAATAAAACCTATTATTAAGAAACCGCAATTAGATCAAAATAACTTAGCAAATTACAGACCCATTTCAAATCTTCCATTTATATCTAAAATACTAGAAAAAATTGTGTCCGCTCAATTGTGCTCTTTCTTGCAAGAAAATGATATCTATGAAAAATTTCAGTCAGGATTCAGACCGCATCATAGCACAGAAACTGCGCTAGTTAAAATTACAAATGATTTACTTTTAGCTTCTGACCAAGGCTGTATCTCAATACTAGTTCTACTCGATCTTAGTGCTGCGTTCGACACTATAGATCATAAAATACTCTTAGATCGACTACAAAACTACACTGGTGTTCAGGGACAGGCATTAAGCTGGTTTAGATCGTACTTATCAGACCGTTACCATTTTGTCTGTTTAAATGGTGAAAAATCGAAGATAACGTCAGTAGACTATGGAGTGGCGCAAGGATCGGTGTTAGGCCCTCTGCTATTCTCAATATATATGCTGCCACTGGGTAATATTATAAGAAAACATGGAATTAATTTCCACTGTTATGCTGATGACACTCAATTATATATTTCATCAAGACCAGATGAAAACACTAACTTATCTATATTGACAGAGTGTCTTAAAGATATAAAATGCTGGATGACGTGTAATTTCCTGCTATTAAATTCAGATAAAACGGAGGTATTACTTATTGGTCCAAAAAACTACCCACAAAACCTCGTACAATACAACTTTAATTTAGAAGGATGTCCAGTTACTTTATCCACTACAGTAAAAGACCTGGGTGTTATACTAGACCGCAACTTGTCTTTCGAAAATCATATTTCATATGTTACAAGAACAGCCTTCTTCCACCTTAGAAATATTGCTAAGCTACGTAACATGCTATCTGTTTCTGATGCAGAAAAGTTAGTTCATGCATTCATGACCTCAAGACTAGATTACTGTAACGCTTTATTAGCTGGTTGTCCTACATCCTCAATAAACAAGCTACAGTTAGTGCAAAATGCAGCTGCTAGAGTTCTTACTAGGTCAAGAAAATATGATCATATAACACCAATTTTATCATCTCTGCACTGGTTACCTATTAAGTTCCGTATCAATTACAAAGTACTATTACTGACCTATAAAGCCCTAAATGGTCTAGCTCCTGTATATTTAATGGACCTTCTATCGCCCTACAATCCATCGCGTTCTTTAAGATCCCTAAATTCGAGGCTTCTGGTCATTCCTAGGATATCCAGATCCACTAAAGGAGGGAGGGCGTTCTCGCATTTCGCTCCTAAACTCTGGAATAGCCTTCCTGATACTGTTCGTTGCTCAGACTCGCTCTCCCAGTTCAAAACTAGATTAAAGACGCATCTCTTCAGCCAAGCATTCACATAATGCTTGCCTCTTATACTACTGTTGAACCAGATCGAATGCATTAATATTATGAACAGCAGCTACGCTAATTATTTCCCATCTGCTTTTCTGCTGTTATCTCGGGACGCTAGTCCCGAGGTAAATAGCGTTCTTCAGCTACAGTCTGTATCCAGCCTCTCACAGAGACTTCAGAGTCCCCAACACCTGCGATGAGACGACTCAACGCCGGCGATATCTTATGCCCTAAATTAATACATGATGATTAACTAACTGTATTTTTTACGTACATTTCTGAAATGCACTTTCTGTAAAGCTGCTTTGAAACAATATGTATTGTGAAAAGCGCTATACAAATAAATTTGAATTGAAAAATTTGAACTAGTATTTTTTTAAATAAATATAAATCTTTGAAATATGTTACCACATTTTGCATAATACATAGTTATCATCAATTACACGATTGCATTTTTGCCGCCTCTAAAAATAAATAGTTTTAAATACTTTTTTATTGAAATGGTCATTGACCATTTGGCAATGAAAATATCTTTTCTTTTTTTGTGCTTAAAAAAAAACTGTAGACAAAACTGTTAACAAGTGAAAAGTGATAGTTCACCCAAAAATGAAAATTCTGAAATAATTTACTCATCCACATGTTGTTCAAACCAACATGCATTTATTTATTTTGCAGAAAACAAAAGAAGATATTTTGAAGAATGTTTCAACTTTTTTGGCCACACAAAGAAAATCCAAAACAACACTGGAACCCATCGACCTTTACGAGACATAAGGGTGACTAAATGATGACAGAATTTTACATTTTAGGTGAACTGGCTCAAGAGAAATCAGAATCGTAACCAGAATACATATTTTGAATTCTTTATGAATCGCACCCCTAAGAGCAGTAAACAGTAAACTTTTGAGTAACCCAGTATATGGTGTACAGTAAGTGCGTGCTGTTTATTACCTTTAGTGGTTTCGCTCTCACGGATCAGGTATGTTCCACGCGGGTTCCCCGTTGAAAGAAGCTGCCTCTCTGCATCTTTACGCCCCAACTTTCCAAAATACCAGCTGAGAGACAGAGAAAGAGGAAATTATCAGAATGCCAAGTCTACATTGTCTTAATACTATTGATTAAGTCAGGACTGCTTGGATCTTTCTGTTTATATAACAGATTAAATGCATTCTTTCTAAACATTTTACTGTATTTATGTTATTCATAACGTCGAAATCAAGAGAATGTTTATCTAGGAACATATGTAAACTCAATCAAAAAATGAAAAAAGGATGGCTGGGAAAAGTTTTTACAGCTGTATATGTAAAAAGGCCTTACAAAAGACATCAGAAAAATGCAGACAACATCTGCAAACTTGCATCACTCAAGCATCTCCCTCTGGTTAAAGTTAAGCGTGTTAGACTGAGCCAGTATCTGACATCTGTCTGGTTTATGAAAATGTAATGATGAAAAAAACTGACATCATTAACACAAAGTGTAACCCAAGACATCACAAGTGAAATCAACATAATTAAACATTTCGTTTAGAGCAAAAAAATGTTACCTGCTGTCTAAAAAATATATTGTGTCTGAAAGGTAGTAACAAAAGTAAAGTTTATATATATATATATATATATATATATATATATATATATATATATATGGAGAGAGGGGGTTGACTACAAGGTTGTTTAGAGAAACAAAAAAGGGGGATTGAAAAGAAAACTTAATTTGGTGTCGTTTTGGGTACAATAACTCAAGATGCAGTCACATTTACTGTTGCTCAGTGGAATTTCAAAGGCAGAATCCAGCCATTCCAATAGGAATCTATAGGATGTAATACATCTAAGATGGCGATTGGTGCATTGGATTGGGATAATGTCACGATTATTTGAAATAGATGTGGGTATATTACTGACAGAGATTTTATTTCCATATGTAAATGGAACACTTTCATGTTTTATGGACAATTGTTTTCTAAAAATTGATCATAGCCACTTGTTGGCATCATTCATTTTGACAATATACTTCAATATACACTAAGTACTTGGATTTTTGATTGCCGTCTTTCAAATAACATTTAAATTCCCCCTGTAGTCAATAATGTTATTACTTAAAACTCATCTTTGATCACCAAAATTACATCTTTAACGTTTTTTCCCTAAAAAAAAATGTTCATGCCTTAAAATAGCTTGAATGTAACTCTACACGAATATGCAAATTAGCCCCGTCTCCACTCACTCACAGCAGCTCAGAATAACTGGTCCACTCGTTGACGATCACACGTTGACCTGATTGGTTACAAGGTAGTTTGTGACGTCAGAAACACAAGCGATTTTAAACCGTGTTTTTGAGATTGTCTTTGGTTTGCTGAAGTTTTAAGGAGAAAATACTCAACATTGGTGTTGACTTATGAATTTGAACATGGTTTGTCTTAAAGCATATTAAAAACACCACATAGACATATAAACAACATTAAAAACTTGATTTTAACCATAGGGGAACTTTAAAATTAGAAGTGGGCATAGATTTATTTTTTTAATCTAGATTAATCTCACTGTAATCTTGGAATTAATCTAGATTAATCTAGATTAAAATGGCTCATTTGAATTCTGCCGAAGGCATTCATAGTCCGTTTTTGAATCGCCAAACCAGATGCTCGTTAGATCAAAAAATAATGTCATATGTCATAATGATTTTATGTGAACCTGCCTTTACCGGCAATAGCCTCCTCCTTTTTAAACAAATTAGTTTCAATCAATGTAAACTATTCGTGTGACTATGCCCCTGCGCAATACCGCGGGATGGCGGGTGTTCATTTCATAAACTGTACACAATCACAATGGTAGCTTATTTAACCTGTTAACCTTTGCCAGTGCGCCGACGCTCTGAAGCATTTTTTTGTAGCCTATAAATTAATGTACAGGTCCTTCTCAAAAAATTAGCATATTGTGATAAAGTTCATTATTTTCCATAATGTAATGATAAAAATTAAACTTTCATATATTTTAGATTCATTGCACACCAACTGAAATATTTCAGGTCTTTTATTGTTTTAATACTGATGATTTTGGCATACAGCTCATGAAAACCCCAAATTCCTGTCTCAAAAAATTTGCATATCATGAAAAGGGTCTCTAAACGAGCTATTAACTTAATCATCTGAATCAACTAATTAAATCTAAACACCTGCAAAAGATTCCTGAGGCTTTTAAAAACTCCCAGCCTGTTTCATTACTCAAAACCGCAATCATGGGTAAGACTGCCGACCTGACTGCTGTCCAGAAGGCCATCATTGACAGCCTCAAGCAAGAGGGTAAGACACAGAAAGAAATTTCTGAACAAATAGGCTGTTCCCAGAGTGCTGTATCAAGGCACCTCAGTGGGAAGTCTGTGGGAAGGAAAAAGTGTGGCAAAAAACGCTGCACAACGAGAAGAGGTGACCGGACCCTGAGGAAGATTGTGCAGAAGGACCGATTCCAGACCTTGGGGGACCTGCGGAAGCAGTGGACTGAGTCTGGAGTAGAAACATCCAGAGCCACCGTGCACAGGCGTGTGCAGGAAATGGGCTACAGGTGCCGCATTCCCCAGGTCAAGCCACTTTTGAACCAGAAACAGCGGCAGAAGCGCCTGACCTGGGCTACAGAGAAGCAGCACTGGACTGTTGCTCAGTTTTGCATGTCATTCGGAAATCAAGGTGCCAGAGTCTGGAGGAAGACTGGGGAGAAGGAAACGCCAAAATGCCTGAAGTCCAGTGTCAAGTACCCACAGTCAGTGATGGTCTGGGGTGCCATGTCAGCTGCTGGTGTTGGTCCACTGTGTTTTATCAAGGGCAGGGTCAATGCAGCTAGCTATCAGGAGATTTTGGAGCACTTCATGCTTCCAACTGCTGAAAAGCTTTATGGAGATGAAGATTTCATTTTTCAGCACGACCTGGTACCTGCTCACAGTGCCAAAACCACTGGTAAATGGTTTACTGACCATGGTATTACTGTGCTCAATTGGCCTGCCAACTCTCCTGACCTGAACCCCATAGAGAATCTGTGGGATATTGTGAAGAGAAAGTTGAGAGACGCAAGACCCAACACTCTGGATGAGCTTAAGGCCGCTATCGAAGCATCCTGGGCCTCCATAACACCTCAGCAGTGCCACAGGCTGATTGCCTCCATGCCACGCCGCATTGAAGCAGTCATTTCTGCAAAAGGATTCCCGACCAAGTATTGACTATTGAGTGCATAACTGAACATAATTATTTGAAGGTTGACTTTTTTAAAAACACTTCTTTTATTGGTCAGATGAAATATGCAAATTTTTTGAGACAGGAATTTTGGGTTTTCATGAGCTGTATGCCAAAATAATCAGTATTAAAACAATAAAAGACCTGAAATATTTCAGTTGGTGTGCAATAAATCTAAAATATATGAAAGTTTAATTTTTATCATTACATTATGGAAAATAATGAACTTTATCACAATATGCTAATTTTTTGAGAAGGACCTGTATATTTCCAAAAAACGGATAATGTCATACTTTTTAGTAGTGCTATCGTGGCGTAATAATCTGTTTGGTTGTAAAACGTATTACCTGAATGAAATGAAATCGAATGTATCGTCCTGTGGAATCATTCATTCACAGACAGACAGCTTACGAAGATGTTCAACTAATAAAGATCTGCATCGCTGGCAAAAATATGATGCATTTGCAGATTTGCTTTCACTAGACTAAACTGTAGATCCACGGCGAACCGATTTAGACAGATCTGCCAACTCATTTGATGAAGTCTTTGAACAGAATCGACTCAAAAGAGTG
The DNA here is from genome assembly GCA_026230005.1 of Gila orcuttii. NCBI lineage: Eukaryota > Metazoa > Chordata > Actinopteri > Cypriniformes > Leuciscidae > Gila > Gila orcuttii. The sequence continues at coordinate 16,761,466 of JAPDVR010000012.1, forward strand.
ATTAATTTGTAAATTGAGCATTGCTCATGCCCATAAAAAGATACAGCGCACTTGGAATAAACTCATTTAACAACATGTAATTGCATTAAAATAAAGTAATGTAACATGTAAAAGTATACACATTGTGTCCCTGACAGGAAAATACCCTGCTGCGCGATCTGTGACAGTAGGCGCGGCGTCAATTATGTCAAATATACTAGGCTACACATTGGAATTGCGCGAAAATATAACGATATTCGAAAAAGCTATTTTATGATCCCAACCCAACTTTGAGAATAGATTAACGGCGATATTTTTTTTATCGCCCGATAAAGAGTCTCGCGTTAACGCAGCACGTTAACGCCGATAACGGCCCACCACTATTTAAAATATAACATTTTTTACTAATATTTGACTGCTCAAATGTACTTTGCATTTTAGCTATGGTTGAGCTTGATAAAATGGTAATACATGGGTCAGTTTTTGGGAAGTGTCTCTGTACTTTGTCCCAAACAACAACAACATAAATGTTGCCTAGCGATAACATTCAAGCACCGCCCTGCACTGCAGCTGTCTCTGGATTCATTTAGAGAGGGCTGAGGTTTGTCAAGCATCTTACTGAGGGGTCTCTGGGTTAAAGTAGGAGTGAACAGAATGACATCACTGTACCCCCACCCTTAAAGCTCCAGTAGGTAGCTTTTGTAAACAAATATTTGTTAAAACTGTCATTATGTCCTCACAGTAGAATATGAGACAGATAATCTGTGGAAAAAATCGAGCTCTTCTGGCTCCTCCCTCTGGTCCTATTGCCATTTGCAGAAATACACCGCTCCCGGTCAGAAACAACCAATCAGAGCCAGGAGGAATGTCTTAGCAGTGTCAATCACGCTCGTGTACGCGCTGATCACCCCTCTCTTGCACAGCGCGAGCGCGTACCGTCGTTCGTGACTCTCCTGTTCGAACTCATTCATCCAAATGAACGAATCTTTTTTCGAGTCATTTCGTTCATTCAACGAACGAAATGACTCGCAAAAAGATTCGTTCATTTCGAACGAGTCTTTTTCGGAGTCATTTCGTTCATTCAAAGAACGAAATGATTCGAAAAAGATATGTTCATTTTGATGAACGAGTTCAAACAGGAGAGTCACGAACGTGCATCACAGAACAGAGCAAGGCGAGCATTTGTGCTTATAAAACTTAAAGTTTTTTATTTATTTTTGAAATGACCGATCGTTTCGCTAGATAAGACCCTTATTCATCGTCTGGTATCGTTTAAAGCCCTTTGAAGCTGCACTGAAACTGTCATTTGGTCCTTGAAACATTTGTGTCCTATTGAAGTCCATTATATGGAGAAAAAGCCTGGAATGTTTTCATCAAAAACCTTAATTTCTTTTCGACTGAAGAAAGAAAGACATGGACATCTTGGATGACATGGGGGTGAGTAAATTATCAGCAAAAGTTTTTTTTAAAAGTGAACTAATCCTTTAACGTTATCTTACTAGCTATTTCTAACTTCTAGAAAGAGTGCAACGTTATAAAGTTACATGTATTGCAAAATATTTGAGGACCAAGTTTGTAGTCAAAGTATGGGCAGGCCATAGTCAATGTAAAGCATATTGTTGATGTTTCGTCCCTATTAGTGAATGTTCCATAACTGTGTATAATCCGCCGTCATCGGTGGTCCTGTTTACTAGCCTGCGCGTTCACGGCAGGGTCCGCTGTGGGGGAGGAGCTGTGGAGGGAGGGCTGTAGCGCAGCAGAGAGCAAGGGGGTTGGACCTGGAAGTTGTGCTTGTTCAAATTTTCAGGCTAAGTCAACATTTTCTCAAAACTCCTACTGCAACTTTAACACAGCCAAGTGTATTTAACACACACACACACACACAAATCCAAGACTTACTCCTCAGCCTGGATTGAATCCACGGGTGCGACGTAATTGCTGGGAATGTAGCCGGTTCCTCCTGTAGTGAGAGAGCGGGCGTCCCACCAATCACCCTCACTGACATAAAGAGAAAGACAGAAAACACACACACACGTTATTTTCTTGTCATGGTGAGTCTTAAGATTTTTTTGTTGCAGATTTGTCCATGAATCTTTCCTTCCGTATGCTCATCCGTTCATCCAATACATCCATTAATCTGTCCGTTCATTCATCAATCCATCTTGTTTATCCGTTTGTTCATCCATCATCAGTACATTCTTCCATCTAGCCACCCATCCATTCAGTCATCCATCAATCCTGTCTTACTACAATGTCAAACTCAACACATACTATACTTCTACCTCTTCAAACAGAAACAGGTTGTTGTGTGAAAGACTGAAAGGCCAGATGCAGGTACCACTAATGTTTCTGTGGAGGAGAGAGAGATTGTGTGCGTTTTCCTTCAATATTTACAATGATCCCTCTATCACAGTATCTGTCACATCTGTCCCCTACAAACCTTTCAAAGCCAATTCACCACAAGCAAACAACCACATCCACAACACATACACTTTCACATACAGAGATGGAAAACGATCTGCTTACAGCTGGTCTGTAATTCTGTGAACGTCCCATTTATTCGATAACATCCTACTCTCTCTCTTTAACATGCCCTTCATGTACTACCCCTCTCCAATAGCCAATCTGTTCCTCTCTCAAATAGCCTGTGCTCTTCATACAAAACATAATTTCCAAGAAAAGCAAACACACACACACAGACACACACAGACACACACACACACACACACACACACACACACACACAATAGTAATAGCATGACATGAGAAGACCTGCTGTACTAAGCAGTGCCGGTTACATTACCGCCAGCAGATGGTGCTATACTATAAAACATTTTGGCAATGTACACAATGCAAAACAGGCTTACTACTATTTACAAACTTGCCTGCTACCTACTTTTGAATTCAAGGAGGTAGAATTGCAAAATGTCAATTTCTGTGGTATAAAGTTCATAAAGTGTGCAAAAAACATTGAGTGTGAAGGGCACAGGAATCAAGTACAGTTTTCCCACAATGCAATGCACTCAACTTGACCTTTCCTATCCAGTGTGTTGAATAGAAGTAATATCAGCCATGATTTATGATGAATCGATAAATAAATTTATGATAAAATCCCTGTTACAACTTATTACTTGATTGGCTGCCAATAACAACAATATTTATATCCTACATGACAACTGTAACATGGTCAATGCACATACATTGTGATAAGGTCATGTGACAATGTAGCACACCATTATTTGAAACAGTTTCAGAGATTGTACGCGTGTATAAATCCAGTCGACTCGTGTGTGTATATATATATATATATATATACAACCCCAAATCAGAAAAAGTTGGTATATTTTGTAAAATGCAATAAAATCAAGAATCTGTGATTTGCTCATTCTATTTAACATTTTATTAGCTGACAAAAGTACAAAGAAACGTTTTCCAATGTTTTCACTGACCAACATAATTGTATTTTGTAAATATGAACAAATTTTGATTTTGATGGCTGCAACACATCCCAAAAAAGTTGGGACAGAGACCAAATAAAAGTTAAAAGACTTTTGAAACAGTCCACAATGAGCAGGTGAATTGGTAATAGTTGAGGGTATCGTGTTTGGGTGTAAAAGTGCTTCTCAGTCTTTTTAAGCAAAGATGGGTCATGGCTCATCACTTTGTGCCAAATATCTTGAGAGAATTGTCAAACAATTTAAAAAAATCACATTTCTCAATGCAAGATTGCAAAGAATTTATGCCTTTCATCATCTTCCATACATAATGTTGTCACAAGATTCAGGGAATCCAGAGAAATCTCAGTCTGTGTAGGGCAAGGCAGTAGACCTCTGTTGAATGTGCGTGACCTTTGAGCCCTCAGATGGCATTGCACAAGATACCATCATGCTAATCCGTTAAATACAGCCACATGTGCTCAGGAGTAATTTGGAAAACTGTTTTCACTGAACACAGTCTGACTCTGCATTAAGAAATGCCACTTGAATCTCTGTTACGCAAGGAGAAATCTTTACATCAGTTCTATGTGATGTCGGCGAGTTCTCTGGGCCTGAGCTCATCTCAGATGGTCTAGAAGACAGTGGAAATGTGTGCTGTGGTCAGATGAGTCCATGTTTTAGCTTGTTTTTGGGAGAAAATGGACACCGAGTTCTCAGTCCCAAAGACGAAAGGGACCAACCAGACTTTCACCAGCGACAGGTGCAAAAGCAAACATCTGTGCTGGTATTGAGGTGGATCATTGGAAACGGTATGGATAACTTGCATTATTGTGAAGGTACCATTGACATGGAGGCATATATTTGGATTGTACAGAGACATAAACTGACATCAAGATGACATCTTTCCTGGGAAGCAAGACAATGCCAGGCCTCATTCTGCACATGCTAAAACTGAGTGGTTTCTAGACACTGCACCATAGAAGCGATGTGCCTGCCTGTTTACTGCAGTCCAGATATGTCTCTTATGGAAAATGTATGACCCATCAAGAAAAGGAGAATCAGGCCATGATGACCACAGACTGTTGAGCGGCTGTCTTGTATCAGACAAGATTGGGCAAATATTCCACTAGCAAAACTCCAACAATTAGTATCCTCAACTCCCAAAGGATTAAAAAGTGTAATTAAAAGGAAAGGTGATGTGACACAGTGATAAACATGTCTCTGTCCCAACTTTTTTGGGGTGTGTTGCAGCCATCAAAATCAAAATTTGTTCATATTTACAAAATACAATTATGTTGGTCAGTGAAAACATTGGAAAAAGTTTCTTTGTACTTTTGTCAGCTAATAAAAGGTTAAATAGAATGAATAAATAACAGATTCTTGATTTTATTGCATTTTACAAAATGTCCCAACTTTTTCTGATTTGGGGTTGTATATATTAAATGAAAGAAATTACACTATATGCAGGCTGTTGGAAAATAAGTTTCAACTTACAGTTAAAAGAGCCAATTGTCTGTTTATTCAATAAAGCGTATGCATATTAGCTGGATCTGCCTAAAAAACTTTTTTTTTTTGTTGTTGGTTTTTTATCAACACACTCACGGCAGTTCCGCAAATTTGTGTCTAATTTCATTCATACTTTTTCGATATGACCCCACAGACGGTTATGTTTAGGAATGGGGTTCGGGTTGGATTTCTTTGTTTCTCTATTCAAGTACATACAGTAGAATTTGTTCTTGCATGGCTAAAAATGACTGTCTGGGGGTGTTACTAAAATAGCGTGTGAACTGACTTGCCTTAAAGGGACTTTGACATGATTCAGATTAAATCAGTAAGTAGTGAACTAGTAATCCATTCAGAAAATAGCTTATGTTTCAGGTCTTTGACTTACGTGCTGTTGATGATTTGAAACTTCTCTCCTTTCCTGAAGCTGAGATCATCTTCAGTACGAGCCTCATAATCATAGAGAGCAACAAATAGAGTCACACCTGAGAGAGAGAGAGAGAGAGAGAGAGAGAGAGAGAGAGAGAGAGAGAGAGAGAGAGAGAGAGAGAGAGAGAGAGAGAGAGAGAGAGAGAGAGAGAGAGAGAGAGAGAGAGAGAGAGAGAGAGAGAGAGAGAGAGAGAGAGAGAGAATCAGCACCATGAGGATTAACAATAAATTAAAGCATACTTTATATCCTGGAAATGGACAACAACATAGTGCAACGTAAGCACTGGGAAAGAAAAAGCCATTTTGGTCTGCGGAGGCTTTCAGACAGATCGAATGACATTCAAGACCTGCAATTAGGGCCTTTCAGGAGCCATTTCAGGAGTCAAAACTGTTTCAGCTGATTCAAGTCCAGCACAGTATACACAAGTCAAGTCACCTTCATTCATATAGCGCTTTTAACAGTATAGGTTGTTTCAAAGCAGCTAAAAAACACAGACCTACACACACACTAATGATGTCTGGTCTAAAGGAAGCTGAAAGCCACACCTCTCCCGATGGGATATTATAAACAAAGTTGTGTGGGATTGGTATGGGGAACATTTGTCTGGTCTGGCAATGCAAAGTCGTCTTTGCTAATGTCATTTTGATTTCACTTTGCCTGTATAACTGTCTTTGCCTCAAATGATTCCCAAAAGATTTGAGAAATTTGGTCATGACATGGAACCAGAGTAATGGGACACAAGCTAACCAAACCCTTCATTAGATGAACCCAATCCTAAAATCTGTCATTAAGCACATAATCAGTAAGACAGGGATGTAAAACAATCAACCTCAATGGGCTCACATTCAACACTTAGCAGTCTGAGGCCATAAGCCATAATTGATGGTGATGACCAATCGTTATACATCTTGGCAATCTCATAACCAATCAGAGGTCACACTAGATTTGAAAGAATAAGCTAAATAAAGGGCTCCATTTATTATTATTATTTTTTTTTTTGCAATGCAATCGAACAGTGGACAGTTCTTAAAGTCCCCTGTGGTAAAAAATCAAGTTTTTAATGTTGTTTATATGTCTATGTGGTGTTTTTAATATGCTTTAAGACAAACCATGTGCAAATTCATGTCAACACCATTGCTGAGTATTTTCTCTTTAAAACTGCAGTGAACCAAAGACAACATGGTTCAAACACGGTTTGAAATCGCTGGTGTTTCTGACGTCACAAACTACCTTGCAACCGATCAGATCAACGTGCGGACAGCATATCATAAACAGTGAACTAGCAGGGGAGTCTCCAAAGAAGACGGGTTATCCCGGTATATTTTTCTGTTAATATGAAAAATCGGGTACATTTAGCAATATAGCGGGTGAATTATATATGTATATTATGATATTATGATGACCTATATGCTTTTCAGTTGTTCAAAGCATTTCTAAGGATGCTGATTTCTAGAAGGCAGACTGAGATGGCGAACGGGAACATGGTTTGTTTAACATTAGCAACACATTATTAGCTGTTTGATAACATTAAATGCAAATTTTAAGGTTGCACTACAAATAATCCTTATCCATCAGTTTGACTGAATAAGCTGTCAATTTTCTTCACATTTATTTTCAGACATCTTTTCCTCTTAATTATTTTTTCTTTGTATTCAACTTAGGGATGGGACGATTACCGGTTTCACTATAAACCACGATAAAATGTACTGACTTAGTATTATCGTTTAAAATCGAATTATCATTAAAACCGTGTTTGATAATCGCGAATGTTGGAATGTTGTTGTTTCTTTTTTATTCAAGAAGGAATCGCGGATGGCAGTGACCGTGCTCTGGAGATTTTTCAGCCTTTTAAGAGGGCCAAATCTGAGGTGTGGTCATATTTTGGCTTTTCCAAAAGTCCTCAGGGAAACTTAATCGAGGATGGTCACCCTGTCTGCAGAACATGCACAAAAAAAGTCACTGCAATAGATGGAAACACTTCAAATCTGCCGAGTCATCTTGTGTGACCATCACACACTGTTGTATAGCGAACGCAAGGCAAGTTAACTTTGACCTCAATACCAAAACTATGTCTGGGAAATAACAAGGGGGTAATCCCATCAGCCGGAAACTGAAGCCTCCTGGGGGCCGCCATTGTAGCAGAACTTCACCATTCCATTGACTCCCATTCATTTTGGCGTCACTTTGACAGCGAATAACTTTACATCTGTGGCGTCCAAAGACTTCATTTGTCCATTGTTTATTTCTAAAGAAACACGACAATGTATAAAAGGCTCCATTACTTTGTATCTTACGTTATGGCCCCATAGAAGCCGTTTTTGTAAAAATAGGCTAACGATTGCCTCATAACCACGCGCCTCTTGTTGCACATTAGAGAAATTACCGTATAGACAGGAGGAGAAGCTCGCAGGCAATCTTTTACTGTCTATGAGGCAATCGGGGGGACATGGAGAAATAAAGTCAAGGGAGAAGCCCATAGATAGAGAGTCCATAAAAGCAACGGGACAAAATATTTCAACAACGTTTTTGAGGAATTGGAAATAATTCGGTATGAGGCACAGCTACTAGAAGATTTAAAACTGTCAGACAGATTGCTCACGTCACATCTACGTCGTCAAGCTCAGTTTGAGCAAGGGGGTAATCCATCAGCCAGAAACTGAAGCCTCCTGGGGGCCGCCATTGTAGCAGACCATCACCTGCTGTTAGCATTCCATTGACTCCCATTCATTTTGGCGTCACTTTGACAGCGAATAACTTTACATCTGAGGCGTCCAAAGACTTAATTTGTCCATTATTTATTTCTAAAGAAACACGACAGTGTATAAAAGACTCCATTACTTTGTATTTTACGTTATGGCCCCGTAGAAGCCGTTTTTGTAAAAATAGGCTAACGATTGCGTCATAACCACGCGACTCTCTGTCGCACTTTAGAGAAATTACCGTATAGGCAGGAGGAGAAGCTCGCAGGCAATCTTTTACTGTCTATGAGGCAATCGGGGGGACATAGAGGCATAAAGTCAAGGGAGAAGCCCATAGATAGAGAGTCCATAAAAGCAACGGGACAAAATATTTCAACAACGTTTTTGAGGAATTAGGTGATTCACATTTGTCTTGGCACAGCTACTAGAAGATTTACAACTGTCAGACTGTCGTCAAGCTCAGTTTAAACCGGCGCAGTACGCTCAGCCATCAGGAAGTGAGTGCTTCTAATTGGGCTTCACGTTTCTCCGTTGAAATCAAGGGGGTCGCTGTGTCCATTTCTTTTACTGTCTATGGGAAATAATTGGGCACAAAATGTTGTTCTGAGTTGAAATATTTTATCTCTCACTTGTAGGGTTGGGTACCGAAACGCGGTGCCAAAAGGGAACCGGTTCCGACGTAAACGGTAGTAACCAGACCGAATAAGAACGAAAATTTCGGTGCCTGATTTCGGTCCCTGACTCTCTGTGGCGCACACACGCAAGGTCTCTCTCTCCCTCTCCGCCGTGCGCGCACTATACGGTTTGGAGCACAGTCTGTTCTGTCTCGCATGCACGCTCTTGCTCGCTCGCTCTAGATTCCGAGAGATTTTAACTAATTTGGGGGCATCAGGGAGCCGTTATCAATATGCGGGAGACTCCCGGAACGTCTGCTGATAGCGAGGGGATTAATGAAGATGCCGAAGACAAAACGCTCCAAGGTTTGGCTGCATTTCACGTGTAAAATTACGCGTCAGAACGCCCTCTGGGTGTGCCGATTGTCTGAAGCCCATATAGAATCACGCCAATTAATTTGCTGATGGCGTGGGTGCCGCCTCGACGCTCATATTATATTGGCGCGCGCATCATCTGCTCCTCAGATTTCTCTGCCGAAAAAGGAAGCTTGTCGGCAACGCGAGGATCTTGGCAGCGAACGCAGCGTCTCGTTCCCTATTCAGAGAACATAGGTTACACCAGTAACCAGAGACGCTCTCTTTCATAGGTTTACTCAAAGCTGCATAGCTGAGACGCAGTGGGAACGAAATTCCAAACTCGCCAAGCTAAGCGCTGCCGTAACTAGTACAACGACCAGATAACTTACATGACTGGATCAAGCAGACAAAACATGGGAACCTGGAGCCATGTCGAGATTAGATTACCCTGCCTGGTAGTAATCTCTATTAATCTCCAGTATTATAACATTGTTTGATACAATATTGTTTTATTTGATATTATGTAAATGTGATTTTTTATTTTAAATTGGTTTATTTATTATTACCATATGTTACTTGTATTTGTATTGTTTAAAGATTTAAGTTAATATTGTGTCCAGTTTGGCCCTGTAAATAAAAGGGTATTATTTTTTGACAAAGTGTGTGCGGTTTCGTTTTCTTAAGTACCGTTTCAAGAACCGTTTAAGCACCGGAACCGTTTAAAAAATACCGAGTAGGTACTGGTATCAGATAAAACCCAACGATACCCAACCCTACTCACTTGACATAAACGTGAATTTTCCGCAAAGAAAAGTTTGCAGCAAGTTTATTTTTACCACATAATTACGGGGACATATTGAATTGAGATTAATGCTTTAAATCTTACCTGTTAAATCCAGTTTTTACAGCGTACAAAACTCGTCCAGACAAGATGATTACAACAATATTATCAAACTCTGTAAACAATAAATGTAAACTCTGTAAACAACTCTGATTTCATTTTAAATACAATCAAAAACGGTGACGCAAGACGGCAAGTTGTATTTGAATGAAATGAGAGAGCGCGTCCGTTGTAGTACATGGATGTGCGCTGTGTTATAATGCCAGGGTTCTCAAGTCTCACGCATTGGCCGTGAGACACACGCAATTCAACCAGTTCAAACGCTCACACGCCACACCGTGTATTTCTCACGCTGAAAAGGCAATGCCAACCAATTTGTCCTGCAAGCTTTATATATAACGTTGTATACGAGGCGCAGGCACACTAAGTGAAGTTTCCTGCCGCCAGCACGTATCTCGGCCAGATTGCGTTCGTTACTAGGCAACATAGATGCACGAACACACGGAAGTTGACGGAACATTCTCGGCCACCGTACGTTCGTTACTAGGTAACCAACAACATCGCGCGAACACATGTCGTGATGGAGAAGGTTTTTGTATATTTGTAATTTTGAAATATAACATTAAAGAGTATATTTGATGTGATGAAGTGCTCTGTCATTTATCAGATTTACCAATTGTTATAATTTAAATTTGTGCTGGTTAATTATGAACAATGGGTAAAATTGGAGGGCGGGGCTCCATTAGGGCTCCTCCCCTAACCGCATGTGATCTCACTCCAAGCTTTTGATAAAATTTGAGAACCCTGTAATGCGTTGCTATTGACGACGGTCATTATAAGGAAGGAAATGCCACAGAATAGAATCTTGCTTTAAAAAGTGCATAGAGCTGCTTGTTTTATTTGTTGTTTGTTGATTTTCAAATATACAACTTGTTGAAATGTTTTCAGTGTGAGCATCGGTTCTTTTTTTAACACTCATCTAGTTTTAACAAAACCGTGATAATATTGATAATCACGATAATTTTGGTCACAGTAATCGTGATATGAAATTTTCATACAGTCCCATCCCTAATTCAACTGTAACAATATGAAGACGACATACTGTGGTTTGCTCTCCCGATTTAATTTACAATATATCCCATGTATAATTCACTGAATTGCACTAAGAATCTCTCAGTATTTATACCCAAATCCTTACGTCTCTTTCCAGGTTTGTTTTCACACGGATGCTTTCAAATGTAATTGTCTCCCCTTTTCACTTCTAATCCCTATCACTGTCAAAATGACGGAAAGCACATTAAAAATATTATCACTAAATGCTAAAGTTAATGAATATTTTTGATTAAGGCAACATATGTTACATAATATAGACATATATTACTGCAGTGACATTTAAACAATCCAAGAATCAAGCTTTTGGGGTTATCCCTTTTATTTTTTGATGGTTGAAGGGTGAGTAGATCTCATTGTACCAAGATAAAAAAAAAGACAAAAAAAAAGCATATTGTGTTGATAGAGTAAACCTTTCGCTGATTGTTTACAGTTTAACAGAAGATACTCCAATAATTTGCACAAATCATAATGGGGCGTAGGGAAAAAGTGGATTAAGACCTTTTGTGCAATGGAAAGCTTTTGAGGAAGCTAAAGTTTTTTTCAAGGAACCAAAGATAACAATAAAGAAACTTTATTTTTAATAGTCAATTCATGAAGTCCGTAAGCATGCACAAGTTTTTTTGGCCGCCAACAAATATGGGCACTGAGATATGATGCTACATATTTAATATTTTAATAAATTATAAATAATAAAATGGAAGTTTCCTCCTCTTGTATTTCAGCCAAGGCATCAATATATGATGTTCAGATTTGCTTGTTCAAACGGCTTTTTGCTTGATCAATTCTCAGGTCAACATATTAGATGTTTAATAAGATTGGCAACTATGAATCGATGGCAAAAACTCCTCTGCAATATTCAACAACAGATGTCAATTGAGAGCCCATAACTGAGTAACTTTGCGAAGGCGTTATGAAAACACTGCCTTTTGTTTGAGCAGCCAAAAATAGCAACATTGACTAACAATGAGGTTAGGGCAGTTGTAAGTTGTAAGAAAAGTGTGTCAGAAATTCTAATGAAGTGTGTGTTACCTGTGCCTCCTCGCGTGCGCAGCGTTCCTTGGTGTGTTGCTGTGTTGACCCCTCCGAAGACGGTCACTCCCTGTGTGACCCCAGTGGCATGGAAGTTGTTGTAGTTGGGAATGGCAGCGACCCCAGTGACCCCACTGAAGCTGGGATAATGCTGTGGCGTGGGGTCGACACCATATCGATAACCTACTCCGCTCTGAGACAAGCTGGTGTCCCGCTCCTCTGTTAACTTAGCAGCCTCTTTGTCCTTACATTGCACACAGCCCATCCTCTATGATCTATGAAATGAAGACAGAGAGATATTAGGAATAAACTACCCTATAAGTACACCTTAGAATACTTTATAATAATACATATTTTGGTCCCACTTTATATTAAGTGGCTTTGAGTATTATGTACTTACATTGAAAAATATATCCAATGCTTATTGTGTTCATGTTGTGTTGTAAAACACTTTTGCTGCTATTGAGGTGTGATATGGGTAAGGTTAGGGACAGGTGTAGTGGTATGGGTTGGTTTAAGGGTGGGTTAAGGTGTAAGGGAAGGGCCAACTGTGTAATTACAAATGTAATTACATACATTAATTACAGCTGTAATTACATGCAGATATTTTTAAAATATAAGTATAATGTAAAAACATATATGTACACAATAAGTCCATTGTATCAAATTATTAGTTTCAATGTAAGTACATAGTCCTTAAAGCCACTTAATATAAAGTGGGACGCATATTTTTTTTTATTTACTCAGTGTGATTTTTTAATATTTACTCAGTGACGTTGTAGATTGTGTGAGTACTACCATCCCTCAAAGTTTCAAGTCTCTACGACTTCCGGTTTGGTTTGGACTTAAGCATGTTAAAAACAGTCATAAAGTCTACACTTTAAGTACACTTAAATAAATTATTAAACAAGGATGAATTAACTCAGTTTTTCTTTGTCAAGCTCCTCTTGTCAGGAAATTCCCTCACTAAAGCACTATAGACACAAGAAGAGAATGTGTGTGTGTGTGTGTGTGTGTGTGTGTGTGTGTGTGTGTGTGTGTGTGTGTGTGTGTGTGTGTGTGTGTGTGTGTATGTGTGTGCTCTTCCGTTCATCAGTGCAGGATTTAAAACTGAACTCAGAAGTTCTGCCCATGATCCATCAACAGCACAACAGTTGAACTGTCTGACGGACAATACACTCCCATCAGGAAACGTCACAATCTCTTATCCCTCTTCCAGAAGACCCTCACAGTGAAACAGAGAAAAAGACCCTTGTGAAGAAGTGCGCTTAACTGTGTTGAATGTGAACTTGTAGTGTACTTTGAATCTTAAAAGTATATTATTTCTGTAATAAGTACTCTTTTTAAAAGTGTGCCAAAGTGTACTACTTTTTCACATGGGGAGAGAAGGCAACATACTTTTTCACATGGGCAGAGAAGGCAACATACAGAAAATATCTTTTAGGGTAGTATTTGTTCAAAACAGAGGGGCATCTTTAAAAAAAACAAAAAAAAAAAACAGATTTTGGTCAAATATTTTGCTGAATAATGTGCTTGTCCTATCTTTAAAATATATGCCATTTGGTTGTATATCTAATGCAATGACAGACATACAATTCTAAATGAAGTGACCAAATATAGTAGCAAAGCTGATAGTAGCCTATATGATAGTAAACACTGTAAACTGTTTTCTAGAAACATAGTAAAGTCAGATTTACTGGATACATTCTGATTCTAGATTGAGTCATCAGTGCAATAAACATTCATGCACTTTAAACTCCATCCAACTAGACAGACATTCAAATGGATTTTTTTAAAGACTGTACTAACAGTTTTTATGATCAAGATGGCTGGAAAAAAATCAGTGCACGTGTTTGAGAGAGAGAAATAAATGGAGGATAAGGGGTCTTTGTGTATTTTTCCTGCTATAATCCAGATCTGTATCAGATTGAGATCTGCAAAGATATTATTTTTCAGTTTTTGAATTTAATCGATGTTCTTCAATGCTGTGCCAAAAGTGGGAATGCATGGATCTCAGTGTTCTTAGTTATGACAGGAGTTGCTCATCTTCACTTAAGTCTCCTACAGACACACACTGAAAGAAGGCTAGCTCACCCTGTCTGTACCCATGTCTGACAGGAACATCCGGGAACGGAGAATCCCCTGCTCTCGCTCTGTTTTTCCTCTCCATCTCTCTCAGACGTGTGTCAGTGAGCAGACTAGCACTCTTACACCTACGAGCAGGTCTCCTGTCGTCTCGCTCTTCCGCTAGTCCACAAAGCTCTCTTTCCATATCTTTTATATTTGTCTACCTCTGCCATGAATAATTTATGCCTTTCTAGCCCTGCAGGCTGTCAGTGGTGTTAACTAGTTCAGCCCACATCCTCTCATTTACAGCTCAAGAATGCCCATAAACAACAGCTTACTGCAAACATGAACCCAAAGCGCTCCACAGGATTTACTGAAGGTACAGAACGTTGATCCCAGGAAATCAACGCAGGCTTATTGGAAAAAGTGACTGTGGCGACATTTTTGCTGCTGATATTACATTGCTTTCGTAATGTGCGGTAAATTGCACTAAAAGCATGTTCAGTTTTATCCAAAAGAGATAAATGTGAATCTGGAAAAGATTTATTTCGGTTGTTGTTGTACATATTGTTCCAGTTCGGAAATGATATGAGCAATAAGTGGCGTTAAAAGGTAAATGCTCTATTGTGTTTGAAAATAACATACCACCTAAACTAAACCCTGCCATAAATCGAACCTATAGTGTTAACCAAAGCAATCATCAGATAAAAATGCATTTGCTTTTTCGATGTCGAAGTGCAACACTGTACCAGGTGAGCTACTGAGAAAGTTTACTATGAACAGCCATACATATGGAGCTGGTTATGTGATGCAAACATCAAAATGTAATCATTTACAAACCATAACATGCAACTGTGCAAAAATAAGTCTTTATTAATCAATCTGCCTCTGTAGTCATAGTTTGTGTGGAAAGGAATAGTGTTTATTTCAACTGAAAACTGCAGTGAATTAGGCAGAGTTTTGGAGTTTTAAAAATGTAGTTAGAGGCATGTTTTTCCAATAAGCCTGTGTTGCAGGAAATCTATCTGTGAAAAGCTCATTGTGTGACAAACACTGCACGCATTAACTTTACTTTAAAATGCTTTTGCAATGTAAATCATTATACTATGCTTATTAAGCTACTTAAATATGAATGTTTAAAGATGCAAAGTGTAATGTCGATGACAACAGTTGGAATGTCCAAAACTAACACACAGAAGCCAACAAGGATCACACATTCCTATTATTATTATTATTTTGTCTGTGTGGCGAACAGGACGAGGCCGAGGGACGTGAGAGAATGGTGCGAGGCCGGTGGTGCGAGTGTTAATGAGCAACACCTGTGAGGCACACCGGTCTCACATCTCTCACGGAGGAGCGGAAGCATAAAGGAGGAGCGACGACGTGAATGATCGAGAGAGGAGTGCCTCTCTTGATCATTCATGTCGTCGCTCCTCCTTAATGTTGATACTTTGACAACCCTATTTTCAGCCGTTATCATGAAATTACTCAGATTTACTAATGAAATAAGATGGCTACTTATGTGGGTGACATTCACACAAGTCGATGAAACAAAGGTTATGTTTACACAACAACGATATGCTTAAAACGGATACGTTTTTCCTCTGAGTTTTCCGCGTACAGACGACACCATTGTAAAAAACCCATTCACACGACTAAAAACGCTGTATTCTGCTGCCAGGCCATTATGTGCATGACGCATGTGCATGACGTTATTGTCTTCAGAGATTCAGGTATCTGTTGTTTACACGTTTTCAAGTTTGCGTTTTCAGGCACCCAAAACGCTGTTGTGGTGTAAATGAACGGCCAAAACACATAAAGACGTTTTTAGTTTAAAACTGTGTCATGTAAACAGCCACAAATAATGACACAAGGGCTTGTTATTTAGGAAATGTGTTAACTATAACACTATTTTTTGATTTATGGATCACAGACCGTACCAAAAGAAGGGGGGGGGGGGGGGGTGCTAGAGGGACGTGGTTTGCAGGACTACATTTGCACACAGGTTGTAACACGCGTTAGTGAATGAGACACTTGAAGTGACAAGATAAGAGAGGAGTGAGTAAAGAAGAGATGGGAGAAGAACAGCAGTAAAAACAAGATGTGATGGATGGAGACGAGACGAGAAACAGGAGATGAGAGGAGACAAAAGAGAAGTGAAAAGTAGAGGGGACAAGAGGAGAGGAGGTTAATGAGTTTCTGCAGAAGACAAGTGAACTGCTTTAAGGGAATGGTTGTAATAAGAGATGAGAAGGAAGAGAAGCGAGAGAAATGAAGAGATGAGAGGGCAGAAGAAAAATAGACAGAGCAGAGAGTCTGCAGAGACCAAAGAATATTTTTTCTTGAGAGAGAAAGACTGAGAGAAAGTGAGAGAGAGGTGGAGAGATTGTGGTTGTCGCAGGAAAGGAATTTC
This sequence comes from Gila orcuttii, assembly GCA_026230005.1. NCBI lineage: Eukaryota > Metazoa > Chordata > Actinopteri > Cypriniformes > Leuciscidae > Gila > Gila orcuttii. The sequence continues at coordinate 16,777,948 of JAPDVR010000012.1, forward strand.
CCTACGGTGATTTTGAGTGGTTCAATATCACGATATGTGATAATAATAATAATATATAAATAATATGCTATATAAATAAGCTAATTGGGCTATTTTTAAATTTATAGTTAGTTCTTGACCTGAAGAATGACAGACGCAGGCAATTGCATTCGCTCAGTGTGTGTGTGTGTGTGTGTGTGTGTGTGTGTGTGTGTGTTTGTCCCTGAGCCCCGCCTGACAGAGGCCTTAAAATGAAATTCACAAATACTTTAGGCAATCTATTAATGTGAACAAACATGCATGTAAACACAATGGGCAATATATCGGGTCACCAAAACTTATCATGGTTATGTCCGTATATCTTGTTACAACACAGAAAAAACATCGGCTGATGTCAATATGCCAAATATCGGCCGACGTATCGGCCATGACGATAATCCCAGCATATATCTAAATTTGCCATTTCTTTATGGATTGCATGCTTATAGACCTTTTTGGCAAGGTTTCACTCCCTTTGGTTAGCATTAGGATTCTGTTGTCAATGTCATGAATTAAGTAAAGAGCAATACTCTCAGTCTCAACCTACAGTTACTCCAACATTACAAGATGGGGCCATTGTGCATAAATAACAGAGTAGTGAGTGTAGTATAATTGTTGTCTGTTGTTTATATAATCCTATTACATTCTATTTTAATCAGTAACAATATAATTAAGACATTTACATTTAGCTGACGCTTTTATCCAAAGCGACTTACAATTGCTATATTTCAGAGGTCGCACTCCTCTGGAGCAACTAGGGGTTAAGTGTCTTGCTCAGGGACACATTGGTGTCTCACAGTGGATTCGAACCCGGGTCTCTCACACCAAAGGCATGTGTCTTATCCACTGCGCCATCACCACCCATACAGACAATTAGAAATGTAACATACACATTACTAATATACACAGCTCTTACATAAAGTGTAGTGGCAATGCTGCTTGTAGCTGGATCATGAAGTTGTCTTGTCACCATAGTAATGACCTTGTCCCAATTCTTCCTGTCACTCCTTGGGAAGCAACCATCCTTGTACAGCTTTCTAACACACACTCACTTTTGAGCTCAGATTCTCCCACTAACAGAAACTCCCAGGGAAAACGTCCATAACCCAGCGGAGATGAAGATGCATCTCAACCGTCTGTCAAATACAGCCAGCACAGCACCATTGTGTCAAATGAACTCAGTATCAGAGAGAGAGAGAGAGAGAGAGAGAGAGAGAGAGAGAGAGAGAGAGAGAGAGAGAGAGAGAGAGAGAGAGAGAGAGAGAGAGAGAGAGAGAGAGAGAGAGAGAGAGAGAGAGAGAGAGAGAGAGAATTACAACTAGTCAAATTATACATGAGCCATATTTTTAGTGTAATTTGAATAAAAAAATATACATTTTCATGTAATTTCACTGCCTTAAAAAAATTAAATCCATAATTATCCTTATTTCACACATTTAGAGAAATATTGATGAAAATAAAAAAAAATTGAAAAAGTATCTTTCATGTTCTCATGTTATGTTTTTATTGTTAATTAACTCAAATACTCGTGTTAACCTTTTTTCATTTAAATCTAAAATTGGTGTGAAAAAATACAGGGGTGGGAATCTTTAGGCACGATCCGATCCACAATCCCAAAACTATTCTTGATCTACTTTTTTTTTCTTATCACTTAGTTTCTTAATCTTAAAATCTTTTTTATTTAATTACATATGTAATCTTAAGTATTTTTGAAAATAATTACAAGTTAAAACATTCTATTAATACAATTGTATTTTAAGACTATTAAGTCTATATAAACTAATATAGCTTCAAAATATAAAAGCAAGTAGTCTAGTACATAAAGAGGAACAACGAAAAATTAAAAGCAATAAACAAAGAGAGCTTTCAATAGCCTTTTTAAGAGTAGCCTATCTGAAAGTTATCAATTCAAAAGCAGTGAGTGATTTTTCTCTTTCTCAGCTTTACTGTTGTTTGATTATTACTGATGACATCATAGACACCAGGATCTAATAAGCTGCCTTCACACTAATGCACAGATCTCTTTTGAAATTAAAGATATTCTTGTCCGGCCTATTTAATCCCTGAAGACATAAATGACTGTTTACATTGATTTTGTATCATAAAAGTATTTTTGAGACACACATTTAACCACATACACAGAGTCGCGCTCAGCCGCATGCGCGAAAGCTCTTCACAGCCATCAGTAAGTTTCATAAATTCCATTTTTAATATATAAGCCTACAGCATTCCAAACAACATAAATCATTCCTTCGTAGATAATTTGTAAGTAAAATACTGGCAGGTGAATGTATAATGGGATAATGTACATCCAGCCGGTTGTGGTCTCAGAATAAACTCCGACAGGGTGATCAGGACTTGATCAGGTCTTCCATCAGACTGAAGGGGTTTATTCTGTGATAACAACCGTCTGGATGTACATTATCCTACTTATTACACGTCAACTTGCCATATAAGTAAATAATTAGACAACAAATATTGATCTAAGACGAAATATTTTATTAGATCTTTAAACGCAAAGCTTTTGTTGCTAGTTCACGCAAGTTCAAACTAGACGAATGTGGTATACAGTCATACCACTTATTACACAGTATTTCACTACATAAATAATTATAAGGATAAGAGATATTGATTTGAGATTAAACTGTTTTAAAATCGTACCTGTTTGTATCTTATAATCCAGCAGTGTACAAAACAATAGTAGCAAAATGGTTGCAGCTGCGTTTGTATGAAACAAAAGAGAGCGAGTCCACGATACTGGATGATATAAATAACTGTACACAAAATATTGAGTTTTAATATTTTATTAGCTCACCAAATGCAAAACTTCCACGAAGAAAAAACTTTCCTAGCAAGCGTATAGCGCTGCTGACTTCAGTGACCAGGATGAGCCTGTGTTTTCTGTTTTCAGTGGTAGTTATCGGGGAATAACATACCACTGGATGGCGCTATTGACCAATCAGAATCAAGTATTCCACAGAGCCGTGTAATAAGAAAGATTATTTTACGGAAGGTTCGAGTGGTGTGTGTGTGTGTGTGTGTGTGTGTGTGTGTGTGTGTGTGTGTAAAAGGAAGCAAGCAGAATACAGGTGTTTAAACACATTGTGCATCTGCGGTTAAAAACTCTGCTCAGAATCGATCCAGAACCATTCGAGAGAGACTTGCAATGCATTGATTTTTTTCTCCCACCACTAGAAAAATATGTGAGTAGATATGTGTGGTGGATGATTTTAGCAGATATGATCTGCAAATACAGATCGAGGACCATTGACATCATCAAGGCACAAGAGCAAGAAGAAATCCCATATCTTCCCTGACTGCAGCTGCCTTTTAAAGCCCAGCTTTATCTATTCAGAAATGATCACATACGCCCTGGGAAGTCAAGGACATAAGTGATGACATTGCCTTTATAATTAGTGGATTGCTCACTTCAGAGAAAACTCAAGTTAAATATAATTTATGACCATAACGTAAAGGGAAGTCTAAATATATTCATGCTGCATAACTACTGTCAATATTTTTATCTGAATGTTTCTCCTTCTCTGACCCCATATACTCAATCAATTGCTGCTATACTATTGATTCTTCATTAGTCAGGCATCGTAGGAGAAGAAACTGCAACCCAAGATGGATACCATTCGGAGAATTCCATTCCTCCCACCAACAACTAGGCCATCAGTGAGCACATGATCATGGAAGCCATCAAAGACTGCAGATTTTGCCTTATTTGATATCTCAAATGTGTCTGAGACAACTGTCAGCAATGGGTGGCTGCCATCACACGGCACAGGAAATACAACACAACAGCTTTCAATACATCCAACAGGAACGCGTAGGAAAAACTCTGGGGCAATAATAATACACAACTATGTCAAACGCAAAAGTCACTGAACAAAGAACAGAGCACAGAAGGCTTAAATACACAAGGAGTAATCAATAGTGTTGGGCGATATGCTCCACATTCATATCGCCCTATCGTCAGCCTGTGAGATCAGTAATACACAATACTATCGGGGGGGGGCTTACTTATTTTATTTTATCATTGACTTGTTTATTTATTTGCTCACTTTTTTTTATGAGTAAGCAGAATCTTTTGAGAGTCTTTTTCTATTCTCAAAGGTGGAGTGTTTATTTAAAAAGTAGGTCTCAATTTGCAATAGATGTCCCAATCCTCCTCGTTCCCAATTGTGTTTGCTATACCCTTTGCCACATCTCTCTCAATCAAAATGTTTTTCAGCTCATTATCAATCCATGTTGCCCTAACATTCTTCACTGTATATTGTTCCATAGGTGCATGTTTGTCCACTAAAGTGTAAAATAATCTTTCAAAAGCTGCCAATTCATCATCAGGATTATTTTCCTTATAAACATCAATCCAACATACATTATTTACGTCCGTACCAAATGATTCCTGACAGAATCTTTGGTTTTGGTTTCCCTTTAGGAACCTTTGCTTTCCTAGTAATATCTATTATATTATGATAACTACACCCAATAGGAACAGATACACCCTTAGAGCACATTTCCACAGAATTGGTAAAAATGTCGTTTATACAAGTAGATGTTTTCTCGCTGGAAAATAGTATCGGAAAAGAGTGTAAAATTACATGCATTAATCACATTCACAACTTTACTCTTTAGTGGACAGTCCAGAGACATCCAGTTAATGTTTAAATCACCCATCAAGTAAATTGAAGTAAATTGAAGTAAATTCAAAAGTAAATTGAATTTCCAGTATCACAAACATGCACATGGTGGTCTGTAGCAGCAACCAACGAATAATGAATTAACAAACTGTAGCTGTACTTGTAGCCACAAAGCCTCTACATCTACAGGCATTAAAGCATATACAGTTATTTGTGTATATACTGATACCACTAAAACATGAATAGTATTTGTCAACAATAAAGTTATTTCAAATTAGCAACTAACAATGACAGGGAATACTGGCAAACAGGAACAGAATGAAAATGAAACCAAAACAGAATGAGACCGTTACAACAACAAAATATGTTATACATATGGACAACATATGAGCAGTTCCATAATCCAAAACCATTTACACTCTGCACATACAGATCAATGAAAGCTCAATTTTTAGGCCAGAGATATTGATTGATGGTCACACATGTAGGGTTGCACATCTGGTAGTGATTATACATTTAGGTCACCACATGCCCCTTAAACACATGATGCCACGTCATCATCAATTCATGTGCATTTGTGCTTTTGTTGTGAGGAAAAAGAGGAAGTTTGGCATTGTTCAGATAAATGCCTGGATTTCCACAGTTTCCTTAAGCTAGTAACCAATACACAAAGCCAAAGGATAGGTTACACAAACATCTTCGAGGTCAAGTGTTTTATAATGCTACAGTATAACACTTTCTTCCATCCCAGTTTGAAGTGCAGAGTCGACTAAGCAAGCTATTAGAAAGTTGACTTCTTGAGTTTAACTGGGTTGCCACATCTTCTGACCAATGGATTCTCATTTGCGTTTCCCAGATATGGATTTTTTTTTTAAATAAAGTCTATGTGATAATGAATTAATCCATTAGATTAAGAATAAACTGGTAATCCTAAAGTTTTATCATTAAAATTACAAGTGTTGTCAACTCCCCCTACACATGACCTAAATTTACACCCCAGTGTCCAATGGAGACATGCTTGAAAATAATCCATACAATAGGAATTTAAATTACCAGATGCACTATAAAAAAAAAATCAGAGCTCAATACAGGTGAAAAAGACCATTTATTGAAACTAAAATGGTTGTTAAAAAAAATATGGTTGTCAGAAAAGTGTCAGAAACCAGATGACATGACATGATTACAACATTTACAAGTTAAAGGGTTAGTTCACCCAAAAATGAATAGTTGAAATAAAGTCGTTATTTTTGTTTTTTTGCGCACAAAAAGTATTCTCGTTGCTTGATAAACTTAAGATTGAGCCACTGTAGTCACTTGGACTATTTTAACGATAACTTTAATAACTTTTCGGGGCTGGCAAGTTTCAATCCCTTAGAAGCCTATGGAGGAGTGATCCAGCTCTCAGATTTCATCAAACATATCTTAATTTGTGTTCCGAAGATGAACAAAGGTCTTACGAGGTTGGAACAACATGAAGGTGAGTAAATACTGACAGAATTTTCATTTTTGGGTGAACTATCCCTTTAAGTGAATGTAAACAGTTGAGAAAGAAAACGCATGTGTTAAATCTTAAAGTGACAGCAGCCCAGTATTACTGCTTGAATTCAATGTCATTAATGTCAATCAAAAAAAGAAAAGATAAAACTCACTGGTCTTGAAAAACTTTTGTAGTTTTAATAATAATTAATCTATATTTAATGTATACAGTGAAGACCATGCAGTGTTATTTTACATTTGATTACTTTATTCAGTTTCTTTTGTATGATATTACTTCGTAATATGAAATAAGACTGATCATATTGCCCACCAATAATAGTGTTAAATAATCGTGATTCCAATATGATTTTTGTCAACCCTAATCTCTGGATCGAAAAACAAGCAAAGAAGAACCACTTAAACCAGAAGAAGTGGATACAAGCAGTTTACACACAAGTAAACTAACGTAATCACCAAACGTTCAACAGCATAGAAATCAAAACTGCTTGTCGTTACAAAGAAAAATTTCAAACTCATGAAGAGGTAATGACTGTGAAGCTTTGGGGGGTGCTGATGGACTCGATTCTACTCAGACCATGTATTGATCATCATTCTGAATCCGATCCTAATGCAATTTTCCCAGGTTTTTTTGTTCAAAATGTTTTTTCATGAAACTTACCCACATTAAAGTATTGATAAAAATTAAAGAATTGAGCTAAAATAAAAATAAAAACCAGAGGCTCTTCTTTTTTTTGATATATTGAACATTTACATATTCAAACAAAAAGATATTCTGGGGGTCATGAAATCTTGTGAATATGATCAAAACTGCTGCCGCTGGCTGGCAACTTAAAAATAAAAAACTGGCGGGGAAAGAGTTTTTTCATAAATTCATATGTTGCTTAAGCAATACATAAAGTATTGAATGAAAAGTTTTTGTGTTACTTCATGAAAACATCTGAAACAATTGACAGACACTGCATCTAATCCAGTTCATCTGTGATAAAGTATGAAAACACCATCAGTCTTCACATCTCTGTTTCCAACGCCTCCACTAACCAATTGGCAAGATTTGCCATCTGCAGTTGAAGTCCCCCTGTGGTGAAAATCAAGCTTTTAATGTTAATATGTCAATGTTGAAATTGCTGGTGTTTCTGACATCACAAACTACCTTGTTACCAATCAGGTCAACGTGTGATCGTCAACGAGTGGATCTCTGAGCTGCTCTGAGTGAGTGGAGGCGGGGCTCATTTGCATATTCATAGAAGCTATTTTAAGGCATTTTGGTGATCAAAGATTCGTTTTAAGGGATAAAAGTATTGACTACAGGAGGACATGAAATCCAGCTGCAGCCAAAGTCAAACACAGATTAATGATGCCGATTCAGTGTTCAGAAACTTGGCCTGCTCAGTAAAAGTGAAGTAACCAGGAAGACGCAAGATTAAAAAACTGTTAATTACAGTAACACTCATGGAGGGATGGTGATAAATGTCAATAAATCAAACTGACCAAACAACCAAAGAAAGTGCTGTGGTTCTGCTGAGAGAGACTCTTCTGTGTGGGTGCAGGTTTCAGATCATACAGAAAGGCAAGCTTTGTAAGAATTTATAACCTTTCAGACAATGGCTTGTTACAAAGCTACACTAGTCACATTTGACGAAAGTAGAAGTCAGTGTGTGGGATGATCGGTGTATTGCACCGCTGTAACACTCAACACCGTTGTTTGCAGAGTTGCTATGATTGTGTGCATGTATGTAGTGTTGAGCTCCAGAGGATGTGGTTAACCTGAGAATGACAAATGACAAAGCAACACACAACCACACTAAATTTCCATCAGATGTGTTTCTCCTGAGGGCAGCAGAAGCAGCCAAGACATCTATAAACAAACTGTAAGGATTTAAAGTCTCAACCATTAATTAGACAGAAAAAACTAATGAGGGTGGTATTAAATAAACAGCAAATAGTTGATCTTATCAGTTTGCTCAAGTTAGAAATACAAAAGTTTTAGATCTCTGTTATGTAATGTTAGTGCTCAGCTTAACTTGGCTTGAACTTAGATTTACAAGTAAAAAAGTTGAGTTTGTAGAACTTATTATATTATGTTTGATGAAAGCACAGACCAACTCGTTCAGATTATTTCCATAAGTTCAGTTATGGAAAGTTCCATAACTGATATATAAGTTTCCATAAACCACACATTAAGATAAATGGAAACGCTAACGAATAGCTCTCTCCTCATGGTATATTATAGATATATTTAGAGACTTGGATAAAACATATAGGATAGTGTTGCATGATTTATCATATGGCAATCGCAATGTCAAGCCTATGCGATTATATGACGCAAAATGCTGCGATTTTATTAAATAAATAAATGCATGTGTGGACATGACAACCCATTCTCTTTGAGAGTAGTTTGCACATTTTCTACACCGCTAATAAAAAGACAAACAGTCAGTTTCACTTTAGGCTGTGGCGCGTATGGTTACGCCGTGACTTTCTCCGGTGTGCAGCGTGGAGAACAGGTGAAGATGATGCCGAGCAGACAGACACTGAACTGGAGGCCAGAAAAAAAATCTACCTCTGTTATATGGCGATATTTTGGCTATAAGATAACCGACACTGAGCAGAGAGAGCAGAGCTGCCAACTCTCACTCATTCAGCGTGAGACTCACACAATTGACACTGCTCTCACGACACGCATACATTTTCTCAGAGATTTTTTTTTTTCTTTTTTCTAAGAGATAAATTGCGAAGCAAAGAGAACACTGACACCGACAGACTAGACAGAACTGGTTACTTTTGATAGGAAACTAATTCTCAGCTCTCAGATTTTGTCAATTTTATTACAAAATTCAAACAATCACGTTCTGGGCTGCGCTTGTACTGTAAATGTGACATGACAGATCGTGGTCGTGAACCGAACATCTCTTACTCTTTACTAGTTAATAGTAAATAAACACAAATGAACAATAGTTGTGTTGAAAGATACAGTACAACTTACCGAAATGTTTATGCCTCATACATAATATCGATCAATCAGTGTTTTTCAACCGTGGAAAGAGGTCAATAAAACAGCTGGAGAACAATATGTCACATAACGTTACATTTAGGCTACCTCAGGAAAGCCATTTGATGATAGATTGTTAGTTGGCTAGACAAATTATATATAGAGAGAGGAGTATGTTGCTAAATATGTGAACTATATGAAATATTTATTATATTTTTACTTATATCATTAAAATATTGTAACGTTGTTATTAAGGCCTAGTAAAAAACACATTTATTTTGAGTTGTTATTTTTAACCTTTAATAATAATACCAGCTGACCTGGCTCTCTGTATGTTTACAGCATTAGGTGAGATTTTTTTTTCTTGAGAAAAATTAACATTTATCTACTTTACCTAATATTTATCCAAATTAATCAATATTGAATAAAGATCGGAATCAAATCACAAGATTTGAATTAAAATTGTGAAATTTGTGTCAAGTAATAAAAAAACAGTAGCCTTCCAGTCATTGTACCATGTAAACATTGTAATAAGTTGTCAATAAACTTAACAAAATTCTATTACCAAATGTTTTGACAAACAATACACTTAGTGTCACTTACACCAAAAATGATCCACAGACTGAGTTTATACAAAGCATATATGTTGCATCCTGCTTAAATGTCCCTGTTTGTCTGGACAGAATGTTCAAAATATCTTATTTTCATGAACATACAAATGTTCTTATTTATTGTTCCAACACAATCTCATGAAAGTGCGTATCTATACCACGAATGTTATTTCTCGTGCCAATTATACGCCAAAAATGGTTTTAGCGTGCATATGCTACGCACTGAAAACCCCTTGAGTAGGATTAGGGTGGGGAGTGCGTGCGTATTACACGCCATAAAGTGCGTATCATATGCACGCAAAAACTATTTTTGCCGTATAAATGGCACGAGAAATAACATTCGTTGTACAGATACGCACTTTCATGAGATCGGGCTCATTGTTCCATTTATTTTATACTATTGTACTATTATTGAGACAATAACACATTCGCAGTAATGCAAAGATGTCATTATTTAATTTAGTAAAACATTTTAATTTGAAAACACTGTGCATTTAGTTGTTGTTGCTAGTTTGAGTTGAGAAATACACATTTCACCATTATCACTAATCTGTGTGTGCATTTTCCTTGAGAACCAAGCAAACTGACTCATGAAACCATTTGTTTATTATATCGCAATCGCAATATTGACCTCAATAATCGCAATATGACATTTTCCCCAAATCGTGCAGCCCTATTATAGGGTGAATTCAGGTTGATTGGAACACATTTTTGAGATGACAGGGATATACATTTTATAGTGCATTATCAGGACCCACAAATATTCCCTCATTGCATTATTATACATTATATTCAACATTATATATAGTAGTTCAATGTAGTAGTGACACGAAAACTCTGTTAAACTAGAATTTTTTCTCAAAAAATTGCAGGTTTTACTTTGCTTGGGGAGACATTTCTTCCCCACAACGCAGGAAATACATGGACCACATACACATACATTACATTTTACAACAACAAAAAAAAGAAAGAAATTATGTCCAATGATGTGATCACGCTTAATTCGACTCAAAGAAAACCTTACTACTAGGTTCTTAATTGATGTGAAATGTCTGTGTGATTGTGTGATGAGAGACTTCCAGTGACACAACAACCAGTCAGAAACGGGCACAGGAGACACATCATCAGACGAACCCACACAGTTGCTAGGAGACCCAATTCCTCCGCACGGCACAATATCCACAGTGTGAGAGCAGTGTTGGGAGCACATATTCACAATACATTGATTTTGCAGGTGATACAATATTATTACGCAACATTGTGACTATCACAAGGATTTTAATGTGCTTTTTATTTGGCCATAAAGTTTCCTAAAGACAGTGTTCTTAGACTCGTTGTCCAAACTTTACATATCTTAATAGGAACTTTAAGCAACAGCCTCTGGTGGAACGGCAACGGCATTCTGGCGTTCTATTGCGCATGCGCGACTTTAACTGCTACTTCACGACGTTCTACTGTAACTGTCTACTATGGGAGAACAGCTGATTTGCTGTTGTCGCTACTACGTGAAAGATTAAGAAAGTTAATGTTGTTTTATGGTATGTGGCATTGTAATTGTTTATGTATATCATTAAATGCCCAAAGCAACCCTCTCCTGCTTTTTAAAATCACTTTCTTTATTTGTATTTTGTCAAACGATTAAATTATTCCCTACGCCGTACTCTTCACTGTTGCTTAGTGATTTTTGCGTTCTTTAACTACGGCAGTTAACAGTTTACTTCCGGCTGCCGTTGCCGTTCCACCAGAGGCTGTTGCTTAAAGTCCCTATTAATATCTGTGTTAAAAGACAGAAATGTGTTTAAAAAGCACCTGTCATGTAAACTAATAGCATATATAATGTAAGATAGTTAATCACTTCAAATGGTCCACAACGAATCACTTAAAGATTGAAGTGTGCAAGTACATCAGATACAAGTTATTGAGACAAAAGTACTTCAACGAGTCAGCAATAGCAGGATGTCCAGTCATGTCAGGTGTAGAGTCAGTCACTGAGCCTCGAGGCTGAATATACGCTGACTGAGCGTATATATAGCGTATACTTCAAGCCCCTGCCCCGTTCGTCTCAAAATGTATTGTGCCCCTCTCTGATGATTGTAAATAATAATAATAATAATTATTATTATTTTAAATAGTATAATAGATAATACACTTATACACTATTGCCACTTACAATAATAATACAAAAATATATTATATAATATTTTTTTGGCGGAAGCATTTGGCGGAGATGAAGTGTTCGGCGGAGTTTATTTGCAGCGCTACAGCAGTTCGCCTCGAGTCTTCACACTACAGGAGCACCAGGAACGTTAAGCTAATATGGAAAAGTTGCATTTATCCTACCATGCTACTGTAAAAGTTAGGGCAGCATGCGAGTTATGCTTACCTAAAATAAAAGTATAACTCGATTTCAGCCGCATTCTGAGTCTGACAATGTTGTGTTGTGTTATTAGCAAGTGTTATTAGCTTGGGGAAATACATCTAGTGAAATGAAATCTTAAGTCCATGTACACCTCTAAATTGTAAGGAATGTATATCTTTGATTTCATAGTAACACTTTACAATAAGGTTAATTTGTTTATTATTCATGTATTAACTACCATGAACTAACCATGAGCAACACATTTGTTACTGTATTTGTTAATCTTAGTTAATAATAATACAGCTGTTAATTGTTTGTTCATGTTATTTCACAGTCAGTGAATTAAGTAATGTCAACAAATACAACTTTTGATTTTAAAAATGTTTTAGTAAATGCTGAAATTAATATTAACTAAGATTAATAAATGCTGTAGAAGGGCAGTTCATTATTAGTTCATGATAACAAATTTAACTAATGAAACCTTATTAAAAGTTATGTAAAGTGATACTGATTTCATGATAGCTAACACTATATGCATATAATCAATGCATACAATTTACAACATCAACAAAACTAAACATGAATTCCTCATAACTACCTTCTTGATTCTCACCATTTTGTTTGAAGTAAATAAATATTTAGTAATATTATAATAATTTCCATATTTTCGTTTGATGTGTTATGCATTCTAATTCTATCAACATCTTTTCATAGAATGCCAAGGAAATAAAGGATAAAAAATAAGAAAAAAAAAAAAACACAAGAAACTTTGTTTTGTTTTTTAGCCCTTTTTGGTCCTTCCGCCCCTTCCCCTGAGGTCTGTGCACGCCACTGATTTGATACAGTATCTATTTAAACTAAAGGCAGTTAGATAAAGATTTAAATGACAAAAGTTTAAGAAACAAATATTACAATTTTTTTTTTTTAAATTTAAATTAAATTATGTTATTTGGAACTTTCTATTCATCAAAAAATCATGGGAAATCATGTATCATGGTTTCCACAAAAATATGAAGCAGCACATTCAACATTCAGCTTTGATCACATGAATTATATATTAAAATATATTTAAAAAATAAAAGTTATTTTAAATTGTAATAATATTTCACAATATTACAGCTTTTAGAGTCTACTTACAACAAAATTAAACAATTTTAGACCCCAAACTATTGAACGGTACTGTAGACATGACTTCACCACAAACTTTACTCACACCTGAGCACAGTTCAATCACAAACATCAGTCGAAGCAGAACTTCTCAGGAAACAAGACCCTTCGGTGTGTGTGTGTGCATGTGCATATGTGGTCAGTGCATCCAAGTTGCATGCTCGCAAACCTTGGGGCTTTTGTTTTGATGCCTCAGCAACTGTGCTTGGAAAAAACTGCATGTATGAAACACTATCTTGGTTTTGCTGACTCACAAAGCTAGAATATTTTGCTTCTCAAACATGTGAATGTTATTGTAAGCGATTTCACAGTGATATAATGTTGTTGTTGTTTTTTTTCATGCAGGAATGTAACAGTGGGAAACTGCAATACTTCGTTAAAGTATTGCAGGGTCTGGTTTTACAAATTGGGTTTAGATTAAGTAAGGATTTGGCCTTAGTTCAATTAGGAAATTTAAGTAGCTTTTATAAACGTGCCTTAGAAAAAAACATGACTGGTGTGCATCTGGAGACAAAACAATGGCACTGACATTTTGTTTAAGATATATCAGTGCAAGTTGCTTTCAGTTAAAACAGCTCAAATGTGCATTTTAGTCTGGGACTAGTTTAGGCCTTGTCTGTGAAATCAGGGGGATGATGTATTTTTTTTGGAGACAAGAAATTCAGTCCTTGTCAAATTAGAAGGACATAAATTATTACTGGGAATACAGCCCATGTGTGATTTCAAAGGCTAGAGCCAGTTGTGCAGACCATCAATAACTTTAGGCCAAGCATCAGAAGGAAAACTCACTGATACAATTATTGTCAGTGTAAACAGGCCTCAAGTAAGTTGGTTTTATATTGAGTTTTTTTTACATAATAAGCAATTCTAGTACTATGTTGGGTCATTACACTACTGTACGTCCAAAGCATTTCTGCAGTAGCATTAAGCAAGGGGAGGAGTGCTGAAATGTTTGACTGTTCACAGCTACACTGGACTGTGTCACTTGAAGCTTGACTCTACCCACAATCCTTCACTTCTACCCACAGGCATATATTTGAATGGCTGAAAAGCAGCTGGTGTTTCAAACTGGTGCTGGTTATTTCAAAATTAAGAACAGAAATAGCTTCCGAGTTACTACTCTAGAATACCCCCACCCACGTCTCCGGCCCTAATGTTTACCACCAACCACTGATCTGAGAAATGCAGCCTGGAGGTCAAATAAAATGTTGCACGACTGGCGCTGTGGTTTAACACGCAGTTAAAAATGACTTGTTTCATCTTTTAACCTTTTTTACTAAAATAATGGCTTTAAGTGAAAATTACAGCATTTATGACAATTGGAATTGCTCATAATACATCTTCATTATGAATATTGACAGTACAATTTTGAATGAACACACGCCGCAGCAACAGGTAAGGTCAAAGTGTACTTCGGGTTTTACATGTACACGTACAGTGTTACATACACACACACACACACACACACACACACACACACACACACACACACACACACACACACACACACACATAATAAATTATATATAAATATATATACAGTATATACATGCAAATGTTTCTTAAATATATACATGCATGTGTGTGTATTTATATATACAAATTAATTATACACAGTACACACACATATGTAAACACAAACTTTTATTTTGGATGTGATCTATCGTTTCACATCCAGCCCTAAAAGAAATGTATATTTTGCATAAAGAACATTAAGCCGGTTTAAGACAGTTTTTGTATTGTGATTGTTGTGATCTTTCCAAACTGTCAGCAGCTTACTGTAATGTGATCATTTGTGTTATATATACAGTAAATAAATTTGAATGAGAAAGAGTTTTGTTCTTAAAAGTAATGTGACAAAACTGTGTGAATTTTTTGTTGTTGTGGAAAATCCCCTAAATGCTCCTTTCTCATAACACTGAAATAAATAAAAAAACAACATTTTATTAATAATTGACCGTTATATCTCATCCCTGCATCATAATTGTTTTTGCGTGTATGGGAGCTGATTTAGAATTAGAGGAATGTTCAGCTGTGGTCTTAGGTGTGCAAGTGTCAACAGCCAGATAAAAGATCTTTGTAAAGCTGCATTTTCTATCTGAATAAACTCTGTGGTGTGTGAAGATGCCAACAGGAACCATGTGCCCTCCAAGTCCCGCTACACAATGTGTGTCACAGCTCAGACTGGCAACAGTCTGTCATCTGTCCATTAAAAGGTATTAATGCTGGCCCATAAACCTCTTTAGAGATGCCACAGCGCAGAACGTGACAGACTGCACTCCATTTAAAGGCCTCGCTCTTAATTATGCAAACACACTGCGACAATGTGTGGGTTAAAGGAACGTCTGTGATATTTTGAGGTGGGCGCTCATGTATGTCATGTGGAAGGTTTGAGTTGGCAGGGTGAGCGTTTATTTGGGGGGATGCATGCACACTTGCTGGTGTCAAACCCACAGCTAGGTGGAAAAATGTTACCAACACTCTTTAACTGTTCTCAAGTACTTCAGCTAACAGACAAACCAGCATAATTTTTGGTATGGTCTTATGGTCTTGTGATAGTTTTAAAATGATATAATTTGGTAGCACTTTACAATAAGGTCTCATTTGTTTACATCAGTTAATCCATCCATTAACTAGCATGAGCAATATACTTTTACACCATTTATTAACATTTGTTAATGTTACTTACAAATATTCATGTTAGTAGTTCACGGTGCATTAACAAATGTTCTTAAAAATGTATTAGTAAATGTTCAAATTAACATTAGATAATATTAATAAAGGCTGTAGAAGTTTTATTCATCATTCATAATAACTAATGTAGTTAAACAATGTTAACAAATGAAACCTTATTGTAAAGTGTTAATGATAATTTAATATTTCTTTAACTGGTCTGAGCTGTGCACTATTATTTTGTTGTTGTTTTGTCGTTTGCACAGTTTCGACATCACTCACCTTTTTAGTTCCAAACTATGTTTATTCTAACAGTCCAATCATGACTAAGTTTAAGATTCACCTACCACGAAATATGAATATTTTGTGCCAAGATTCAGTGATAGAGTACAGGCAAATGAAACATGAATTGACTTTAATTTTTATGCTAATAATAGCAATATTAATATATGGTACTTGCATTTTTTTATATCATAAGACCATTTATAAACAATGTGAACTTTATATCTACACACTGTTCTATGACATGAACAAACCTTTAAAAATAATGACACTTTTTCCTTTGCTTTAACAAAGTATTTTTTATTTGCTGATGTTTGTCTTATTAGTAACTGATTTTAAGTTTTGATATTTTAGAGTGCTTTAATATGGAAGCTTGTTTCCGCCACAGAATAAACAAATAAAGGTAATTGCGACTTTATCTCAGTTGCGTGATATAAAGTCAGAATTGCATGATATAAAGTCGAAATTGTGTTATAAAGTCAGAATTGTGTGATATAAAGTCGCAATTCTGAGTAAAAAAGTATTTTTTTCCTTAGAATTGGACTTTATAACTCACAATTGCAAGTTTATTTCTCTCAATTCTGACTTTATAACTCGCAATTGCGAGATAAAAAGTCGCAATTATCTTTTATGTTTCATTCTGTGGTGAAAGCTTCCATACTTTAAAGTCACCATTAAATCAAAATTGACACATTTTTATGCAAAATTGCAGTATTTAAAAAAATAATTTAATTCATGCGCTTTTGTAATATTGGTGAGGGCGGGGCAACCTGTCTCTCACATGAGATCACAGCAATAGCAAACCACAACAATCCATCTATCCATTAATTCCCCATGGACAAAATCTCCTCCCTCAGATACACGTCACAATAGGGAAGAAAAGACTATTGCAACTTCCATTACAAGTCGACTTTAATAACTGTGTTTAATTTCATGCTGTGCGTTAGTTTGTAAACCCCTTTTAGAAAAGTTGACTATTTTACAGAGACATTCAGACATGCCTTTAGCTATTCTGTTGTCTCTTGCAGCATCCCACCTTGAATGTAGCATTTTTAAGATGGGGAATTAAGTTTAATAAGTTGCCTTATGAGTCAGGGCCTCCTCCATTTCATTCCATCAGAGCATCCTTTTCATTGACGCTTCTAGCAAAGAAATTACACTGAACCAGTACAGAACCAGAACTGTTGAATTCCTTACTGTTCTCATTCCTACATGATGCCGTTTCACCCTTCATCTAGCTCTAGAGCGTATAATACTCATTCAGACTGTGCTCATTGGAGCCACAAGGTCTGGTTAAATCCAAGTAGGTCCTGGGTTCTCTTTATTATGCAGTAGGAGTGTTTCAGGCCTGCTGAGTTACTCACTCCAAACATCTTTGATGTGCAGCAACCGACTGACACTACCCAGCAGGCCCTGGGCTTAAAACGCTGACCAGTGTGTTTCTCTTCTTAGACAAGAAAAAGAAAAAAAGAAACACAAGAAGAAAAGAGAGAGACCCAAGGGGCATAGGACAGTAGTAAGCAGTTACACTATTATAACGTATGGCACACGTAACTCACTGAAAGGTCAAAACCCAAACACACACACACACATACACATTCCACAGAGTCTAATCACTTCAGTATGTTTTAGCTAGCCCACATTACCTCACAAAAACAGATACTCGCTCAGTCAAAAGCGCACACACACACACACACAGCAAAATTCATATGACTTCACATACACACATTTCCGAGTCAGTTTTCTTTTCACAGAGAAGACACACCCTGAACTCTATCCAATTTATACATTATATCACACATTTACTAAATGAAGACATACAATAGATCTTTACTGCCCTAAATATTTTGTATTTAGAATTTTTGCCCATTTTCTTTTCTGATTTTGGGGAAATCTGTGTAATTATATGGAACAGATTGAAACATGGTCAAGTCAAGTCAAGTCAAGTCAAGTCATCCTCATTTATATAGCGCCTTTAACAACGCAGATTGTTTCAAAGCAGCTTTACAGAGATAAACATATAATTTAAAGTAACAAAGATTGGTTTAGTTTAATAGTGGTTCTTGAATAATGTTTTATCCAGCTAAAGTTAGTTTTGATTGATTCACTGCCGTCTAAATGATCATTTGTTATTAAATTAAGGGCCGCTAAGACGACACCGTTCTCTCTAAACAGACTTTAAACGTGAACCTGTGATAGACGCTGATGGCGTTCACATGCGCATTAAGAATGGATTCTATAGTTATGTGCGTTTGAATATATGTGCGCAGGTTTGTAATTCCTTACAAACCATGCCTACACAAACTACTTGTCTATAAATTTTGATGCAGAATTTTATTTTATCTTATCACTTCGGGTAGGTACGCGAACCGAAAAATTCCACTAGGCTTTATCTGTATGGTGAACTGTAAACAGAGCGGAGCACTACACATAACCATATTAGCCAAAATATTGAATAGATGAAGCATGGGATGGTAATATAAAACCAGATTATTTTAGTGTAAGTGTGTGATAATCAATATGCAGAATTTGTTAACTTATAACACCGTAATAAATAATTATTGGACTACAATAAACAATAATACACATTATGCATTTACTAATAACATCAAGAGGACTAATTATTTTTATATAATTACTTATTTTATAAGATGTGTTCAAAACATTTATTTTAACATGTCTGTTATGCCAACCTGATCTCATAAGAAAAGTTAACTATTTTACAATTTCATATGAATTCATATGATGTGATTCATACAGAAACAATGTTTAGAAGGAAAAAAAAAGCAAGCATGAAGGTCCAGCCCAAAACAATGCCTAAACGTACGGAAACATAGAAATAAGATTGTACGACTTTAGTCATCAATTCGCCAAAACTTGAAATGGTTACAAATAGCCTTGAGAATGTGTTGTTACAGCAGTTAACAGTGTAGGACCCTATACATTTCTCACGTGAATATAAATGGCTGTTAAGTAAAAAGTTGAGTAAGCAACACATTAAGTAAATGACTTGTGTATTTCCTTTTAAACACACAGTAGTATAGTTTCATTGGGTCCTATTCTTTGGAGCCGCACAAAAAAAAAAACAATAAAAGTGTAATTATTGGTAAAATATTTGGTCAAACTGATTAGCGTTCTTCTGTATCTCTAGATGTGAATGTTGGGTTTTGAAATAGTGTAAATCTTCAGTGATTTCTGTGGGTGTAGATTGATGTCCGCCAGCCTACAGCTTATCACACAGTGTTTCACACTCACCTGTATTTAGAGCACAGCACGATCCTTATTTCCTCCACATCGCTTTGTGTTCAAAAGAGAATCCTGACAGAAACAGAAAAAGACAGATTAATATTACATTTATAATGTGATAAACAGCTTTATGGTGCGCTCTGATCTGGATTATGGACCTTTTGTGAAGAAGAACTGCCAAAAAAACAACAAAAGAAATATGTCAATCACTTTGGGACAGTTTAATCACAATCAACCTTTCTATATCCCCGCACTCAATAATATTAGCTGCTATTTTTAGGGACAGATTACATCATAGTGATGGTCCTCACCCACCCAGACAGAGTCGAACACGTCGCAAACAAATGCAGCCCTAGTCAAACATATCTAGACTTCTGACTATCTGTAGGTCTGCACGATATAAATTTTTTACAATTTTCAAACTAACTTATCGTCCATCCAATGGTGCACCAGTGGGAACAGTCCTTAGCATGCTCCAGTTCACCAAATGGTTCGTCTTGACAGTCACAACGTCCCACACATCACAAAAGCTAAAGAAGAAATGCTCAGCAAAAAATGCTAGCAAGAATCTTGATATTGTACAAACCTCTTGCCATTTGAACACTAAAGCAGAAATCAATTGGTTCTGGGTTCTGATTTTTAAATCAATGGAAACCACCTTCAGAAGACCTACTTGTTCATTTTTTTATTTCGCTTTTCTTTCTTTTTTTTAAAGATTTTTTTAACAATTTTTAACATTTATAAATTAAGCTTACCCTTTCCTTATATTTTCATGTAATAGCCAACCATAAT
The DNA here is from genome assembly GCA_026230005.1 of Gila orcuttii. Classification (NCBI taxonomy): domain Eukaryota; kingdom Metazoa; phylum Chordata; class Actinopteri; order Cypriniformes; family Leuciscidae; genus Gila; species Gila orcuttii. The sequence goes on from JAPDVR010000012.1 coordinate 16,798,228, forward strand.
TTTACAGAATGTAATAAAAGTCCCCGAGTGGTGAAAATCCAGCTTTTAATATTGTTTATGTCTATGTGGTGTATTTAAAATGTTTTAAGACAAACCATGTACAAATTCATAAGTCAACACCATTGCTGAGTATTTTCTCCTTAAAACTGCAGTGAACCAAAGACAGTCTCAAAAACACGGTTTGAAATCGCTGGCGTTTCTGACGTCAAACTACATTGTAACCAATCAGGTCAACGTGTGATCGTCAACGAGTGGATCTCTGAGCTGGAGTGAGTGAGTGGAGGTGGGGCTCATTTGCATATTCATAGAACAGCTTCAATTGCTTCAATAGTGTACTAAATGAAGCAAGGGTGTAGAGTTACATTCAAGCTATTTTAAGGCATGAAGAATTTCTTTTTTCAAGCAAAAAACATTTAAATATGCAATTTTGGTGATCAAAGAGTTTTAAGGGATACAATTATTGACTACAGGGGGACTTTAAGGCCCGTTCACATCAAGGGCAATAATTATAGCGAAAAAGTTCTAAAAATCGTTCTGAATTTGAAAGAATAGCAGAATCCTCACTACAACTATAATGATAATGACACAAACAATATCGTTGGAATCACTTTCAAAACCATTTTTCCAATTGATCAGAGCCAATCAGAATCCATCCTGCTTTAAAGTGCTTGAGCACTGTTTTTAAACAGTGCTTGAGCATTTAAAGCTGCAGAAGACAAAAATTACATCATTTACATAAGTTTGCGCTTGTGTTAAAAGATTTTGTTAAACAGAATTGTATTGAATGAAGATGTTTTCTAGTTATTATAACAACAGCAATTCATCAAATAATGAACAAACAATGGAGAAGAGCATAATAATGAGGAGAATTATCCAGACGTGGTGTCGTCAAGAACATTTTACCATTTTATAGTGCCAAGGTGCCGGGTTTACTGTGGCAATTGTGTGTCAGATGATTATTCCTACTGAAATCGCATATTCATATCTAGAGATTCCACAAACATCCCCAGAAGTGCTCATTGTATGAGTCGGGTAACTTTGTTTCCCAGCATACTGATGAAAATCTGTGCACTTTGCCTGCCAATCAGATTAAGGTTAGTTGCAAGTAAACACTTGCTTCTATGCAATATGCTTGACAAGATATGAACTGTGAGTGTGATGTCAGATGCTGAGACTGCAACCAAGACTTAAGAGAGCCATAACACTGCAGGCTGTAACTCACCACAAAACACGCACGCAAAAGCAAAGCACAGTTGACAGAAATAAAATTAATCTCCAAGGACAGCCTTTTTTAGGACAAACCCATTTTCTTAATTAGGTTTGAATATAGGCAAAAAACCCATTTTGGTATTCAACAAGATTTAAGAGACAGTGACAGTAGTAAATGGATCTTTGTTAAATGAAAAGCAAAAGATAACTTTAATGGAAAGCAATGATACCTGATTTGTCAAGTAATGCTGGGCTGTAAAGATTTAATTTAAGGGTTAATATTATTACCAATATTACAATAATTATGTCATGTTGTTCTAAACATTATTATCTTCTGTGAAACACACAGGTAGAAAAGACTTTTGATGTACCGTAGCTCTTCTATGTTCAAGGTAATTGTACATGTCTGTTTAGCTCTAAAAATGCTATGTTCACTTACAAGAGATCTCAAAATTTGGCGAATATGTAGCAGAGATCAGATGTAATGCATGATGACAAAAGAAATATATATTAGGGTGTTTTCCATGTCATAATCATGTTCCTCTGTATTACAATGCACAAATTCCAAGTTCCATTCACATCAAAGCTTGTATAACATGTTCCACCAAGAATGTGATTTATTCATCTCAATGTCCATGTCTATTAATGTATTTTAGGAAAACATCCGAGCATTAAGAATTTTAGTGAATCTCATAGTTAGAGATCGCAAACCAAAACTGGACCAATCTGCTGTGACTAAAGTGGCATATCTGATGCAATAAAGCCACTCCCCCTGTATCTCTCAGTTTTTTAGTGGACAAAATTTAGAGACAAAATTGCCCATCTTTTGCTGCAAATTATGAACAATTCATATAATATATTTCATATAATTATTATATTAATTGACAATTAATATTAAACTTTGCAGTTAAATTAATATAAAAATACATAATGATTAAGATTACGTATTTTTCATTTGAGCTTGGTGTGAAATTAAATGATTTAAATTCAACTGATTCACTTGCATTGATAGCCATATTTTTTTCAGATGCCTTCTCAAACTCTCGCTGCAGCAGCAGTGTTTATTCCTGCCTTGTAAATGCATTTAAATTCATGATATTTTTCATAATGATCACTTAATCTTTTCTGTGAATTGATTGTTCGATTATGAGAACCTGATAATACTCACTGTTTTGTATATAAAAAAAAAAAATCTCTGAAAAGCAGTGAGTTGGTACACTGAAGGCTCCTAGCCAAAACATGTTTATTATTTTATCCCTGTTGTGATTTATAAAAAAATACACAAATAAAATAAAAACGTCTAAAGGCTAGACCTTTTTTTAAGCTCCAAAAAAACAAACAAAAAAAAATAGACGGACAAATTAACAAGTTATTTTTGTAGCAAGAGCTGCATGAAAATTATTCAAAAATGACACTGTTTTTCACAAAAAAAATCATGACAACTTTGAATGCGTAAACAATTTTTTTTGTTGTTGACCTTTATCATTTTTGGGGTGAACTATTCCATTAATAACCAAAAAGGGAAAAAAGTTATGGATGTAGCCAAGAACCTGTATGGATTCATACCCAGCAATGACATTATGACCTGACAGCATGTCCCTGGTGTTGACATTTCACATTCTTTAAAAACAGTAAACAAAAATATGATGGTGTGCTGCCTTAATATTAGTTTTTAGTCACAAAAAAAGATACCAAAACAACCTTATGGTTGATAGATCTTCAGCCAGACATCATATGTGTGGAGCAGGCAGAGGGAAATCTGTAATTGAGGGTTCAGTTGTATTTTTAGAACAGCTTGGATATAAACTAAAGGAAGCGCTCGCTCTGCGCGGCTCACAGAAGGGAAAACCTTTCACGAGGACGGTTTGTGAGTAAAGGCGTCAGACTAATATGAAAACCACAAGTAACGCAAATAAAAATAAACTGGTACTGAAAAAACGGAAACTAGACTCAAATACATGACTCTAAACCTGACATGAATTATGTTTATTTTTTAGGGCATGGTAAATAAATATTAGAAACACTTTAAAACCCAGCAACAGATCCTTATTAAATCAATCTGTCTGAACAGGACAGATAGATTGATAGAGGTAAAAAATGCAACATTTGAAATCACAATTACACTAGTATGTGTCAGGCTGTCTGCCATTCATTCAGTCGTCCTCGCTCTAGGTCTAGTGAACTCCCCAGCCATGCACTACTCTTTTTCTATCCTCGATTTGTCCTTCTCTTCCCCCGTCTCTATCACATGTGGGGTTCTCGTTGAAGATGCAGTCCTGAGGTGTCCGTGCATTCAGCTGGATGCAAGCATTCACTCGCACACACAGACTCTTTATATGTCAGAGAGAGGGCAGCTCGAGAGAGAGAGAGAGAAGAGAGAGAGAGAGAGAGAGACGATGAGAGAGAGAGAGGAGAGAGAGAGAGAGAGAGAGAGAGAGAGAGGAGAGAGAGGAGAGAGAGAGAGAGAGAAGAGAGAGAGAGAGAGAGAGAGAGAGAGAGAGAGAGAGAGAGAGAGAGAGAGAGAGAGAGAGAGAGAGAGGAGAGAGTAGAGAGAGAGAGAGAGTAGAGAGAGAGAGAGAGAGGGTGTTATAGGATTTATCTACTGACTGATAGTGGAAATGGCGGGCTATTCAGTGCTGAAGGCACAACGCTGCACTGTTGCCAGCAAACAACACATAGGCATGAGTATGAATGATCACAGCAAGACAATTCATTACATGAATTATGCACAAAGAACCTCCAGAGAACAGAGGGATACAGATGTCTTTTGTTTGGGTCTGTACAATATAAACACTTGACGTAGCTGAGCTCAACAGGAATAGAGCATTTCATTAATTCCTGTAACACACCAAAATTCTTGAACTGAAATTCTGGATCTCTGATGAAAGCTGAAACTGGCAAATGAAAATGCTCATTCTAAATTGGCCTTTGTTTTGAATAATAATTTCTACCAGTTAGTGTAGTTAACTTATGCTTATGCAGTGTTGATCAATGTAATATTGACTTAGAACTTACTATTTCAAAAACTGATATCTTGCTTTTTTGGCACAAACTATAATGATAACGAGAAAACAGAGCATCAAGGACTGTCTCTGACTGGTTTATGTATTCCATTTGATGTTGTGTTAGCCACTGATATAATGCAGAAAAGTGTGTGTGTAAAATCTGTTTGAGAAAGGGAAAATTATTACAGGTCTTTATTAACCAGCCAGCAAATAAATGCATCCATCTTTTTTTGGTGCATGCATTATTGATTCATAAGAGTGGACAAACAGCACTAACGAGTGAGCGAAAACATTTAGGCCTGAAACTTACTCTATGCTATGTGTCAGTGTATTTAATAATGCAACACAAGTGTGCTTGTTAATAAATGACCTTTTTGAAAACTTCCTGGCTATTCTGCGTTTGGGTTCTGTCCACAAAACTTGACAGGATCTCTAAGCTTGACCAGTTGACAAGTGGCCAAAACCCTTCGAAAACTATCGAACTAGAACAACCTGACCAGTGTAAAAACAGATGGACCAGCTGACAACCTCCAACTAGTTTGAGGTGTGTTTTCAGTTTACATCAATACTTATGCCTAGGGCTGCCCTCTAATAGTCGACTAAACGTTAGTTGACGAGACCAAAATTGTATCAGTTGGTTAGTCGCAGTTAAAAAAAAAAAAATTAAAAAGAAAACTTGTGGTGAATTCATGCCGTCCGTGAGGGACAGATCGTTAACGGTGGATCTTTGTGGTAATTACAGTATCATCCATCGGCCTAAAATATGCCTTATCATTTGAAACAGTAGTAGTAGTAGTAGCAACTTTACATGGCTGCTTGGTCTAACGTTAGCCTAGAGGTCGACCGATTAATCGGCAGATTTTTTGCATTTTTTAACATAATCGTCATCGGCCAATATCCAAGTATATCAAGCCGATTATTAGGCAGGCGCATCTGTGGGCAGCCTAGTGTTGTTGTTGTTGTTGTTGTGGAACACGTGTTCGACGCACGCTGCCGCTAGAGTCATTTTCCATCACAGTGAGGAGACCTCATCCAGTGCCTAAGGAAGGAGCAAAGTTCCTTGGAGAAAATGGTAAGGATTCAATTCTTATAACTCCTTTATATTTAATTAAAAACTTTTGATGTTACTGCCAACTTCGAGAAAAAACATGAATAGGCGACATGACGTTCGGCTACTTGAACTTGAAATGAAGTTGCATTATCACAGCAGAAGGGTTGCTATATCATGTCACAATAAGTAAGCAAGAATTTTGCAATTACAGACAGTGAATCTGAGACTTTTATTTGTTCTGTTTGTGTGTCTTATATTTGAGAGGGTTGTCACTCAATAAGGAGAAATAAGTAATAAAAAAGAAACCAACGCACTATAGGCTAGTGACGGACAGTCTTTGCTTTGCTAGCGGGTAGCTACAGACACCGGGTCTCGGTGCTAATACAGGACTGGTGCCTTAAAGGGGTGGTAAAACACGATTTCACTTTTCTAACTTTAGCTAGTGTGTAATGTTGCTGTTTGAGCATAAACAACATTAAAGTTGTTTTAATGTTTAACTTTGTTAAAGTTAAAATTGCAAAGTTACAGCGCTCAAAGTCCAAAGCAAAGGAAGATATTTGCTTTTAAAGAAATCAATTTCTAAGGACTACAGCAAACGGCCGGTAGGGACTACACGACATTCCTCCAGGGTTGCTGACATCACTAACCCCACTAAACCCCTCCGAGAATACTAAATAAGGGGGGCGAGGCCATTTTATATTGCGTTGGAGAAGAGTTGTTGTGGTATAGTAGGCTGTTGTTGCCGCAATGCCGTCGAAACGCTGTTATTTTCATCCGGATTGCAGGTCCACTTTGTTCAGCCTTCCTAGGGTTGCGGGAGTCAGGGATCAATGGTTAATTATTACCCAAATCTCGCTCTCTGTGCTGCACATTTTACGGAGGAAAGCTTCCACAATCTTTGCGAGCTCAATGCAGGATTCGTACAAGGGCTTGTCCTGAAAGATGGAGCAGTTTCAACTTTAAGAACAGAAGCTGTTGTTTACGGGCCACAACCTGTAAGTATGATTTATTTTTCGTTGATGTGTTTTCCTGTAATAGGTCGTATTGTTAATTGTACGTTGTAGCAAGGAAGTAAACAAATGACAACGCTGTTTGGCTCTGCAAACCTGTTTGTTAAATGCTCATTCATACTTAACATTATCCGACAAACACCTAACGTTACAAACTTTTTTTTTATCTCAACAGCGAACTTGGAATTAGTGTAAGTTATTCTTTGATTAGAGCTTTTATGTATTGTTTATCTATATGCTTGTTTATCTACAGGCATGCTAAACATGGTTCTGTGTTTGATTTGGCTACTGTAGTAAAGCCAATGTTTAGTGTTCGTTTTGGGTTAATAGTTCTGGCGACAGATATTTGGCTACAATCGTTCTAAAAATACAAAAGTAACGGTGCCATACAGTCAGTAACGATTATAGATCCGCAGTCTTTACTAAAAAAAATCCCTTTGAGGACTGTAGTAAAAATTTTTAGACCGATTATATGAAATTCTTGTTTATGAAGCTTATTTTTTGTAATACTATAATAATTACTACTATTAAATAACAGCGTATCTAAAAAGTAATAAGACAACAAAAAACAAACCTTTCTGAAACGTCGTTTAACAGCCGTTCTTGAACAGGTTCTGCTCGATCATCTTCACTAACATTCTCTGGGTCCGATTCGGGCTCAAATTGGTTTGGTTTTATTGACGCCATTGTTTATAATACACCAAAGCACAAACTACCGGTAAAGGTACGGGGCGTGACGTTTCCGGAAAACGTGCACTTGGCGGTTAGCGAATCACAACACACTGGGCCAGCTAACCAATCTGAGCCCATTGCGTAGTTTTGAGGGACTACTGGCTTCATAGAACCCGGAAACCATCAGACCGTTTTTACAAGGAGGGACAGAGCAGTGTAGAATAAAGGTAAAATATATGAAAAATAATGCAATTTTTTAAAAAACAAAGCATGAACACATGTTACAGTGCACCCCACAAACACAATCAAGCCTTCGAAAAAATGTGTTTTACCACCCCTTTAACGACCGTTATCTACCGGACCGAATATCAACGCGGATTTCTGTGCTTCATTTCGGTGCTACTGTTATGCCAGTGCTTCTCTTGGATGCTCTGAAAACGGACGTTAGAATAACAGAAACATCGCATCGCTGCACGTGACGCTAGTCAGCAGCTAACTTTAACATACCGTTAGCTAGTAGCTGGATTAAATATGGTTAAAATGCTGGCCAAACAGTGTAAAGTGTGACTGTATTTCACTGTAGACTAGAGGGTCCAACAGCGGAACGTTAAGCAGTACAGCTGCCGTTGTCTGAAGAACAACAGACGGTGCGTTGTGGTGCATTTAAAGTTATTGTAAAATATAATTTTCCCATCTGGTGGTTGTTTTTGTCTTTCAACAGCAATTTACCAGTGAAATACGTTATTGTTATAAGTTATAGTTATTACTATAATATTAAATCATTCAATTTTGTCCATATGGCCTAAAGTTTTTTTCCCCCTTTTTTGTGATAATTAGGTTATGTCCATTTGGCTTTGTCCGTCAGCAAACAAAACAAACAAACCAAAAATACATGTTTCAGGACAGTTTTTGGGAAGAGGATAGAAACGTTTTTAGCCTTGTATTACTTGCAATGCACTGAATTATTAGCTGAATTATGATTTTTTATTTTTTTATTTTATATCTATACCTATCTATAAAATGACTTGAAGAATGACGTCAAGATACTGTACAAAAAATACTAACATAACCTTGTATTTTTCCCTTTTTTTAGTGATTACACTCTGAAGGCTGAAAAAAAAACACCCCCTTATACCCCCTCATTGAAAAGTTCATTTAACAGTTTATTTTCTTCTTACCTGTTTCGTTTATTTAATATATTTGTTATACATCATTTATACAATATGTTTTTACATTATACATTTTTAATTTAAGTGTACAAGTGCAGATTGGTCAAGTGTTCAATAAATGTTTGTGTTGAGAAATTTTGTCTATCTCAAGTAATTATTTGTGTTACATTTTATCTTTCAAATAGAGGTTAAAAACAAGCACATATCGGCCAAAATAAATTGGCAGCATTTATCGGCCCTCGGCCGACCCGGATTTAAAAAGATCGGCATCGGCCTGAAAAAAAACATATCGGTCGACCTATAGCCTAGATAAATGTGCGCTATTATTAGGCACATATCCAAGGTTTGTGTGAAGTGTGGAAGCTGAAGTATTAGCGCTGTTACTGCAAAACATTGAGGCGTCGGCACGATCACTTGCATTTTCTCCTGATAACAGCGAAAATAACTTAAAATACTCCGTCATTTTTGGTCAAACAGATAAGAGTAATACATAATTTGAAACGGTCTACTTTTATTTGTGTAAACTCACAATGACATCAAAACGTTGTATTTTTGTAAAATAAAGAAAAACAGGAAGCGCTTTCTGCCATCTCAGTCTCCGTGAACTGCAGTGCTTCAAAAAACTCAGAGTATAGGCCTTACAGACATGAGAAATAGATCTATAGAAAGCTTGAAATGTCTATAAATGTCGAAATGTCATAATGGCTATGATAGAGGCGGGCACTATCCTGTGGAGACGGCAAGTCAGCATCATCAATTTCATCTTTGCAACCAACACGGACACAGAAAACACTAGTTTATTAATATAATTAAAACATCTCCTTGCTATTTTTTCCGACACATTCATAATCATTATTTTGCCTGTGCTTTGCGGCAAGCTTTATGTATGCGCTTGAGCACGGTAAGTAAATATTACAGAAAAAACAAATGTAATTAATACATTAAAAGTTAGTTCAGACTAATTAAAAAATCTAGTAAATTCTATATAAGTACTCAATTCAAGCTTGTAGAAATTAAAACGTAACTAACGTTATGAAATTTGAGGTTCATTCTCTTCTACAAGAGCCAATGAGGTTTATTCTTCTGTTATGCAGCAACTTTGAGCTTCAGCAAGAACCAATGAGGTTCATTCTCATTCAAAACAAGTTTTTTCAGCGTAACATCCTTGAGACATTTTGAATGTCGAAGTTTTTTCATTTTGTTAAGTACGCAACCATATTTAAATGCAGGATTGAATCTGAAATTGCACTGATTGACACTGATAACCACACCAACAGAAGGGATAAAAAAACTAATAAAATTGAGCTGTGCATTAAGTCTTGGAGAGTAGGCTAAATGCAGACTAATAGGCATGTTTTTTTTTTTTTTATAATGTGTTAACTTATTAGTATTACTACTATATATTAACACTTTTAAATATATTTTTTAAATATTTTTTTACAGTTAAATAAGTTAAAACATTATAAAGGCATTTGTGTGTACGCACATTTAGATGCTTCTTGGCTTTCCACCACGTCTGTGGTTGTACTAAAGAAATGATGCACATCTTACAGCTGAGCATTCTAACATGTTCTATACATCATAAAAGCAGTTGTTTTTTTGTATCTTCAGGTTCAGCATTAAAAATGACAGCCTGAAGGCTAAGCAAACCAGGACTAAATATAGCTGCAAGCAGCAATTACCGGGGCCAAGCACAATCAGACGACAAGACATGCCAACATTGCTGAAAGTGTCAGACCAACTGCAACAATGAGCAATTAAAGACATTTAAAGACAATTGTAGGCGAAATGGCTGAAAAATCCTAGAAACTGTAAATAAAAATATGATTTAATGGATTATCACTTTCGACCAATAGGTGGCGCAGTTACAAAACTGATGTGATGTGGTCAGAGTGAAGTGACAATGACACAAAGTTTGGTGTCAATATGTCAAGGCATTGCAGAGATAGAGCCTGAATAGTGCTTTTAGCATCATGCCTCAAATTTGCTGCTGCGCTATACGAAAACGGTTTCATCTATCGACACGAAATCTATAACTTTTAGTCGGCACGGTCTGGAGATGATACGATTCGATTTTGGTGAAAATCATACAAACGGTCTAGGAGGAGTTCGAAAAAGTAGGTTTTGACTGAAAATCAAGATGGCGGACAGGAAGTTCGGCCAAATAAGGAAAACCTGGTATCTATTTTCTCAGCTTGACCCAAGGAATCTATTAAGACCAGTGGCATTTCAACAGGCAGATTTATTCAAAAGTTATTAGCCTTTTTGGAAATTTTGTTATAACTTTTGACCACTAGGTGGCGCTGTTTTGAAATATTTTGAGTACCTTCAGGGGATGGTGTTGTTGGCACATTCTGAGTTTCATAATATTACACCAATGCATTTGTTTAGTATAGCATTTTATTTAACAAAACTGTATAGAAGTCAATGGGAATTTCATGTTTTGTTCTATTATAGCGCCACCAAGAGGCTCAGTCCCACAATTTTTTTTATGTGTCCTCTGAGTGAGCCCATACATATGTGTGTCAATTTTGGTGAAAATATCTCAATTCGCTTCAGAGTTATAGACATTTATATGAAAAAACATGTAAAAAATGACTGACACATGACTTTGTTTGAATTTTACTACCCCTTACTATCAATATTTTCGCATTTGGGCATTGGCATTTAGCTAACGACCTATGTTTCCAAACTTCTGACGGTTTCGTCTCGATCAGACAAGCGGTTTCGAAGACATAGCCAAATGTTTTTTTCGCGCTAAATCGCAACGCTACACAAACCGTAAGACGAAACCCAGCATGTTTGGTATCGTTGGACTCAGCAATGATTCAGGAACTCAAAAAGATGACTCCCGTGAAAATAAGTTGACCACACCCAAAGTTATAAGCATTTGAAAAAAAAAATTCACCACTAGGTGGCGCTGTTTCGAAACTTCTCAGGCTCCTTCAGGGCATCGTACTGATGACCCATACCGAGTTTCGTAACAATTCGTTCATGCGTTCAGAAAATACAGCATTTTAGCACATAATTCAAAATGGCCGACAGACAAAATGGCCGATATGGAAAAATTGGATATCAGTCGACTCGGCATGATGCCCTGAATCTAACAAGACCAATTTTATTATTTTTGGACAAACTGTTCAGAAGTTATAAGCAAAAATAGCCATTTTTCATATCTCTGGACCAGTAGGTGGCACTGCGCCGAAACGCTGAATGTTGCCTCAGGTCATGCTTGTGATGACTTGTACCAAGTTTGGTCTGAATCCGATAAAGCGTTGCGGAGATAGAGCCTTATGTCTCTTTTCCCAAGTGCTACGTAAAAGTTGTTCGTAGGTTTATCAAAAACGGTTAAGCGAATCAACTTGAATTTTATAACTTTTTGTCATCATTGTCTGTAGATGATCTGATTCAATTTTTGTTCAAATCGGACAAACCGTCTAGGACGAGTTCGAAAAAGTAGCTTTTTTGGAAAATTCAAGATGGCGGCCATATTTTTATGACCGAAAATTACGTCATAGGGTGCAATCGAATCGGCATGAGCTCAGGAACAAGGGGAAAAAGGAATTTTGATGATAGGCCTTACGGTTCAAAAGCTATTAGCATAATAAAAGTGAAACTTTGGACAGGTGGTGGCGCTAGAGGGAATGAATTAGAAACACCAAAATTGGTGTATTTGATGTTGGGACTGTCCTCTATCAGAATGTCAAACCAAAACAACTTTCCCGCAATTGATTCTATGGGCTGCCATAGACTCCCAGAGCGGAGGAATAATAATAAGAACAGGAACAGATACAATAGGTGCCTCCGCACCTTCGGTGCTTGGCCCCTAACAACATTTTCTTTTTTGTAATGGACCAAAAGAACCATACTACAAGTGTGAACACACCCTTAGTTTAAAGTGTTAATCCACACATATCCAATTAATGCCTACTATTTAGTTAATGTTTGTGCCCAAACACTAGGGTTGTGCGATGTCTACCAATTTGGCATCAGACGATGTGGACAGTGAAACATCGCGATGGACGATGATATCGGGAGGAGGGGCGGGGCTAACATTCTAATTTTTCAATTAAGCAATAAGCCCCGCAAAGCCATGTTTTACAGTGGATTTAGAACAGCTAAGGGGCGTAGGCACAACGCGGAGATATTTTCCTCTACATCTCATCAGCAATTTTGATTTCGGCACGCTCTGCAGCAGCTGACCACGAGCGAATGTACAGTGACGTGACAGAACTGCCAGATTCAAACTGTGCTTTCGCGCTATGGCTGGCGCTGAGCCAGAGACGGACGCGCTTGTCATATATCACAACTATTCAGTGTTTTTAACCACATAATGTTTATTTTAGGTTTCAGACATTTAAATACATATAATTTATAGCAAAACAATACATTTATAGTTTGTAAAATACACAATGGTGTCTATGGAAGCAGCAATAACAACCCATTCAAATATATTTGCCAACGGATTTTATTCATATTAGACACACAGTGTAAGTAACGTTAACTATAAAGTTAACTCCATTCTTCTCCCAGGTCACAGGCCATGTATTTCAGGGGGAAACTGATGAATTCACGCACTGTAATAAACCCACCAGACAGGAATCTCTGAACTGCGGCCCAAACAAACATGACGGTGCCCATCTCACGTTGCAGATCTATAAAAGTTTTTTAAACGACAAAAACTCACTTACACGTATTTGAAAATCGGAAAAGAAGATAGTCGATGACATGTAACCAGGTTTGTTAATATTTAGAAATAAAAGCGCTAACGTTACATCTGTCATACAGCGCTATTTTGGCTGTGGTGAATCACGTGCCAAGCATGACGCATCACCATGGAAACATGGGGGGGGGGGATCGCGATGCTGGCTTAACATCGTGAAGTCTGTCAGCCATCACGATGGACGATGATATCGTCTATCGGCACAACCCTACCAAACACACAGGGTGTTTGATAAGAGACAAAACGTGCCTCTGTTTGTGTGATTCAGCTTTGCCCTGGGGACCATGAGGAAGCAAACTGTTCCAGCTAATTGAATTCCTTCAGAAAGTCTGTTCCCCAGACAGCAATCACAATCAGCCACAAACACACAAAGTCTGTTATCATGACACACAATATCACTAAAGACAGAGTGGCAAATCTGTCTCCTTTTTAATATTTTGAATTTAGTAGGCTAAGCTTCCCAACAAGACGTGTGATATGTATTTCGCCCCCAGACCGTCTAATTTAATCCAGACAAAAGGAACACCCTAAACTGTGATCATATTTGGCCATCAACTGTGTGGATGATTGTTTAACTAAACCATGCAGCACAGAAAAAGCTTTAAGTTTTAAAATTGGTTCTCAACAAGCAAAAATGTTACACCATCAAAACCTCAAATAGATATTTTAAACATTAATTCTGAACAAATTACAAAGTCAAATTTCCCATTAAGGGTAACAACTAGGGTTGTCACATGCAGTTAATTATTATACACAAAGTAGTTTGTTACAAATGTATTTTTTCCTCCAAACTTACATAAAAAGCATTTTGACAAATAAGGTCATTTGATCATGCAATGCTACTGAGATAGACTGGTGTACATTTCAAAGGAAATTTCCCAGAATAGGAACATGTGGTCGAATGGTATTTTTACACAGAGTTTCTGAAAATGATGTCATGAATTATAACACAACTTGTGTGCAGACACACCATGACATGAAGTCCTGAAATACACACTACACAGTTTGTAGAGAATATTGCTGAAAGAAAGTTAGTTAAAGCTAATTAAACTATCATGTTTATAGCGAACTGCCTGAAAAACAACATCTGACAACGCAAGAAGAAATGCTAAATACGGTCAATGGGACAGCACACTTAATATGCCCTGGCCAAACATTTAACATTTTCATTTGCATACTTGTGTAAAGTATGTTCCTGGCCTAAGGCAACAAAGTGGCAATTGTTAAGTGTCTATGGATTGGATGATGGCCTCTCTCAAAGAACAGGCTTACGCCCCCTACGCAAGGGCAGAGCAGTGCACTGTGGGCCGTGGTGATATGTGATGACCCCAGCAGAGGCTGGGAGTGGTGCAGCTGAGACGAAAAGAGTCTGACCCACTCTAGATTTTCAACTGCTCAAACACATAAGAACAGCTGGATCAAAAGATGAATACCACTAAGATCCAATTTATCCTTAAATTGTTTTATATTATTCAACTATTTTTTATTTTATTCAAATTAATTCAATCAAATACTGGTAGTTTTTAAGTCTTATACCATTTCCAGCTAAATATACATCACATTATGGAAGTTAAATGCATTGAGAATGCCATTTCACAATGATATGACTTTTCTTGAAAGTAGTTCCGTTGGCTCCCTATTAAACAGAACATTTTAAAATATTGCTGATTACTTACAAAGCACTAAATGGTGCTGAAGCACTAAATGGTTTAGCTCACCAGTACTTGAGCGAGCTCTTAACGCATTATAGTCCATCATGTCTATTGCAATCTCAAAATTCTGGCCAGTTGATAATACCTGGGTGATTCTCACGAAATTAGACTTATGAGGTGTCATGAAACATTTTGATGATAAAAGTAAATGCTATCAAAATAAGAAGGATACAGTTATAAACATCTCATCGTGTACTATTTTGCACATTATTTCAAATGACATCATAAATACCAATTTTGTTGTTTTTTCCACATTTAAGGGGAAATTTGTCATTACCGCAACGTGTCCATGACTGGATTTGGGTTCTTTGAGATGGAAATATTTTTAATTAAAAAATATAAAAAATAAAAAGCTTCAGTGCATGTTATACTATAAATATTTACAGTAAAGAAACATGTGGTATTTGGTGATCATTGGTAAATGTAGTGACAATAATAAGGAATATAAATGTGTCCAAGACCAATTATCTCATACTCCGCAACAATTTTCAATCATTGTTTAAGTCCTCAAGGAACTAACATTTTCAAGGAATTTTGTTGGAAGTGACATAATTGACTGTGACACGCAAGATGGCTACCAGATAAGCAGTTCTTATTTTTTCTCTCCAGATAAAAGTTAAAATTTTGTTTGTCATAGTACCTACACGACTTTTTAGTTCTCATTACTGAAACATGAGTTTGTGAGGTTTTAAAAAATGTTGCCGTTTAATTTTGAGATTACTATATACCCCATTATGGTCTAAATATAAAAAGAGAGGGAAAGTTTAGCTAACCCTCATTTAGCTTCCACAGTTAGCAAGAATGTTTAAGGTCGCTCATCCTCCGCAACACCATTATCATTCACCGCAACAATTGAAGGCCTGTTGCGGTGGAGATACTCAATGTTTCGGTAATGAGAAACAGACTTATGAAGGAGGAACGTGCACTATAACTCTTGCTCATTTCAATATAACTTGATATTTGCCTTAAACACTTCTTGAACAGATTGCGTAAACAAAATAGCTATTACAACCTCCCCCCAACAGGAGTCACTAATTTTTTATTTTTATGAAGTGCTTCCACAAAAAGCAGTATGAATGCAGTATAGGCCACCTACTATAAATGTAATATTATTTAATATTTAATAGTTTTACCGTGAAACAATGTATTTCTATGTCTTTTTTACGAAATGTTAACTTCAAGATGGCTATTGTGTATTTTGTTACAGGCAAGCATCAGTTGAAAAGAAAAGGGCATCAGCGAAAGACAGGTTGACAAAGCATAGGGAAAAAATATACAGCAATCCAGTGTTACTTGAGGAGTACAGAAGAAAGGAGAGAGAGGTCAGGGGACAGGGTTATAATAGGGAAATAATAGGAAAAAATATAACTTGGATTCATTGTTTTGACCAACACACACACACACAGACATGAAAACGTGAAGACTAATATAAGTCAAGTTTCCTTCATTTATACAGCGCTTGTAACAATATGGACTGTATCAAAGCAGCGTTACAGTGATAATAGGAAATGAAAGAAACAGAATGTTTTGGCTTTACAGCAGCTCTAGAATAAAGTTATTGTCCAGCTAAAGTTAGTTTTGATTGATTCACGTCCATTGCAACGATCATTAGTAATTAAGTTAGGGGCCGCTAACACGACACCGTTCTAATAGAAAACCTTTAATTCGATCCGGCCGCTCATTTGCATAAAACAGTGCCTGGTGGCTCTGAGAATTTTTTATCACTTCCACGTAGTCACGTGAATCGTAATTATCCCGACAACGTTTTATCGTAAAGAGGTAAAGGGAAGGAGGCCTTCACAAGGGAGAGACTAGTTGACACTTCAGGACTGCGTTGTCGACGTGTCCAGGCGCAGGTCCTTCATCAGATCTGGATTAGGGCTGTCAACGAATATTCTAAATTCGAATATAAATTCGAATAGTTTTAAAAAACAGAAATTCGAAGGTGAAAATTTATATTCGAATGTGGAAAAACACGCCCGCGGTTGCAGAGGCGTGCGGCTGTCTGCTTTGTGAGTGGCAAAATTCTGAAGCTTAACATGTAAAACGCATTTTCCAGCTGCACAGATAGCACAGTGAGTGTCTGGCTCACTCATTGGCTGTGCTGCGGCAACTGCACATCCAATGGCGCGGGCGCCTCCAACGTGTGCGCCAATGAGCTAGCATTACATCATACACGTCAGAGCCCGCCACCACGCCCCCGAAATAGCCATTATAGCAGCAGTTTAGCACAGCACAGCTCGCTCGGAGCGTTCAATGTCGGTTCTATATACTGTAAAAATTAATGTTAATAATATTTGTTTCAATCACTGAATGAAGCCTGCTATATTTAGGACAAAAGTCACAACCTTTAATTGCTTGCACAAAACTCTTGATCAGCACTCAACATTTGTTTATTGTTGTTCATTTAAACCATTATGAGAGAGAGAGAGAGAGAGAGAGAGAGAGAGAGAGGTCTGCGGTCTTGGCCATTAGTTGATTTACTTGTTTTTGTGTAAGTTAATACGTTGTCATTGTCAAATATGTTTAAACTTAAATAAACTACCTATACAAGTAGTTATGTCTGTTTGTATTAATTTGTCCTGTTATTGACGTAATGCGCGTCATTGACAAAATGCGCAACCAGATGTTCGAATAGTTCGAATATATGTGTTTTTAGCGGGAATATTCAAACGTCATTTTTGAGCAATTTTGACAGCCCTAATCTGGATACGGCCTGGATACGGCGGACTGCGGTAAACCTCAGGATAAACAGAGAGACTAATATTAGCGTAGACGCCATTTTTCTTATGATGTAACGAGTCCATCAGGATTTATGGGAAGTGTTCCCGGTTCCGGCTGATCTAATCTATGCAGTCTAACATTGAATTATAGAAATATACAGTGTGTGTTATGTGTATGCAAGGTCAAAGAGATGTGTTTTTAGTCTAGCTTTGAACTGACAGACTGTATCTGCTTCCTGGACCATGTTATTAAGATTGTTCCAAAGTTTTGGTGTTTGGTGCTAAATAGGAAAAGGATCTACCGCCAGCAGTTGATTTTGATATTCTAGGTATTATCAACTGGCCAGAATTTTGAGATCGCAATAGACATGAAGGACTATAATGTGTTAAGAGCTCGCTCAAGTACTGCGAATTTTTAGTGCTTTGTAAGTAATCAGCAATATTTCAAAATTCTCAGAAACCGGGGTAAACATTGGCCCATTTTGGACCAGCAATAGTTTGTTTATTAAGCATGCAGGGCAACCACCCATAATAGCATTACAATAATCTAGCCTTGATGTCATGAACGCTTGAACTAATTGTTCTGCATTTTTCATTGAGAGCATATGACGTAATTTAAATATATTTTTAAGATGAAAAAATTTAGTTTTACAGATACTAGACATGTGACTTTCAAATGAAAGATTGGTATCAAAGAGCACACCCAGGTTCCAAACTGACGACGAAGACTTGACAGAGCAGCCATCAAGTGTTAGACAGTATTCTAGGTTATTACGTGAGGAGGTTTTTCGTCCAATAATTAGAATCTGTTTTTTCAGAATTAAGTAGTAGGAAATTACTAGTCATCCAGTTTTTTATTTCAACTATGGATTCCGTTCATTTTGTGAATTGGTAAGTTTCGTCAGGGTGTGAAGAAATATAGAGCTGAGTATCATCAGCATAACAGTGAAAGCTAATTCCATGTTTCCTAATGATATCTCCTAAGGGTAGCATGTACAGAGTGAATAGCAACGGTCCTAGTACTGAGCCTTGTGGTACGCCATACTGAACTTTTGACCGATAAGACATCTCTTCTTTTACTGCTACAAACTGATAACGGTCAGATAAGTATGATTTAAACCAGGGGTTCCCAAACTTTTCCATGACAAGGCCCCCCAAATACCACTAGGTTCTGGTCAAGGCCCCCCTTTTGCATGATGTGTTATTGAACCCATTGACAATACTACGGCAAATGTATAAATAAATAAATAAAACATCTAGGTGAACATCTATTGACCTTTATTGGTGTTGTAATAATAACATTTGTAGGCTATGTCAGATCTTCATATATGGTAAAGTAATTTCAACATCTTAAAATCTGGTACAGTAATTTCAACATTGTAGCTGTGTGTGTCAGTGAAAGGAAATAGAGAGAGAGATTACTTAACGTGTACGTGTGTGTGTGTGTGTGTGTGTGTGTGTGTGTGTGTGTGTGTGTGTGTGTGTGTGAGACAGATTATCCATACTTTATGTATGCTGCATCATACCTACGAGTCGATCTTACTCAGTCAGGAGTTCGTTTCCTGATTTTTGTTAAATTTTTTTTATCTGAGGTTTCGATAGCTGGCTCGTCAGGTTTTTTCCTTTTTAAATCTATCCGTTATGATAGAGCTAGCCAGCTAACTAAATAAATAGCTGAATAGCTGATCACTGGTGGTTGTAAGCATACCTGTCAACACTCCCGTTTTCCCCGGAAGTCTCCCGCCCCCTTCCCGTTTTGTTATCACTCCCGTAATTTGTATGGCCCAAATCTCGTTATATGCAGGGATGCAAACGGCGCACTTTATTTTAATGCAAACATGTTGTTAAGCGCGCTGTATCTTTTTTATGGGCATGATGAGCGATGCTCAATTTACAAATGAATCACTCTTTTGAGTTGATTCTGTTCAAAGACTCAAACAACATCAAACAAGTTGTCTGATCTGTCTAAAATCTAAATCGGTTTGCGAATCAGTTTGAATGATCTGTTCAGTTTCCTGCACGCACTGAATCACTGAAGCGCTTTCAATTCACACTCGACTCGGAGTCGTAACAGGAAGATTTAAGAAAATCAAGAGCGTTGGATGAAGTGGCCGTGGACCTAACAGTACAGTCAAGTGAAAGCAAATCTGCAAAACTATCATATTGTTTGCGATACATTCGATTTCATTTCATTCAGGTAATACATTTTACAACCAAACAGATTATTACGCCACGATTTCATAACACTACTCATAATAATATAAATGTTTTTATATATTTATAAATATTTTTTAAATATTTATAAAATTTATTTTTTTTAAATTTGCTTTCATTTTTTCTTCCAACTTGCTGCGGCTCCCCTGGTGCCCCCTGGCGGCCCCCACTTTGAAAACCACTGATTTAAACCATGCTAGCGCAATTCCACTAATGCCAACATCATTTTCGAGTCTATTTAAAAGAATGTTGTGGTCGATAGGGTCAAATGCAGCACTAAGATCGAGTAACAGTAATAGAGAGATACAACCACGATCGGATGATAAGAGCAGATCATTTGTGACTCTAATTCATTTAACTTTTTTTTTCTAACGTAATTTTTAGTCGAAAATTTCAGGACTTCAGTCAACCAAGATTTTTTTGGTTGAGTACAGCCCTAAATAACAGACAGGAACTAGACACAAATAATGAAAGTCTGAACAGAACACCAGGAGAAGAAAGTTTATACCTGACAGGGTCTATATATTGAAAACAATATTTATACTAATTGTTGTATATTTGTTAGTACTACAGTGTAGGCTACATGACATGATTCTTTATGAGCATAAGATTATAACTTGTATACACAACACTTGTTAACACAAGGCATGGTACTGTGATGATTACGATAAATGAGAAAATGAAACACTGTTTATGAAATAAATATTCTATTAAAAATTGTATGTGTTTTAAATATGTAAAATGGGGTTAGGCATCAAACCTCTTTGTCAACAGTGAAAGTGTGAGCTAAATCTCATTTCCGAAACATTGATCCTCATTACCGAAATGACATTTTCATTACCGCAACATGTATCTTTTTTACAAATTAAGTAATAATTAGATAATCATATTTTGTTTTAAAATGTATATACATATTAAACAACACTACTTATTTAAGGTCTACTACATAACAAATGTTTATGTTATCTTTTAGTAAAACAATTAAATAAAATAAATTAAGGAAAGGAAATTACAAAAAATAATAAATATGAAAAAGTAATCTCTCCAGAGTTTTATATAGCTTTGAGCATGAGTAATAATAGTCTACTTTAACATTAGCCAAAAATATACATTTTTAACCATATATTTAAGGTAATTCATGTTGCGGTAATAATAATTGTTTATGGACTTCATCTAAAAATTTAAATAATTATATAGTAAATATTTTTTTAAATCTTCTAAAAATAATGGTTATAGTAAGTTCAGACCTTAATCTTATATGTGCAAAAAGAAAATTGGCTTCAAGGGCATTTTAAAAATTCTGATGCTGGACACCTTCTAAATCTGGATTTCGTGAGAATCACCCACCTAGAATATCAAAATCGACTGCTGGCGGTAGATCCTTTTCCTATTTAGCACCAAAACTTAGGAATAATCATCCTAACATTGTCCGGGAAGCAGACACAGTCTGTCAGTTCAAATCTAGACTAAAATCTAGGGATGTCCCGATACCCCTTTTTCACTTCCGATACCGATACCGATACCACAGCTTTGGCTATTTGCCGATACCGATATCAATCCGATATTTTTATTTTATTTTATTCTTGAACTAATACTAATAAAATATATCGAAGCACTTTGCTCAATTAGCAACCTAAAAACATTTCACTCAAATCGAGAACAAATACTTTGATTATATGGTCCACAACAACAGTTGATTATGAAAGACTGCCAGTGCCACCCTTTATTCTAACACTACCAAAAAAATACAGGCAGGCAGGCTACTTCAGTACTTAAAGCTACCAACAGGTTTAAAGTTAATCATTAACAAGCTTTAAAATTACCCATTGATCCGTGTACTTTTGCGTCCATTCGTTTTTCCTTTAACCCGTAAAACGAAAAATTAAGGGTTGTTGTATTTTTAAAACGCAAAGTTGAAAACCAACATTTAATTAAACTGTATGCACACCAAAGGCTGCACAAAAAAATATATATATATTGACGTAAGTTATATATAAATAAGTTATTTTCTGTATGACCAGAATGATACGAGTATTTTAAGTTGTTTCCACTGTTGAAAGGAAAACGGAAGTGTTCGTGCCCGCGCTCCGTGCCATGCAGTGTGCGCTCCACACTCTGCACAAACCCTTGCTTGGATATGCGTCAAAATCCTGTGTAGCATACAGTTTACAGCCTACGGTTTATAAACTGAGGAGACGGATTGCAAAAACGTGTTTATAGTACACCGAAGGTAGTGGGATGGAGTGTCTATTGTGAGCTTAGGGGGCACGTCAGCACGTGTGTGTGTGTGTGAGTGAGTGAGTGAGACAGACTACGCGCCTGCTGTGAGGGTCGCCGAAAGAAGGATATGAAGTGCCGGTGTTTCGGCTACAAAAACCCACCGAACTGATCCGAAACCAGCCCAATGTTTATCCACCCGCGCAAACCCATTTCCCCCCGCAAAATAGATTGCAAAACCGCCCAATCTGCAGGCTGCGCCGCTTAACTGGATGTCGCAGCAAGGGAAATTCTTTCAAGCATTGTTGGATAGGTATCGGATCATATTTTTTTCTCCCGTCCGATCTCCGATCTAGCGTTCTGTGCCAGTATCGGCACGATACCGATGCAGTGGATCGGATCGGGACATCCCTACTAAAAACACATCTCTTTGGCTTAGCATACACATAACACATTACAGACTTCTATAATTCAATGTTAGGCTGCATAGTTTAGATCAGCCGGAACCGGGAACACTTATAAATCCTGATGTACTTTGTACATCATAAGAAGGATGGCGTCTATGCTAATATTAGTCTCTCGGTTTATCCCGAGGTTTACCGCAGTCCGCCGGATCTTTACCTCTGTACAGATAAAACGTTGTCGGGATAATTCCGATTCACGTGGCTACGCGGAAGCGGTAAAAAATGATCAGAGCCACCAGGCACTGTTTTATGCAAATTAGCGGCCGGATCGCATTAAGGGTTTTCTGTTAGAACGGTGTCGTGTTAGCGGCCCCTCAGTTAATAACTAATGATCGTTGCGATGGAAGTGAATCAAAACTAACTTTAGCTGGACAATAATTTTATTCTAGAGCTGCTGTAAAGCTAAAACAATCTCTGTTACTTTAATTGCCTATTATTAGGGTTGGGCGGTATTACGGTAATATCGTATACCGCGGGATCTTAAAATAGCAACGGTATCAGTTTCAATACCGTCATTACCGGCACTTATATATAATATATAAATATAATTTATTTAATGCCTAAAAATGCTTATGTAGTTGTCATCAAGTGACAGTGTGGAGGAAAAAGAGAGAGAGAGAGAAGGGAGAGGCAGTAAATACTGACGAGGCAATTTGTAAATGTTGCAATAAAAAATGTGACCGCGAGAGATGGAAACACCTCTAACCTAATGTCGCATCTCCGAAACAACCACCCACTCACTGCTGCGAGGACGCATTTTGCCCCGAGTTCATTAAATAAGCGCATTAGTTTATATTTGTTAAAATATTATGTTTTTTTTTTTTTACGTTGATAATGAAAAGTGAACAGCACGAGTAAGATGGGATGCATCGGGAGTCAGACATTGACCACTTAGTTAAGTTTCATTTTGTAAAAGGCCTTTCTTTAAAGTGAATTTCGTTTTGTATGAATTGTATCTTAATTTTAATAATTTTTTTATCAACCAATTGCCTGGATTTCAAATCAAATATAGCAGACAACATAATCATGACATGATCGTGCGCTGGCGCGCCGCGGTCACTTGCATTAAAATCTCATCATAAATTAACCGAAACTCAGTGTATGCCTCACAGACATAACAGATAGGCCTATATCTAAATAAAGCTTGAAATTTCATTAAACGAAAAAATTCTAAAAGAAATAGGCCACTCGCTGATTATTTAATCCATGATGTGCATTTCTCTCTATGCGCGTTCATACGGAGATGGCGATCATCAAATTCATTAAACGAAACTATTCAAAACGAAAAGAAATAAGCTAGCCTACTCTCTGATTATGTAATCCATGATGTGCATTTCTCTCTATCGTTCACTATGGAGATGGCGATTCGTCAATTTCTTTAAACGAAACAATTCAAAAGGAAAAGAAATATAGGCAGCATACTCTCTGATTAATCCATGATGTGCATTTCTCTCTATAGGCGCGTTCACTACGGAGATACCAATCGTCAATTTCTTTAAACGAAACAATTCAAAACGAAAAGAAAAAGGCTAGCCTATACCTTCTGATTATGTAATCCATGATTTGCTTTTCTCTCTATATATGCGCGTTCACTAGGAGATGGCGATCGTCAACTTAATCTTTGCAGCAGACACTGACAGAAAAGTTGTATTAATAAAAATCAATGGACGCGTGTCACCGGATTTACAAATGCACTTGTTGCTTGTTAATTTAATTTAAATTAATTAATAAAATTAATACTTTAATTGTCATAATTAAAATAATTAAATATTATTAAGTGTCCCATTTTTGCTCATTTATAAATAGTATTTATGTCTACCACCCCCTCAGCACCTGGGTTAAAAAAATATTTGGCGCCACCATATTATAACGGCCCACGTATTAAAAATAGGGCTCCGGCTCATAATTACATTTAATGCCGTCAGCCGGGATCAGACACAACGTGCACTGGTTGGCCTTGATTTTTGTTTTGATTTTGTTTTGCCCGATCTGGAATTCAGTTTCTGAACGGTGTAGGCACAAACCAACAGTTTGGTGACGCTGTCTGAGCCTTATGTCATAATTTTTAATTAGTCACGGTAATACCGTATACCCCGGTAAAATAGGGAGGAGGTTTGACGGTATCAAAATTTGGATACCGCCCAAGCCTACCTATTATCACTGTAAAGCTGCTTTGAAACAGTCCATATTGTTAAAAGAGCTATATAAATTAAGGTGACTTGACTTAATATGCAAGTGCAATTGCCAACTATAATAAATCATTCGTAGGAAGATTTCTTTGAGAAGTGTAAACACTGTGTCCCAACACACTGATACACTGGTTTAACCAATGGCATGACTTTGGGGTGGGATTCAGAGTTGCGTTACCCAAAAGCTTTGTTAGCCAACTGTGGTCGTATGTTCTATCATTACCAAACTTTTTCAACCATTCTTTGTTTCCTGAAACCATAGTTTCAATGAACATTCACAAACAGCATTGCAAAGTTGTGTGGTTGGAACTACAGCTCAACCTGTGATAAGAAGCATAGTTACTTGTTAGTATGACGTGGACTTAAATAGATCATGCTCTTGAGCAAAATAAGCATGCCAGGGCTCCACACTAAATTCATAGTTACATGTTTCTACCGAAATACCATGGTTGAGAACACCACTCATCTTGCAGAGCGGTTAAGTGTTTGTGTGATCAAGATGGGTCTGCAAGTAAATGCACTTGCTCTAAAGCTCACGCTGAGCGGTCTTTGGGGTCGAGCAGACGAATGGTCAATGTGTCGTGCTTCACAAAAGTAGCGCGGTTTCATTCCGCTGTTGACGCGTTTACCATTTAATCTTTCTCATATGCAACAGAAATGGCAAATTGGTAGTGGCGCCAGTGCAACCTCTAACAAAGTTTAGTCATATCGGAAGGACAAAAGGTGGCAAAATGTGACAATTTAGTCGCAGTCAGAAGCCCTGAAAGCGAACATTCAGTACAATCTTTTATTTAATTTACATACTGTGACGAGCACCCCGAGGACTCATCAGCGTCGCCCTGGAAACAGACGAGGAGCACCTGCTGATCGGCCCCAGCTGCGGTCCATCAAGCAACAGCTACATAAGCCACATGGACTTTGCCAGAGGTGGAGAGATCTCTACATGAGACAGAACTCTAACGCCTGTTCTATATCTTTCTCCAGAAAGCAGCGGTTGACCGATCAGCCTCCCAGAAGCACGGCCCGAACTTGCTGCACCACAAGGAAGAGAGCACGCACTTTACCGGAGCACCCAGCGCAATTCTTCACCGGGTTTCCTTTGTTTTCTTCACCTTGTAAATATATCCACCCTCTGGGCACTCTGCTTGAACTCCCCTTGTCGTGTGATTCTTCACCCCGTGACAATACATACAAATTTAAAATTTTGTATAAATTTTTATAGATATTTTAGTTTAAATGGATAGTTCACCCAAAAATGAAAATTCTGTCATAATTTACTCACCCTCGTGATATTCCAATCCAGTAAGTCTTTCGTTCATCTTCGGAACACAAATTAAGATATTTTTAATAAAAACTGAGCCAGTTCTCAGCTACACAACAACCACTTTGATGCCTCAGAAAGTTCATAAAGAGATCGTAAAACTATTCCGTATGAATTGATTTTCAGCCCCAAATTTTCAGATGCCGATCGCTTCATATGATGAACATTTAATTTACACTTTTATTCGCATACAAATGTACAAACATACAAATATGCATTCACATGTACAAACATATACAGTCTATTGTCTATTTTTGTATGTCCCATTCTGTTTGTGCTGTGGAAGCTTCTGTCACCAAAACAAATTCCTTGTATGTGCAAACATACATGGTAATACAGCTCTTACTGATTCTGATTCTAGATGCAGAACTTAAATTTCTGGATGAACCAAACATTTACAGCTTGGGAATAGTCATTTTGACATGCTTTCTTGCAATTAGAACTGTCAAGTCAAGTCACCTTCATTTATAAAGCGCTTTTAACAGTCAACTGTGATTGATTGCATTGATCATCTGAAGCACATACGCTGGTACAGCACTCCTCAAAGTGAAAGTGCAAAATTCATTTCACGAGTTCACACTTACAAATAAGTCAGATAGAATAAATGCGTATTTGGCGTGCTGTCCGAGGAGAGGGCTCCGAGTTAGGTATTCGGCCCGAACCCAGAGCACTCCCCCCGTATTCCTGGCTGTGAAATAAATAAATAAGATAAGCCAAGAGTGAGGAGTCGGGGTGGTGGAGGGATGCGAAACTGTCAAGGAATGTTAGGTGAGTTGACAGAGTGAATATTTATATGCTCCTTCTCGTGCTGATAGGGTAGACATGGTAATTGTTTGATGACCAGTTGATTGGAATGATTATTTGAACGTGCTCCTCCCGAACTTTGTTTATAAAACATCATTTAAATTACCATATAACATTTAGTTTTAGTAGTATGATTATTCAAAGTGTTTTAGATGGTTTATTCTTATATATAGTGCATTAATAGCGGGAGAGGGAGGACATAGCTAGCATCGGGATCTGTGTAAAGCACACTTTGAGTATGCTACATTTTTCGGACACTACAACGATCATGATATGACGTCACGATCTGCAGCGTATTTTTATGTATTCAACGTTTAACAAATAGCAATACACTCAAAATGTAAAAAATTTAACATCTACTCAACTTTACTGCAAAATTATTGTTCTTTTAATTCAGCCAAGTGGTCACGCCTTGATGTATCGATCTTCTACTGGTCATACGTCTTCACATGATGCGAATTCGCAGTTCAGAGTTCACCAAACTTGAACTTTGAAATGCGAAACTTTTCGTAAGAGCTTGCGTTTCCTCTCTAACACATTCGCATGCGCTTGGAAACGAAAAGTTAGGCCTACTCAGTTTTCAGGAAACTCCAACTTCTCCAAAGATGTATCATACTTTGGTAGTTAAGCAGCAAGTTAAGTTTTTGAACTGTGAAACGCATGCATGATTGGTGTTACTAATGATGCAAAAATTACACACTTCATCTACACATCAGTTCTACTACAGATTTTTTCAACAGACATCAATAAAGTATATTTCTGTCTCTACAGCCAACACACAGACTGTTGTCTTTGTTCTGCTCTGTTCCTCAACAAGTGAAATTTTACCTGCAGCATTAGAATAAAGTCTTTGACATTTACCTTACACAGTATGGAATACAGACTCTAGAACATGTTTAGACTGCTACTGTAGGCAGGTCAGTTAAGGCGATGCCTGATGGCATAAGCACACCTCTGAGCAGACGAACAAACTGTTTTGCTCAGAGGGTGAGCAAAACAGGATGACATGACACTGCCCAGAAAAAAAATAAATCATCTCAACAAATTCTCCAGCTTATAAGGTACAGTCCAGTCAGAACAGCAAGTGGAATAAAACCCCAGAATGTTCAGTATGGTCATCTGCATTTCCACGGTTACCAGTTTCCAGGGTTCTGCATGCTGATGTTGTGGCCAGCTGCTTCATTCAGCTGCTTCCTTTCTGAACACCAATGAAGTGATGAACATTATGGATATGGTTTCTCCTTTGTGCTAAGCATTCACACAATTTATTTCAACAAGCAAACCTTGTAGCATTGGGCTAAATGATTAATACCAGCAAAAAAAGCATTTCGAAATGGAGCAAACAGGAACATGTGAGATGAAAACAGCTTTTGTGGTTAATGAGAATATGGCAGAATGTTCTGGAAGTGGTTTCATGCAGTGTTTCAACGATTCCACTAGCAAATACCAACAAAATGTAACAAACAAATAGAATACCAAGCAAATCTTGAATGACATAAAGAAAATGGTGCATGACTGTTTACAAATTGATCTGTTTTAAGGGGCAGATCCAATTAAGTATAACTTCGCCGATTTTCAACCTGCTTTGTATTGGGTATTGTCAGCAAAAGTCCACTGGACTGTGTAGCGACTGACCGAATCCTGATTGTTCTCCTTTCACTACTGAACAAATATGAACACATATATGTTTAATTCACAAAACCTTGAATCATGTGATATGGTGCCCCAATGTCTGCCAGCAGGTCATTGATTAACTTCATTTATGACGCATTGCACAATCAAGAAACAGGTCCCCGTTGTTCTCAAATCCTTAGGCTGCTTGCAATTTGTGTTCAGTCACAAAAAAATAAGAACTGATCCATTCAGGGTCTCAAGCTAGTCCCCCCCCCCCCCCATCAATTATTATGTCTCCGCAGACTGATAAGGGGATTTACATACACTACCCTTTTGTCTTGAAGACAACTATTTGCGAACTAAACCTTTGTGGTACACACCCAGAATTCCCCGGAGGAAACGTTGACTGAACTCTGATACACACACACACACACGCACACAAACGTCCTTTGTGTGCAACTTAGGATAGAAATGTCCTTAATGTATATAACACAGAATTGTATCTGACCTTCCTGTATGCATGCATATCTAATTAGTTTTGTCTTATTCCATAGATGAAATTTGAGACTGTTCTGTAACTTCGAATCTTAAGTATACTTCCAAAGAAAGATTCCCTAACAGGATCACCTTCGGTAACTCCCCCTCTTGCTAGGTCATAAACTTTATGACCCCCAAAAGGAATTCCAAGGGAGTCACAGCTCCCACTTGAATTCTGATAAAGAAAGAGGAATAGACTCTGCAATCTTATATTTTCTATAAGTATAACCACTTAAGAAATGTATAAACCTGAATTTGATCTTTCCTAGGTCATGGTAGCCGGTATTATGGGTTTATAGTCGTGTGAGTGAACATTAAATGTGTGTAATTCTGCATATGAATGTAACTTTACGTTTCTTCTACTCTTTCCGGCCATTCTTGGTACCTGTTTGACCGTCTTGTTTTGACTAAACAAGTCATACATAGGATATTACAGTAAAATGTATTGTTCTGTGTGCACAATCTTTCTGGGTAGAAATGACAAAATTTCATACCATCACAAATTATCCTGACAAGACAAAGAAGAACTTTTCCCGCTCGAGACACTCTAAGATAATTGGTTCACGTACGCGAAGCAGGCGTGAACCCCTCCTCTCCATAAAAGACTGACACGGAAGAAGCACCGGAGCACCAGAGCACAAGTGAGCACTTACGTTTCCAGAGAGAAGACCCATGACTCCCGTTAGGGAGTTTTCCTCCGTTTCTATTTTCTTTAAGTCTTTTCTTTATTTTCGTCTTCGGACCTTTCCTA
The DNA here is from genome assembly GCA_026230005.1 of Gila orcuttii. Taxonomy (NCBI): domain Eukaryota; kingdom Metazoa; phylum Chordata; class Actinopteri; order Cypriniformes; family Leuciscidae; genus Gila; species Gila orcuttii. The sequence goes on from JAPDVR010000012.1 coordinate 16,827,613, forward strand.
CGTTCAGTGAAATGAACAGCCTGCAACTTCAACTGTAAAAGGACTCTTTGAAATCCCCGCGGCTCTTAAAGGAAACACGCAAGCTGCGCTCAACGGAAGAAGATGGGAGTGTGAGCTCTCATCTCCGTTTTTCCTGTCTTTACTAAGTTTCAATCTCATTTTCACCTCTCCCTCCCGAGGGAGATGAACTCTGAATTATTTCCTTGGTAACTTCACGTTCGGTGAACCTTTAAAACTTCCCACGAGTCTGCTCGCCCCGGAAGACATGAGAGAACAAGCCTATAGCGCCGAAGGACAAACACGCACACGACTCTGCGTTCCTCAGCAACACAAAGAGAACCATACGCAAGTATAGGTTATTGATTTGATTTCTTGTTGTCTCTCTAAGGGTTACGTTATCTGTGATTTTTGCCATGCTGCAATCACCCCGGTGATCTCTCTCATCCTGACCGTTAGTTTCTCTCTCTCTCTCTCTCTCTCTCTCTCTCTCTCTCTCTCTCTCTCTCTCTCTCTCTCTCTCATTCATCTGTCTCATTAGTTTTACTGTTTACTGTACATACATGTATCCCGTGTTTAAATGTAGAATTCTGTATCCGTAGTTTCATTTTATTAAAACTATTATATTCTTGATTGCTAATTGTCTAAAATGCTCATTTTACAAAGTCAATGAAATGTGATCCTTTAGCTACAAAAGCTTTTATTATGGACTACTATAATTTAACTGTAATATGCAATATTAATCATATTCATGATTAATTATTAAAATTCCCTATATATCATTTGAGCTAATGTTAATGCATTTAATGTAAGACTCATTGTCGTTACAACTGCAGATTATACTTCAAGCATTTTATATTCCCATCCACTGACACTCGAATTGATGGAGGGTTATTAAAAAAGTTATTGTAAGGGTAGGTTTATCACTGAAGATTGTATCATACAGTTTTCTTACTGGTATGGGACAATGTTTTGCTTTTGGGCAGAACTGATGGAACGGCAGTTTCTTTCTTTTTATCCTCTCCATTTGGCTGGAAACACTATTTGTGGTCATCCGATTTGAAATGTTGACCCTTCAGTTGCCTACAACTGTCCTTCACTGGACATCGAAAGTAACCAAAAGTAACTTACTCCCGCTAAACATTTTATCTATGAAATCTTGCACCCAGGAACAATACAAGTCAACACCCTTATGACTAAAAGTTTACTAAGAAGTGTTTCCTACAAAAGCAAACCGTTTATTGCATACATATTGTTGCTGCTTTTCCAATATAATTGGAGAGTTCACAAAGAAACATTTGTTGAAAACAAACCATCCAATTGTTTGACGCTGGGATCCTTTTGAAGTCTGACAGAGACACAAACGAGCCGTTTAAACTGCGAACAAAGCTATAGTTATTTTACTTTTCCATTTGTCCTGTTGTCGACAGACAACAAGTGTGTGGAGTATGTCAGAAACTGAACGTGCATACTGTATCAGACAGTGTCAGTGATTATAATGGCCTTTATTTGCTTTTGATGCGACACTCACATCCAGTACAGGCAAACAGCAGTGGGCGGGGCCTATGGTGTGATGATGTGTAACTAAATCACAAACCCCACAACATCCAAATAAACTGTTTTTGTTGGTGCTTGGCTAAATTAATGCTCTGTTTATAATGAGGAGGACGTTTTAAGCTATACAACTTACAGGATGTTTTACTGGTACAAAAAAACTCTTATATGTCAAAAGATTGAGGAAAATCTGATTTCACATGTCATTTTTTTACTTAGTAACTACTTCTCCAGGGAGAGAGAGAGAGAGAGAGAGAGAGAGAGAGAGAGAGAGAGAGAGAGAGAGAGAGAGAGAGAGAGAGAGAGAGAGAGAGAGAGAGTTCCACCAACCCCAAAATAGATGCCACACATCCCACTAAGCCTACTCAATTTTTCCAGATGGAACAGTTAGTGTGTATGATTTCTAGGAGGGTTATAGTGTGTCGCTGTGTGAAGGTTCATGAGTGCATCCAGTTCTGATAATGATGGAAAAGAATGAATAATAAAAAAAAGAATCAAGACTTACGTGCCTGTCAGACAGAGACAGCCCACCAATTACTGTAGGCTTCCTACCTAGACAGCACTCTTGGGCATCATGCACCACAAAAATGCTCTCTAGGTAGGCAGCATATGGATTCAGGAGACTTGAAATAAATGCACATGATGTTCAAAAATGTTGTCCAGACAAGAAGAACACCACATATAGTCAAGTCAAGTCACCTTCATTTATATAGCGCTTTTAATAATACAGATTGTTTCAAAGCAGCTTTACAGTGATAATAGGAAATTGATGGAACAGAGGTTTGGTTTTACAGCAGCTCTAAAAAAATATATATTGTCCAGCTAAAGTTAATTTTTTGATTGATTCACTTCCGTTGTAAAAATCATTAGTTATTAACTTAGGGGATGCTTACACGACACCGTTTTAACGGAGAACAGAAAAATTTCTTAGTGCTGCACGATTAATCATATCGCAATCGTAATCGCGATGTCAAGCCTATGCGATTATATGACGCAAAATGCTCCGATTTTATGTAAAATAAACAAATTAGGGCTGGTAACGCAATTAACGCAGCATCTGTTATTTTTTGTCATCCTTTGGCTAGTGTTACATGATCCCGCTCTTATTCGTGCGAATGCTTTAAAGTTCAAACCATTAATGCGCGACAAATCACAAGAGAGCGTGCAGCCTGTGAATGTCCGACTGTGACTCACAGAACAGAAAGACGCGCGCCCATGCGCATGCACAGACCGGAATAGTTATCTTTCCGCTTGAACGAACAATAACACACACAATTATGCCAAAATGTCGTTTGTCGAGTATCTTCATAACATAAGAGCAGTCGTATGATGGACGTAAAGAGTTGTGAGAGAATGAGGCGCGTGTGAGATCCGCGTCTCTACAACGGCTGCTCTTAAAGGGCCAGCAGCCAAAGCTTTCTGTCAGTAAAGTTAATCAAAGAACAAAGACAATTACTCACTGCTCTTGACTAAAGAACTTGTGTAGCTTTAATAAGGATTAGTCTATATATCATTTATAATTTATGCAGTGCAGACTGTTTGATAACTTAAATTTCTGTATATGTCCTACATGACAGGAAGGGCACAGGTAAATAATACTTTTTTATGGGTTTATGTGAGTATTATTCAGTTCACTTAAATTAAAAGCTGTTATATTTTTTAGAATATGTGTGTGCATTTTGCTTTAGAATCAAGCAAGTTGACTCATGAAACCATTTGTTTATTAAATCGCAATCGCAATATTGACCTCAATAATCGCAATATGACATTTTCCCCAAATCGTGCAGCCCTACTTTTAATGCGTTTTGGCAGTTCATTTGCACGACAACAGTGTTTGGTGCAGCATTTGAATATGTGCGCAGGCGTGTAGTCTTTCTTTACAAAGTGGCATCGCCAAATTACTTGTCTGGCCTGCATAATAAAGAATATCTTGTCGTTTCCGCGGATCCATGCGAACTGGAATAATTTTGATAACGTTTTATCTGTACTGGTAAAGGGAAGGAGGCCTTCACAGGGGAGAAACTAGTTGACACTTCAGGACTGCATCAGGGCTATAGTGTTGATGTGTTTTCTATTGAAACTGGAAAATAATTTTGTGGTTCCAGAGTGAGTCAAAATGACATTTACAGCTCAGGTAATTAGCACAAAAATCTGTATCCAAACTGTACAATGAGCAAAAATGGAAGAATTAAAACTGCATACGGAGTAACTGCCATAGAGTTGAATGAGAATTTGAGCAGGGGACGTTAGTTAGGGACAGACTAGACTAGAGAGCATTAAACTGGACACAAATCTGAATAGACCCATTAATGCCAAATGAGTCATCAATATTTTTGCATACAGCATACAGTACATGGTCTCAATAATACACAAACTGAATGCCACAAATCTCCAAAACAAGTTAAGAGTACCCATATTGAGTCTGGGAGCACTGTGACTTTTCATGATTTGTATCACTGCTTGTGTTTTCAGAATTCCAGACAGGTTTATTAATGATCCAAGAATGACTATATTTGATTAGTTTGAAAACACTTTTTCCATTCAAGAGTTCAAGACCACTGCTAGAAAACATGCAACTCTTGATCTAGACCAAAGTATCTGTCAGTACTGTGTCTTAAAATGTAAGTTACACAAAAATAACTTCTTGGTTGTATAGAATCCATATCACACTCACAAATAGGCACAGGGAGTATTTAAGAGCACACAAACACACACACACACACACACACACACACACACACACACACACACACACACAATTTTATGAACAATTCATAAAAGAAAATTATTGTCAACGATGTAACGATGACCTAGTTAACACCGTTTAAGCAAAAACAAGCAACAGAGTAGTAGGCGTTAATAAACAAACGTTGAGGTGAAGGATGAGGACTGCAGGTTTATGCCGACACAGCAGAATAACAGGTCAGGAGCGTGAGCAAACTAAATATCGGTCGCATCTAAAAATATCAGAAAGAGTAACGGCAATATTGTGTCTGCAGTGCGTTACAAATCACTGCATAGAACAAAAATCACAACTGCAGCATCCTTGGTGCAAATCCCATAGACTTATTATCAATGTTTACGTTTATAGAGAATGAGTGCATGTATTGAAATGCAATAGTTAGATGGTGAGCACGCTTCCATTCTATTTACTACAATAACCAATACAAATAATGCACTTACCCAGACGATAGCCTAAAGTCCTGTCTTTATGTTCTCCATGGTACACAACCCAATCCCAAATATTTCCGTGATGGTGTAAAGTACAGCAGATGAACAGGTATAGGCGAGTTAAACGGGTTTTCAGCAGGATATCATTCAATGCTCCGAGCGGCTGGCTGCTGATGATGATGATGATGGCGCAGCGGCAGCATAATGAAACTCAATGGCGCTGCGTTTTGATTGACAGCTCTTTCAGCCAAAAGAATGCCCAGGATCGTGTTCAACATGAGCTCGAGCATTTCATTGGCTGAGGAAGCTGTTAATCAGCCCCACCCGGGGGTTTGTAAACAGGGTACGCGAAGGACTGAACCAAACACGCCGGCCGATGACACACGAGTCTTTTTTATGACTCCTCGTTGATGGTTTTCATATGTCAGCTGGGAAGTGTTAAAAGAATTTACAAAGAATGGTTGATTGAAAACGATCCGTTCATTGAGGAATTGTATCAAATGAGGTCACCTCCTCTCCCATAAGCCTCCTTCTGCGACAAAGTCCAGCATTTATCTGGTAACGTTAATGCATAAACTGTAGGGGTACTGCAGCACCCTCTGTCTTCACATGATTGTAAATGCAACGCAAATTTTTGTTCATTTAATCATTTTTAGCATTTAGTAATTTATTTGTTATAAAACTCTTTAAATGGGCTTTTATAAAATTTTACTTATGTTGAATTATGCATTTTATTTTATTTTATTTTACATGCAGAGTGTGATGTCATAGTGTGACAGCAGCATTTCAAATTATTCTCCACTGGGGGGGCGCAAGATGGCGACCAGAACAGTTGTGTTGGTTCGTGCTCTGAAGTTTTATTGAGGAGTTGCATCTTCTGGTTGAATCTGTAAAGTTTAATTACAAGGCTTGGAGTGGTAACTCTTTTTAAAGGTAGAATGCTTTAAATTTACTTTATAAATCCCATCAGACTGTGACGCAGCCTATATTGACTAAGCACACTGCAAGACCACTTGTGAATTTTCCATAATGCCAAAGAACAAGGACAGAAAGTTACTTTCTTCGCTTTTCGAAGCATCATCTGGAGCTGATTCATCCCCAAATACTCCAACAGGTAGTCCTCTTTCAAAAAAAGCATGTCAGGAAGAATACCTAAAAGTATCTAATGTTAATATTTGTGCTGTCAATGCTCTTAATGATTGTTTTTCATCGGTGGAACAACAAACTGCACAGAACTCGGTGGCTATAGTTAATCTTTCAAAGATGACTGACTTTGTGGCCGAGGAGATGAAATCTCTATCTGCAAGGGTCAAAACTAATGAGAGCAAGGTATCGCAGATTGAGCAGGTGGTCCGGATGGTTCAAGGCAAGTGTTATCAAGCCGAGATCTACAGTAGGAAATTGAATTTGAGGCTAAATAATTTGAGAGAAACCGATGGAGAAAACATAAGAATCAAAGTGCTCGAAATCCTAAAAATGCTGACTTCGGACGAGGTAGATGACATCCGTTTTTATGTCGACACAATCCACAGGATTGGACGTCCTGGTTCTGGAAGTAATCGCCCTAGGCCGGTCATCATCCAGTTTGCACTCAGGTTCTACAGAGAGAAAGTATGGAAAGCTGCACGGGATCATCCTGTACTCAAGGAAAGAAGGGTTCGTCTGGCAGAGGACCTGACATTTGCAGAAAGACAACAGAGGAAGCTGCTATGGCCAAGGGTAAAGGCGGCGAGAGAAGAGGGGAAGAGAGCTTACTTTCGTGGAGCAGATGCCTTTATTGATGGAGAAAAACTGTCTGTTGACGACTATCAAGATGAGTATTAACTGAGAAGGAGGTATTGACTACGCTGGGTAGTCAGTCGAACTGAAATCCTGTGCACAGTCTTCTGGCCATTTTGCGTTCGTCCAGGTGATGCGACTCCTCGTAGTTTGGAGTGGAATACCGACTGGTTTGTGAATTTTCGTTGTTTCAGGGTTCTTTATATAACATTGTTCTGACATCCAAATAAGATTATTCTATGTCTGATTTTGTTTTTAGTTGTTTAAAGATTGTATCTCTTAATGTGAGGGGTTTACGGGACAGCACTAAAAGAAAGTCTATGTTCATTTTTGTTAGGCGTACAAATGCAAATATAATTTTGACTTAGAAAGACTCATTCGTGCGAATCTGATGTTAAATGGTGGCGTTCTCAGTGGGGCAATCAAATCCTCCTTTGTCATGGTTCTCATCATTCGGCAGGTGTCGCTACTCATCTAAATAAATTTAAAGGTGACGTATTGGAATCGGTTAGCTCCAAAGAAGGTAGATGGTTACTTACAGTTGTTAAATTGGATAACTCTGTATTTGTTTTAGGAAATTTTTATGGTCATAATTCTTCAGTCCAAGCCAAAAATATGTCTACGGAGGTCATTCATTCTATATCAGTACTGATGGGAAAATATCAAGGTGCCTTTTTGATAATGGGTGGTGATTTTAATGATGCCCCGGATGATTCTTTAGATCGTTTCCCACCTCACATGTTTTCTACTTCGAAATTTAAATTTACTACTGCTTTATGTATCCATCTTTCTTTAGTGGATATTTGGAGATTCTTGAATTTTAATGAAAAATTTTATTCTTGGAGCAACTCCTCTAGGTCTTTACAATCAAGGATTGACCTATGGTTAATTATCCCAGGATCTGTCCAATATGCTATTGATGTTACATGCTGCCATGCACCTCTTTCGGATCATAAAATGATTGTTTTGACACTTTCTGGAACCGATGTTAAAAATAATAGTATATGAGGTTATTGGAAATTAAATAACAATTTGCTTAGTAATGAAGGGTTTGTTACCCAGGTTCGAGAAATAGCTCAATTCATTTTTGGAAATAAGCAAATGTCACACGTTAAGAAATGGGAATTATTTAAGTATAAAGTTAGGCTGTTTATTTTAGTAAGCAAGTTAAAAAAAATGAATAAGGAAAAGGCACTTATGTCAGAATTAGACTTTCTTTTGAAAAAAGCTAATCTTACAGAAGATGAAAAAGTCAGATTGGAGACAATAAAAACTCAAACTGATCAGATATATATTAATATAGCAAAAGGGGCATTCATTCGTTCTAGAGCCAGGTGGTTAGAAAAGGGGGAAAAGAATACAAGTTATTTTTTTTCACTAGAAAAAACGAAATTATAAAAGACAAATGATCTCCTCTCTTAAAATTACTGATGTACTCACTTCAAATCCAAAATTGATTACAAATTATGTGGAATCATTCTACTCGAAGTTATATGAATCTGTATTTGAAATTGATAAATGTTCTGACTTTTTTGAGTCAGTTAAGCAATCTGTCTCATCTATTTCTATTCAATTTCGAGACCTTTGTGATGAAGAACTAAGGAAACAAGAGATGGTTTATTCGACAGCTATTCGTTCAATGAAAAAAAAAAATCGCCAGGCACAGATGGTCTTTCAGTTGAATTTTATCTCTGCGTCTGGGATATTATTGAAAACCCCTTATTTGAAATGTATAAGGAATGTATTGAATCGAATTAATTATCGACTTCGATGAAACGGGGATTAATAACCCTCCTTCCGAAACCCGATAAAGATCAATTGATCTTGGATAATTGGCGTCTCTTGTTTATGCAGTTCGCTTGAAAAAAGGTCTAGACGAAATCATCAATGAGTGTCAAACTGGATTTATGGCTGGCCGACACATAAGTTGGAACATTAGACTAATTTTGGACTTGCTAGACTATTCAAATTTAGTAGAATCAGAGGCTTTAATTGTTTTCTTAGACTTCCACAAAGCGTTTGATACGATTGAGCATCAGTTTATGTATAGGGCTTTTAAATCCTTTGGTTTTGGGGAAAGATTTATTTCTATAATTGAAATGTTTCATAAAGGTATTAATAGCTCTATTAATTTATATCCAAACACCTCTAATCGATTCCCCATCTGTAGAGGAGTGCGCCAAGTTGTCATATCTCATTGTAGTTGAGTTTCTTTCCATAAAAGTCTTGAATTCTCCATATATTCAAGGACTTACCTTCTTCAACAAACAGCTTAGATTAACTCAGCTAGCAGATGATAACGGTTCTTTTTTTGAAAGATAAAGAACAGTTGCCCGCAGTACTGCAGTTAGTAAGTACATTTTCTGATGCCTCGGGATTAATGCTAAATGTAAATAAATGTGAAATAATGTGCCTTTATGAATCAAAAGAAAAACATTTATGTAATATCCCAATAAAAAATAAGATTAAGTATCTAGGAATAAGTGTAACAAAAGATATGGCGGAGAGACTTTTTTCCCCAAAACTTAAAAAAACTCAAAGCATCTTTAATAACTGGCTTCAAAGAGACTTGACTATTATAGGCAGAGTCCTATTAACCAAAGCAGAGGGGTATCTAGATTTGTTTATCCAGCTTTATCTCTTTTTGTTCAAGATTTGACTTGTAAAGAAATCAATGAGTTATTTACAAATTTTGTTTGAAGGAATAAACATCATCATTTAAGAAAGGAGGTTCTGTCACAGTGTCCGGTCTGTGTTTCCCCGGGTGTCCACTAGAGGTCTCTTCCCCATACTGTCACCATTCACTCTGGAACTGCATTCCCCACAATCCTTGTCTGTACCAATCACTGTTCATTGCACTCAGCTGTTCCCCATCATCATTGTACCCAGCTGTTCCCTGTTATTCATTGTTAACATTCTTATTCATGGAGTCCTTGTTTGATGTCCACGCACTTCCATGTTTCCATGCCTGTTTTGTTTCGTGTTTTCTGGACTGCCTTTGTTGGATTTTGACCTTTTGCCTGACTTGGATTATGATTACGGATCACCCTAATAAATTGCTATTGGATTTTACCCTACCTGTTTGTGTGCGTTCCGTGACAGAAGGACTCCATCATTTATAGATCCAGCATTATGGGGTTTTGTATCCTTTCCCCCAACACGGAGAAGGAGAGGAGGGGACGAGTCAAAAATTTGGGGACACTACGCCAGCGGGGCCAGATGTTTTGACTCTTTCAGGAGGCATGGGATATAATGATGCAGCTTTGAAAGACCTTTTTAATTGCTGCCTTGATGATCCCTTGCCAGCCTGGGAAATGAGGGGATTGGAGATATTGGACTTTGACGGCTTTGTCGGATATCTTCGTTGGATATCAGGTGGGATATTTCAGTTGGGCTTAGATTTCCAGAAGGAGTAGCTGACTCGTCGCCGGTGTCACCAGACAAGATGGCTTCCACACTGGAGCTTCCTACCGCCATTTCACCGCCTCACCCTTCACCGCTGGTTCTGGTGGTCCCGAAACGGAGGAGGAGAAGGAGGACTTCCTCCGTGACTGTTCCGGTGGCCCCAGTTCCGGTGGCCCCGAGTCCGGTGGTCCCTGTTCCGGTGGTCCCTGTTCCGATGGTCCCTGTTCCGGTGGTCCCAGTTCTGGTGGTCCCGAGTCCGGTGGCCCCTGTTCCGGTGGCCCAAGTTTCGGTGGTCCCGAGTCCGGTGGTCCGGAGACGGAGGAGGAGGAGAAAGGTCTCCTCAACGACTTGTCTGGTGGCTCCTAACCCAGAGACCATTCCAGAGGTGACTGCCATCCCTGACGTGCCGCCCAGGCGCCTTGCTCTGCCTGCGCCGCCACGGCGTCTCGCCCTGACGGCGTCTCGCCCTGACGGTGTCTCGCCCTGACGGCGCCGCCCAAGCGTCTCGCCCTGACGGCGCCGCCCAAGCGTCTCGCCCTGACGGCGCCTCCCAAGCGTCTCGCCCTGACGGCGCCTCCCAAGCGTCTCGCCCTGACGGCGCCTCCCAAGCGTCTCGCCCTGACGGCGCCTCCCAAGCGTCTCGCCCTGACGGCGCCTCCCAAGCGTCTCGCCCTGACGGCGCCTCCCAAGCGTCTCGCCCTGACGGCGCCTCCCAAGCGTCTCGCCCTGACGGCGCCTCCCAAGCGTCTCGCCCTGACGGCGCCTCCCAAGCGTCTCGCCCTGACGGCGCCTCCCAAGCGTCTCGCCCTGACGGCGTCACCCAGACGCCTCGCCTTGCCAGCTCCGCTCGAGCTGCTCGCCAGCGCTCTCCCAGAGCCTTCACCGCTGGTCCCGTCCGGCCCAGAGCCTTCACCGCTGGTCCCGTCCAGCCCAGAGCCTTCACCGCTGGTCCCGTCCACACCGCTGGTCCTGTCCAGCCCAGAGCCTTCACCGCTGGTCCCGTCCAGCCCAGTGCCTTCACCCGATGGGTCGTCTGCTTCGCCCTGGCCGCCCGATGGGTCGTCTGCTTCTCCCTGGCCGCCAGATGGACTTTCTGTTTCGGCCTGGCCGCCGGCTAAACCATCACCCCCTGTTTCTTTTCCCTTCCATGGACCTGGACCCCCATCCCTCCCCCTGATCCTCCACCGTTCCACCTCCCTCCTGGAATCTTGTTTTGTTTGTTTTTTGTGGGTCTTGGAGCGTCTGGTAGCCGCTCCGTAGAGGGGGGGTTATGTCACAGGGTCCGGTTTGTGTTTCCCCGGGTGTCCACTAGAGGTCTCTTCCCCATACTGTCACCATTCACTCTGGAACTGCATTCCCCACAATCCTTGTCTGTACCAATCACTGTTCATTGCACTCAGCTGTTCCCGTCATCATTGTACCCAGCTGTTCCCTGTTATTCATTGTTAGTTCTTTGTTTTATACCCTGTCTGTGTCAGTGTTTGTCATGGAGTCCTTGTTTGATGTCCGCGCACTTCCATGTTTCCATGCCTGTATTGTTTTGTGTTTTCTGGACTGCCTTTGTGATTACGGATCACCCTAATAAATTGCTATTGGATCTTACCCTACCTGTTTGTGTGCATTCCGTGACAGGTTCTTCATGGTCCAAGAAATGAAGGTGGTTTTGAACTTTTGGATTTTTTTCGATTTAAATTATACTTTTAAAGTAAAATGGCTCAGAAACTGTCTTCTTAAATCAGACTCGATATGTTTTTTTTAATTCCATATAATGTTTTTAAAAAGATTGGAGGTTTAATTTTTTTGTTATTATGTGATTACTCTATTAGCAAACTGCCTATGACATTATCCAATTTCTACCAACAAGCTCTTAAGGCCTGGAAGTTATGTACACAGCTTTTCCCCACATAAAGCAATCTTGTGGAATAATGCTTATATTACAGTAAACTGGAAATCTCTTTATTTACAGAGTTGGAAAGACAAAGGAATTTGTTGTCCCTTAACATTTGTAGAATTGACCCTGTACTTTTTTAAATGGTGTGGACATTAACAGTAAAAAGTGCTCCAATAAATTTATTAGAATTGTATTTTATAAAAATAGACCTTTTCAGCCTAGAGGGAAATTTTTCTGGAATATTTGCTTCCCAGAGATTATTTGGAAAAAAGCTTGGCTGCTTCCCTTTCGGTTTTGTATATTTAACAAACATCGAGAAATACATTTGAAAGTACTTCATAATATTTATGTTAGTAACTATACTTTATCAAAATGTATGGATATTGATGAAAATTTGTTCATTTTGTTTGGATCAGCCAGAAAAAATTCTACATCTTTTCTTTGAATGTTATCATTCTAAAAAGATTTGGGAAGATCTATCTATACATTTTCAACAGAAATCTGGTTATAACTGTGAATTAACATCTAAAGATGTTATTATATACTTTGATTCGAAAACTGCTTCTGTAAATTTTATGATGAATCTTTTGATTATATTAGGTAAATTTCATATTCATAAGAGTAAAATGAATAATTCTAAACCTTGTTTGAAGGTTTTTTTGGGTGATTTTCAGTTTTATATCGAGTCTCTCAAATGTATAGATAACAAAAAATTTAGTGATACAATTGTATTTGCTGAATAATTGAAGCTAATTGAAAAGTGAATTAATTTATGTTGTTTTCTTTAAGTAGTACCAATTAATGGTTTCTAACTTTCTCTTAAATCATTATATTATACATAGGGGTGGTGATGGCGCAGTGGATAAGACACATGCCTTTGGTGTGAGAGACCCGGGTTCGAATCCACTGTGAGACACCATTGTGTCCCTGAGCAAGACACTTAACCCCTAGTTGCTCCAGAGGCGTGCGACCTCTTACATATATATAGCAATTGTAAGTCGCTTTGGATAAAAGCGTCAGCTAAATGAATAAATGTAAATGTAAATACATAATAGATAGTCCTTATCCCTGTTTATTTTTTTTTCTCTCAATTCTGTCTTATTATTATTAGTAGTTTTTTACTCATTTATTGTTAATTTGATTGCTATCTTTTTGGATATCATGTTATTGTTGTAATTACTGTATGTTATGTCTATTGTCTAATAAAAAACAAATAAATAAATAAAAAATTATTCTCCACAGTCAAACATTTCATGATTAAATACAAAGCTGATATTGATACAAGATGCTCATTTTGTCAAGTGTACATCCATAAATGTAAGTTTACCAACAACAAACCATTTGTTTCTGTCTTTTTTAGATAATTTAAAATGTATTTTAATACTAGTACATCTTCAGTAAATAAGCAAGTAGAACGTCTTCAATTTGTAAGGACTTTAATTTGTACACTGTAATTGATGTATAGATTAATATGTTACCCTCATGTTATTTTTCTCTATCTTCTCTTATTTTTCTTTTGTTATTTTTCTGTTTTCAGCTCATCTTTGTTAACTCTTCCTTTCTCATGTGTATTCTGATGACACATATTAATACATATTGTATACAAAGTTGTATATCATAAACGTCATCTCTGTATTTTTAGCAATCATAATTAAAGTATTTCTTGTAGGATGGAAGATGAACACAATGAGGATATCTGGTTGGAAGGAACAAGTATCTTGAAGAGGATGATGAAGGTAGGTACATGAAGGTGAGTAGTCGGGTAAGTTCACTCTCATGTAGAGACTGATTCCTTGTTCAAATACCCACACTTGTGGTCTTTGCACTTGACCACTTGTCTACTTGCAGAACGTATTTCCTCTATTTGGCCCAAGTGTTAGACTGCTAGTGTGTGTAGAATTTTTGATCACCCGATGGGACACTCTTAAAGTCAAATCTTATAGTGTTTACAGAGATTTTATTTATTATATTTTCAATACTTTGCATCATAAAATAAACTTCTACATGTCACTATGTAACTAACAGAAGGCACCAATTTAAAATTGTGGTTCTTCTGATAAAGTGATAAAAACAGTTGCAAATGTTGTACAAAATAGGCCTACACACACCATAATCATCTTTGCACCAATAAAATGTGCAACACTTTGTTTTTACTACCAAATTATATGTATGCAAAACTATGCTGTTTTGTGGCATTATTTCAGTTACTCATTTTTTTTCTTTCAATAACCACGCATAAACGTTATTCTCTAAAAAATACAAACATGCACATACATGTTGCTCACATGTTGTGGTAGCCCAGTTCATGCTGAATACAGTGTAATGACACTTTTGCCATTAATATGTTTATAAGCAACTGAAAAAAGCACAAATATCAGGACATGTCAAAACTTCCCCAGGGCCCCAAAACCATCTCAGACACCAGAGGGTTAAGGATATACAGACGTCTTGTAGACTACACTCTGGCCTCCGTTATAGTGTTGGCCACCCTTACTGGGAGCTGCAAAGGCTCCCGTCGAGGGACCACAGATGTAGGCTCCACAACTCGGGTTGGGGATGCCAAAGGGACCCTCTCGCCTGAGAGAGAGAAGGTCTTTCTCTCGCTATTTTGTAAAGAGACCATGACCTGAGGCCGCCCTGGCAATTTATGAAGGCCACCACCATCATGTTGTCCAAACGGACAAGGACGTTGTGCTCTTTTAGGGCTGGCAGGAAGGCTTTTAGGGCCAGGAACACTGGCATCATTTCGAGGCAGTTGATATGCAGACGTTGGTCCAGAGTGGATCAGAAGCCTAATGCTGGTCTGCCCTTGCACAGAGCTCCCCAACCCGAGATGGAGGCATCTGTCATGACAATCTTCCTTCTGGGGGTCAGTTCCAATTGAACGCCTGTCTGGTATAGGTAAAGGGTTCTTCCAAGGGACCTCGGAAGCACTTTCAATGCACTTGGTAAAAGTGCTTGGAGCCAGAGACCGCCCGAATGGGAGGACTGTATATCAAGAACAGTCTGTGATGAGGCGCTATCTGGATATGCACGATTCAGGAGACTGAGATTGAAAATGAGCCTGAGACCACCATCTTTCTTTGGAATGAGGAAATAGCGGCTGTAAAAGCCTGGCTCGCTGTTCCCTGGTGGGACCGTTTCGATGGCACCCTTCATCAGCAGACACTGCAGAACGTGAGAGTCGTTGTCCTGAACCGAGTCTTGCGAGGGAATTGAAGTGAGTAGACTCATTTTATAGTTTGCAGAACCCAGCGTGACACCCTGGAGGACTTTCCAAGCCTGAAGCCGGGCTGCAAGGGGTCTAAGTCTTTCAGATGGCAGTTCGCTGCAAGGAGACAAGGAATTGATGACCATGTTGCGAAGAAGAAAAGTGCTCTTTATAGCCAGTGGGTCCGCTATCACAGCGTTAGTTTGCTTGGGCGCATACAATGTGTGCGGGATGGGCTCAGTGTTGACCATTTGAACAGTGCCTCCAACGGTCAGAGCTGAATAGGGGGTCGGAAGGCAAACACAAGACTTCTTCAAGTGTGGTCCGGCCTCGTGGGACTTAGCCCTCTTCTGTGGCCCGGGGTACAACGTTATCATGGGACGGGGGCCCTGTCGCTTGGGAAAGGGTTACCGCTCGAACAAAACACTTTGCAGTCCAAATAAGCCATTCGTTGTAGATCTTGCAAAGTGGATTCTGTTAAATAAAATATCTCCCTTTGGAGTTGACTTTGAGCTTTGTAACCTTGCAGGTCTTTTTATGCTAAGTTGAAAAAGTGAAAAAGCATAATAGGACCTCTGTTTAAACTTACTAAATTTAACAATCCATGTTGTTTAAGTAAATGCAAGTGTAATTTTTCACAATATGGTAAATATTTAATTGCTGTTATTACATAACTGCTGCTATTTTATGTAATTGCATAGTTTTGTAAATAAATTGTTTTGTAAATTAAATGTCTACATGCCAAATTGATCAGTGAGTTCTTTAAAATTGCATTCATAATAATGAGATGTTTATATAGATTTGTTAATTCATGTTATTTATGTATTATAGTTTATATAATTAAAATGAAAGTAAATGTTTTGGCTGGGTATCAATTTTAAATGAAAGATTAAAAACAGTACAGTAGATATAGAAATGAACCGGGGCTGTGTCTGGCATGCTGTGCGGAGTGTGCGCATTAATCAGGCAGTGAGCATCCGGTCCGAGTGCCGAGAGGTAAGTCTTCGGCAGGTAAGAATCTAAGTGGAACTGGCCCTAGTGTATTTTGTATCTGGGTTCATAACTTCTAATGTTCATTCGTGTTTATTTGACTATTAACTAGTGGTAAAGAGGTAGAGATGATCAGTTCATTAACCCTGTGGCGAGCAGGATGAGGTCGAGGGCCGTGAGAGAATGGCGCGAGGTCTCATATCTCTCACGGAGGAGCGGAAGCATAAAAGGAGGAACAACGACATGAAGGACGAGAGAGACCAGGCCTGGATTTACATTAGGTTTTTTGTTTTATTATGTGTGTACGCGGCAGTCGTCCACGAGGGCCTTTACTTTCATTTTATATTTGTTTATTTATTAAAATGCATTGAATGTTTGCCGGTTCCCGCCTCCTTCTTCCCATAACAACATACCTTTGCTACAAACTTGCCTTGGGTCTTTAGTGACCCGGGACGTCATTCACTACCCTCCTCATCATTCATTTTTTTAAGTTAGACATTGACCTTCTTAGTATTCCTCAATCAATTCATTATAAACAATATAACGAGAAAAAAATATAAAAAGATAAAAGAATGCCGGTTTTCTTATTCCTTTTTTTTTTTTTTTTTTTTGTAAAATTGTATAGGGTCACTAACGACACGTGGTGTGTAACAGACAGTGTAAATATATATATTTTATGCACAACAATAGTTGAGTCTTTGATGACTGAATAAGTGCAATTCACCTTTATTCCAGAAAGTGGCAATGTCTGATATACAATGATGAAGTGATGTTTTACTCATAGTTACCGCAGGCAGAAAACAAAAGAATATGAAGTACCATCAGCAAAACTTGAAATGCCTCAGCGATTTACTGCAGAGCAAATATTGAACGCAACATCTGCTATAAAACATCTGCTCAAACTCTTCCAAGCTCCAAAGGGTAACAAAATATCCTTTATTGTATTGTATTTGTATTTGTATTTATTTATTTATTTGAACATGTAAATAAGAACATTGTTCTTGTATTGTTCTGTAATTGTTACTCTAATATCAAGAGAGTGTTATATTATCAAGACAGATAGAGATCCATCCGTGTTACATATAGACCAAGGTCGCTAAAGACCTGAATCTGTTATAATGATTGACGAAAAATTCATGCATTAAGGGTTAAAGAGCTCTAAAACTGTATTTATTGTTTGAATTTCATAATGATATTGACAGAATTTGAAAGCTGAGTATTTTCATATCAAAATTACCTTTAAATTTGTCGTGTGTGTCCGTGTCAGTGTCCTTTTTGCTTCGTGAT
This sequence comes from Gila orcuttii, assembly GCA_026230005.1. Classification (NCBI taxonomy): domain Eukaryota; kingdom Metazoa; phylum Chordata; class Actinopteri; order Cypriniformes; family Leuciscidae; genus Gila; species Gila orcuttii. The sequence goes on from JAPDVR010000012.1 coordinate 16,844,898, forward strand.
TTTTCACTGCGTGATGGGAGAAAATGGATGCGTGAGAGTTGGCAGCCCTGCTTTACATGTTGAGGGGAACATTTGTGAATAACATCTAACATTATGTTCATCTTTTTTTTCTTTCTTTCTTTTTTTTTTTTTTACAAGCAAAGCTTACTTTTGGCCATTTGGAAAATTGTCTAATGTAGCACATAAATATTATGGTTGTTTTTGGAGCTAAAGACCTGAATCTGTTATAATGATTGATGAAAAATTCATGCATTAAGGGTTAAAGAGCTCTAAAACTGTATTTATTGTTTGAATTTCATAATGATATTGACAGAATTTGAAAGCTGAGTATTTTCATATCAAAATTACCTTTAAATTTGTCGTGTGTGTCCGTGTCAGTGTCCTCTTTGCTTCGTGATTTTTCACTGCGTGATGGGAGAAAATGGATGCGTGAGAGTTGGCAGCCCTGCTTTACATGTTGAGGGGAACATTTGTGAATAACATCTAACATTATGTTCATCTTTTTTTTCTTTCTTTTTTTTTTTTTTTTTTACAAGCAAAGCTTACTTTTGGCCATTTGGAAAATTGTCTAATGTAGCACATAAATATTATGGTTGTTTTTGGAGCTAGACAGATGTAGTCACTAACTGTCTTTGTATGGAATTTATTCCTAGATATGGGATACTTACTCCTATATATAGCACTTCTTTTGTAGTTTTCTTTGAATGTAAAAAGTTTCAAATAAATTAAACACTTTTGTTACCCTACATTTCATCACAGAAATCATCCCAGACACCAGCATAGTGGCGGCCCAGATCCGGACCAAATTTGGTACATGTGGATTCCACATATTCCAGATGTGGGCCGGATCTGGGCCAAACACTATGTTGCTGCCTAGTCACACTCACAGAGGTCTTTCACATCTAAACCATTTACCCATTTGCACCCTCTAGTAACTCGCTGCTTATTAGGCTGCATAAATAAATAAGATCAGCCGGAACCGGGAACACTTCCCATAACACCCGATGTACTCGTTACATCATAAGAAGAATGGCATCTATGCTAATGTTAGTCTTTCTGCTTATTCCGAGGTTTACTGTAATCAGCTGGATCCAGGCCGTATCCAGACTAGATGGAGGATCTGCACCTAGACAAGACCACAACGCATGATGTAGTCAGCCGGATCCGGGCCGTATCCAGACCAGATGGAGGACCTGCGCCTAGACAAGACCACAACGCATCCCTGAAGTCTCAGCAGAGGTCGTGTCAACTAGACTCTCCCCTGTGAAGGCCTTATCGACACGACTGATCCTCAACAAACCCATCTCCATACCGGCGTGACTCCGATCTTCAACCTGATGGAACTGGATAGTATTCAGACTGTTTCGAACCAATCTGACTTCTGACCTATAATGCTGCCTGAATCATAATCATACACTGTTCGTTCATTGGCCAGATGAGAACTGGCCCCTCGACTGAGCCTGGGTTCACCCAAGGTTTTTTCTCCATTCTGCCACCTGATGGAGATTTGGTTCCTTGCCACTGTCGCCTTTTTCCACCTTTGTTGTCATTGGCTTGGCTTGCTTAGTTGGGGACATTAAATTTAACATTTAATTTAATATTCAACAATAATATTGATCTGCCTGCATTGATACCATATATATGAGAACTGAACTGAGCTGGACGATGACATCACGATTTACTCCAGAGCGGCTATATATAAATTAACTAAATTAATAACTTTTTTTAAACAAAAATGAAACATCACTGAACTTACTTAAGCTGGACTGTGCAATATTTTCTTCTGGAACCAAACTTTTTTGCATTATTTTCCTGTTATCTCTGTAAAGCTGACTTGACTTGACTTAACTACCATAGTACAATGCATCATTGAAGAAATTAACATGCTAGTCACGACTGTTTCTCGAAACCATACTGTCGCAAAGTGGTCATTCAACCACGTGGGTTAATGATGTCACACACATGGTAGAGTGATAACTTCTTTTAATTAATCTGTTTGAGATCAAATTAATGTTAGATGTTTTGCTATAAATTACGGAAATGGCATCTGAGAACTAAGCCTATTTCAAATTTTTCTCAGTTATTTTGCTTTATTTAGAATTTCAATATAGGCTTGTTCTTACTTACTAGAAAACGTACTCGGTTACTAACGTAACCTCGGTTCTCTCTAGAGAGGGAACGAGTACTGTGTAATATCTTACGCTATGGGGAAACCTCTTTTCCACGAGATATTGAAGCCAAAAAATTATCCTTAATTTTGCATTAATGTAAAACGCTGTGCAGCAGCATGCAGACATAGGCAAGGCGGCTTGCGCGCCTATTGGCTGCCCTGCGGCAACAGCAACAGCCTATCGAGAGAGGCGCTGCGTGACATAACATCCAATGGGAGCAACTCGCGCCCATTTCGTCACGTCCCACCAGAAAGGGCGTGGTCTCGCCCTATAAATATAGCTCGATTAGGCTGGTACACTGGTTTTCATCGCCGAAGCGAACCAGAGCTGTGTATGCAAGGCAAGATATGCAGTACTCGTTCCCTCTCTAGAGAGAACCGAGGTTACGTTAGTAACCGAGTACGTTCTCTTACGAGAGTACTCTCGTACTGCGTAATATCTTACGCTATGGGGAACACTATGCAAAACGCCGTGCGTACTGGGATCCAACACCAAGGTCCCAAGGGCAGTAGCCCGGGGCTCATATAGTGCATAATCACCATGGACTCACAGAGAGTCGGAGAAGAGAGGCATTCCCCATGAAATAGCTTCCCACAGGAGCTAGTTATGTAACAGTGTTCCACGCAGACAGGGTGAACGCATTCAGCCTGAACTTGGCACTAGAAAGGGTTATTCACCACCCATGGGCTGTTCTATCGCTCAGTGAGCGATGCACAGGCAAAACTCAGTATCTGGGCCGGCACAGCGGGTCAGATAGCACTGAATTCTATACCGACAGAAGCTTGGCTTGTAAGGCGGGAACCTCTAGGTTCTAAAACCTTATAAATGTTGACGGCGAGGCCCAGCCCGCGGCCGTACAGATATCTTGCAAGGTAACCCCACTATACCACGCCCACGATGAGGCCACGCCTCTCGTGGAGTGCGCTCTGACACCCAAAGGACACTGCAGGTCCTTGGAAGTGTAAGCCAGTGCTATGGCGTCGACTATCCATCTGGATAAGCTCTGTTTTGATGCAGCCAGTCCCTTGGAGCGTCCGCCAAACAAAACAAAGAGCTGCTCTGTCTGTCTGAAAACAGACGAGCGGGACACATAAGCTCTCAGTGCCCTGACAGGGCAAAGGAGACTCGCATCCACCTCCTCAGCATGAACCGGGAGGGCGCACAGGGAAATGACCTGGGCCCTGAACGGTGTGTTGAGGGATTTGGGCACGTACCCGTGACTTGGTTTGAGTATGACTTTTGAGTCATTAGGCCCAAACTCCATACATGACGCGCTTACTGAAAGCGCTTGTAAGTCCCCTATGCGCTTCACTGAAGCGAGAGCCAAAAGAAACACCGTTTTGAAAGACAGATGCTTCATGTCTGACAAATGGATTGGCTTGAACGGGGCACCTTTCATGGCTTCCAAAACCGTAGAAAGGTCCCACACCGGGACTGAAAGAGGTCTCGGAGGGTTCAGCCTCTGAGCTCCCCTGAGGAATCGCACGACCAGGTCGTTTTTCCCCAGTGACTGGCCAGACACAGGTTTAGCAAACGCTGCTATGGCCGCCACGTACACTTTGAGCGTGGATGGGGTCCTGCCCTTATCCAGCAGCTCTTGAAGGAAGGAGAGTACTTCCGTGACGCCGCAGTCTACGGGTGAAAAGCCCTGAGCTTGACACCAGGTAGAGAACACAGACCATTTCGAGGAGTAAAGCCGTCTAGCAAACAGGGCTCTCGCCTGCGTGATCGTGTTTAACACTCCCTCCGTGAGGTTAGCGGGTACCCGTTGATGGCCCATGCATGTAGGGACCATAGTTGCGGGCGAGGATGCCAAATCGAGCCCTTGGCCTGAGAGAGGAGGTCTTTCCCCAACGGTATTGGCCACGGGGCAGTGCTGGTCAGCCGCATCAGGACTGGGAACCAAGTCTGGTTCGGCCAGAGCGGAGCCACAAGCAGCACTCGGCATCTGTTTTCCCAGATTCGTTCCAGCACTTGAGGCAGGAGCGAGACGGGGGGAAAAGCATAGAGGGGACAGCGGGGCCAGACGTGGGCCAGCGCGTCCTCGCTCTTGGAGAAATATTTCGGACAGTGAGCGTTCTCGTGGGACGCGAACAGGTCCACCTGCGCTTTGCCGAATGTCTCCCACAGCAGTTGGATCGTCTGCGGGTGCAGCGACCATTCCCCTGCTGGGACATTGTTTCTGGACAGTCTGTCTGGTCCCAGATTCAGGTGACCAGGCACATGAGCTGCTCTCAGTGAAAGCAGGTTGTGCTGAGCCCAGACCAGGAGGCGTTCCGTTAGCCTGTAAAAGTTTCGGGACCTGATGCCACCCTGGCGATTTGTGTATGCCACCACTGACATGTTGTCCGAACGGACCAAGACATGGTGACTTTTTATCTGGGGACAGAAGCGCCGTAGCACATTGTCGACTGCCATCATTTTCAGACAGTTTATATGTAGGAGCTTTTCCCGTTCTGACCACTGGCCAAAGAACGGTCTGCCCTCGAGCAGCGCTCCCCATTCCGAGGTGGAGGCGTCCCCAGACTCACACCTGACTGATACCAGTCAGTTACTTTCCAAGGTTCCAGAGCTGAAACGCATTCTAGATCGACCCGGAGGCGAAACCGGCCAGCGGTCCATGCCCGGGGCGGAACTCGCGCTTTCAGCCACAGCTGCAGTGGGCGCATGCGAAGCAGACCCAGCTGGAGTACTGAAGCTGCTGAGGCCATGAGGCCCAGCATTTTCTGAAACCTTTTGAGCTCTGGCGACAGGCGCGCTGTCATGGATAGCGAGCCCAGCACTGTTCCCAGAAAAGAAAATTTCTGGCTGGGAGACAGCGAACTTTTCGCCCAATTGACTGTGAGACCCAGATTCTCGAGATGCTCGAGTAATGTGATCCTGTGTTCTATGAGCTCTGATCGTGATCGAGCTAGAATCAGCCAGTCGTCCATGTAGTTCAAAATTCGCATGCCCTGGAGTCTCAGGGGTGCGAGAGCCGCGTCCATGCACTTCGTAAATGTACAGGGTGCCAAGGACAGGCCGAACGGCAGGACTTTGTATTGGTATGCCTGGCCCTCGAAGGCGAATCTCAAGAATCGCCTGTGACGCGACGCTATTTGTATTTGAAAATAGGCGTCTTTCAGATCTATTGACATAAACCAGTCCTCCTGGCGAACTTGCGCGAGGATTTTCCTGGTTGTAATCATTCTGAACTGGCGCTTCGTGAGCGCTCTGTTCAGCTGTCGCAGATCTAGAATGGGTCTGAGACCCCCGTCTTTTTTTCCGGTACCAGAAAATGCCTGCTGTAAAGACCCCCTTTGCTCTGAGCCTGAGATAAAGGTTCTATAGCCCCTTTTGCTCAGTAGTTTCGCTATCTCGGCTCAAAGTAGATGAGATACTTCGTTTTTTTACCGTCGTTTCGACTCGCGCCGCGCAACGGCGAGGGCGTCGAGCGAACTGCAGCGAATAGCCTCTTTTTATAGTCTTCAGCACCCATTCTGATACCCCGGGAAGCTTCGCCCTCGCATCTGCATGAATAGCTAGAGGTAGAATGAAATTTGGGCTCTGGCCGCGGCATAACGGCGGCCGGAGAGCTCCGGTGTGCTGGGAAATAAACACTGTGTTTGCAGTGTGCGAGGCGGGGGGTGCGCTGATCACAGCGGGGAGCCCGGCCGCGCTCAGCTTCTCTCTGACAGGTTGTGGAGACAATGCAAGCGGGACGAGCCCCGTAGGGTTCGGCATGTCTGTGAGGGAATGTGGGCACGGGATAGCGGGCACACTCACTGCACTGGGAACACTGTCGGCTCGCGCCAACTGCGAATGTGTTGGTTTCGTTTTTACAGAAACCGTGGGACATGCTTCGTGTAGTTTTTGTGGGAACCGTGTTGTAGGCATATACACTACATTTATTGCACAATCGACATGAGTCGATTTTATTTGTGCTAGCCCTGTATTGTGGCGGGCTGTGTCTGTGTGTGGGAATGGGCACTGAGACGTGGGCATTCTTACAACACTTATAACACCATCGGCCGTGGGTGGAATTCCAGAAAATACGCTCTTTTTGGGATTTATCTGGGTCGCCATAAAACTGGCGTTTGTGTGCAGGCAAGTGGGCTGTGGTACCAGCTTGTTTACTGCAAAATACACTGGAACAGTCGCATTTTCTTGGAACTGAACGAGTGAAAAGTTTGGGTGTAAGTCTGGTTGCGGCGAGACTAAATTTTTATTCGCTGCGAGAGCTGGGCTCGAACACGGGTCTCCCGTGCGAAGGCTTTGGGTTTCACCACTGAGCCACAGGGGGAAACGACAAAAGCTTAAAATAGCCCGAGCGGATAAAGAGCGTCATCACAGTTTTGTGTGTGTCGGCGTTTGTTTGCAGGCGTGCGTGTTATACAACAGGCTCATTGCTGCAATATTGAAATTTTCAGCCGCTCAAACTACGAGGAGCTGAGAAATGTTTGATAAATGGAGATTGGTCCGGCCTCGGCGGGACTAAAAACACACTCTTTCCTTATGTCGCCGGTGACGCACGCCCACGGGGGGCGTCGAGCAGATAGGAGAGCGTCATCACAGTTCTCTGTGTGTCGGCGTTTGTTTGCAGGCGTGCGTGTTATACAACAGGCTCGCGCTGCAATATTGACATTTTCAGCTGCTCAAACTAAGAGGAGCTGAGAAATGTTTGAGAAATGGCGATTGGTCCGGCCTCGGCGGGACCAAAAACACACTCTATTCTCATTTCGCCGGTGACGCACGGGGCAGGGCAGCTTTCTTATAACGTAAAGAAAGCTAGCCGCGGTTTTGATGCTGGCCCGTTTCCCTGACGACTCGCGGGCAGAAGGGGGAGGTCCACAGAGCTCGCCCCATCCTCACTGTCCGACGCCAGTATAGAGCAGCTGGTCTTCTCTACAGATGCAGCTATCTCGTCGTCACAATAGCGGAGGCGGCGGCGGCGCGCGGCGGCCGTTGTCCGTCAGTGAGCGACTCGACTGAAGCTGGTGAAGCTGGCGGGCGAACCGGCGAGCTTTCACGGGCTGGAGAAGGCTCGGGGACCCGCTGAGTAAGGCGCTTTACGGCGCGGCACTACAGCGGGCGGGAGTGCAGACTCGGAGAAAAAATGCCAGGCGAGTCCTCAGAGTCACCATGGCAATAGCTCGCTCAGCGAGCGCGAGAGCTGCATGATCCTTACCCAGGCGGGAAACGCAGATGAAATGGCGGTCCCCGTCGCTGAGTGCGGCTCGGCACGAGCCACAGGAACGAAGCATCTTTAAAAAGACGCTGTTCTTTTAGATAAAGAGAGAGAGAGAGTGTGAGTTGCAACGGCAGACAAACACTCTCGGCAGAGGTAAAAGGATATATATACGCCGCAAAGCGTAGCAGGTACGGTGACTGAAGGCGGCGAGGTGAAGGCCAGCGGCTTCAGGTTCAAGGGCTCGTCCCGCAGAAGGCTTTTGTCGACGGCGCGGCTTCTCACTCTGGATCCAGTCTGGATCCAGATCCACTCTGGATCCACTCTGGACTCTGGTGTCGCTTCGCTGAAGAGATGAAAATCAGTGTACCAGCCTAATCGAGCTATATTTATAGGGCGAGACCACGCCCTTTCTGGCGGGACGTGACGAAATGGGCGCGAGTTGCCCCCATTGGATGTTATGTCACGCAGTGCCTCTCTCGATAGGCTGCTGCTGTTGCCGCAGGGCAGCCAATAGGCGCGCAAGCCGCCTTGCCTATGTCTGCATGCTGCTGCACAGCGTTTTACATTAATGCAAAATTAAGGATAATTTTTTGGCTTCAATATCTCGTGGAAAAGAGGTTTCCCCATAGCGTAAGATATTACGCAGTACGAGAGTACTCTCGTAAGAGAACTCTACGCACATGCGCACTCTTCAAAAACGGTGCTTTAAATCTCTTGACAAACTAAAAGATGTAAATTACATTTGTATGTATTCTTAATGAAAGATACAGACTGTACTGAATTTCAACGTGCTTTTTTTTTGCTCAATATAAGGATTTATTGTGTTAACATGTCATGCAAACAAGAAACTGCTTCTAACCACAGGTAACCACAGCTGTCGTTCCAACCACACAACTTTGCGATGCTGTTTGCAAATGTTCGTTAGAACTATGGTTTCGAGAAACACTAAATCGTTGAAATATGCTGATAACTTTATGGAACAACAATAGTTGGCCAACAATGCTTTTGGGAAACCCCAGAACAGAGAGCAACTTTGTATAATCATTAATCATCAATAATTTTGTATAATTGTTCGCAAACTTTTTAGAGTTGGTCCGCACAGGTATTTAGCATCCTTCTGCATACCCCTCTCTTCCACTTAGTCTGCAGTCACACCTTTTCCCTTAAGGGACAATATTTGCCCCCTTAAACTGAATTTCCGGGGAAATTTTTACTTTTATAAATACCTTTATAAAATAAATTATGTTTCAAATAAAAAATGTTCAATAGAGAAATAAGCAATGATGGTAAAAATGAAGCGATACTTTTAAATATTAAACTAAAACTTATGAGCGAGTCATCAAGTCATTCATTAAGTAAGTAACAAAGCATGGCCCTGTCCCAAATGGCACACTTCATATGCACTTTCAGTGTTGTGGACTTACAATGGCACTGTTAAGTCCATGAGACCGTAGGACAAACACTATTGCAATTGCTCAAGAAAGAGAATGAAAGAGAACTACTGCTTTATCTGTAGTTTCATGACTGATTGAAATAGTTACAAATCTGAAGCATTATTGAATAAAAAAAGTAATGTTCAGCCATTATGATCTGTTGGAGCTACTCCCTTGTTTTGTAATTTAATTTAATAATTCAATTACTCTATTTGTGTTTCGACTTAAATAATCAGCGTGATTATGTTATTGACGTGGATGTAGAATATTAATGTTATTATTTTAGTTAATTTGAGTACTTTTTGGGGCTTTTGTTTTGAAGGTACTGGGCATCTTGTTTGCACGTGAATCTGCATATAGGGGTACTCACATTTAGGACAGGCAGGCACCGGGAAGGGTTGATGTTTTTTTTACCAGGGCAAGGGAGGCTGCAGACACCATTTGTTTGTATGCTTGCTCAATTGGAAATAAACCGCATGAACGCTATTCTTTCCTGGACATTGAACTTATTTTTTCCCTGCGTAAGATTCGTTCCTTAGGTGCCTCAGTGGCCATTTGACTCTGAGTTTGTTTTACTTTATTTGATTTCTTGTTTGATTTAAATTGAGGACATATCGCTACTACAATATCGCTTTTAAGACTGAAGAGATCTTGCAAAAACACTGCAATCTCTTGTTAGAAATTTGAGACACACTTAGACATCAACACTCATTATACAAACCTCAACAATGGTTTTCCTCCGTGACGCCTTGCAGCGTGGATAAGCCTCAGGTCATGCACTCACCAGCCTCGCCTTAGCGAGAGGATCCTGTGGCTCCGCCTCTGGCTTCTGATCCCCACGCTCCTCCTCGGCCCGTCGCCCTTTTAGTTAGTTTTATAGTTTCATGTCTTCCTTTGTTCAGTTTTCCCACCACTCTTTATTTGTCATGGTAATTCATTTAATCAACACACACTGTAAAAAATAAAACCGTAATTTTTACGGTAAAAAACCGGCAGCTGTGGTTGCCAGGACTTTACCGTCAAAAATACGGTAGCAACGTTATTGGTTTTACAGACTTAACTTAAAATTTACAGTAATAAACCGTATTTTATTATCTGATATAATGTTAATTTACGGACCTATTGAAGTATTAATTTCTGTTTTGTAACATTGTAATGCACTGACAACCAACAATCTTCACAGCAGTGATGAGAGTCACTTGATAAATCAAAGCTCTTCACAAGCACCTCTTCCACAAGAAAGTTAATACTACTATATAGAAACTGCACAGTGTCATTCGCACAAACATTAAACACCATCATGGTAACACACATGAAATTTTAAAAATGCAATAAACATTCATTTAACAACATTAAATGTAACATAAAACCCTAATGTACATAACTGATTAGAAAAAACTAAGAAAACTATGAAGAAACATAGTTATTTCAACAAAAATACTTCAAATGTGAAGTGTCACGCAGGGAATTGTGGGAATGTCAATTTATGGTTTTTCACTGTAAATTATACAATGAGTTTTCTTTTTCACTTTCAAAAACTGTAAATTTAACGGTATTTTACAGTAAAATTACATTAAATGTACCATTAGATCTATCACAGTTATTTACCGTATATAGTAAGGAAACTTTCTGTTAACCAATTAACGGTTTTGCACTGTAGCATTTTTACAGTCTTTTACCGTTAAAATCACGATCATTTTTTACAGTGCAGGTGTTTATCATTATTTCCTTCTTTTGGATTTTACTTAAGTTGCTGTCTGTTCACTCCTCAGTTGTCCAGTCTCGTTAATGTTACATTGATGTTTTCTGCCTGATGTTATTTCAGTTTTTCGAGTGTGGATTATTAAAGCCGTTTTACCTGATCATCATCTTCTTGTTTCTTCCTGCAACTGAGTGTGACTGTCAGTAGCACATTATTGTTGGTGTTGTTCTATTTTAACTTCTTTGTTTTCTGAGCACACTGTTAAGGCAGTCAGTGTAAAAACTAACACAAGGGTCAAGAGCCCAACTACAGGAAACAGAAACACTGATCACCTCAACAGTGACTTCAAATGTTTGATCCTCTTTCTTTAGGTGAATCATCACTAATGGTAAAAATAATATACATCTCTTAAATATATAATCTAATATAATTGTCTTAATTATCTAACTCCAAAACTGCTTCAGTTTAACACTCTGTACTGTTGACACATGTGAACACTGAGCGGTGTCCATGAAACACAGGGGATTTTGCTGTGTAACATCCAACCTTAAGCCATTTTTTTTAGCCAGAAAGTTAGTGATCCTTATTATTTAAAGGACATTCGAAGAATGTTTTTCAAAGATTGTTTTCTGCCGACATTATGAGAAAATTCATCAAATACTAATGATAATTTTATGGTGATTTCATGAACATTGTTTTGAAAGTGTTTATTTTAACACTTGCATAACCTTTGCATACATTTAAGAGAAAATTAGGAACAATAGCTATGGGACAGGCTACAAAACGTTCCCACGTTCCAAGCATGTTTTTTAAAACGAAACACACAACCTTATTAATTTGAAGTTAGTTGTCATTCTAAATGTTCAAATGATGTTCCAAGAATGTTGTTCTAATAATGTTTTCTCTCTACAAACAATTTATAAATAATGTTTTTGTGCCAACCAGTGGCGGTTCTAGACCATTTCAACTGGGGGGGCCAAGCTGGGGCCAGTTGTACTTTTAGAGAGGCCAGTTACATTTAGACCTTTTTGTTTTTCACATAATTTTCTGCACTGCACTGCAGGCATTAACAGGCAAAATACAATTTTTATAATCATTCAACAATGTATTTGCATTTCCATTATATTTTTACATTTGCATTACATATTCAGTATTAGTCACAGTAACTGTAATTGACATGATGTCCTTCTTTCTCTTCATTTTGGTGAGAACTATAGAGCAAAAGCAATGGGGACCAAGAAGCTTATTAATTCATTTACTGAAAATAACTGACTTGCTAGGTAACTACTAACCGTTTACAGGGTTCCTGCACACTTTTTAATGTCAAATTTAAGGCTTTTTAAGACCTTAAGAAATCAAAATTAATACCGTACATTAGGGGTGTGCAATATTGACAAAAATATATCTCAATATTTTCAACGTTTTGTTAATAATAATTAGATGATATTTTACTGATTATGTTTTTGTGCTGGTGCCATGGCTGGTTTAGGCCTGTTAACAGATGAGCTGACTCACGAAGATATTCATATTTTTCATATTCTATGCAGTGGTCAGTTCACAGCAGTGACAGAATTTTTTTTTTTTAATTAAGGGGCAATATTTGCCACCTTAAATTGATTTCCAGGGGCATTTTCACCTATATATGGACATTCTTTCTAAACTTATTTAGAGTTATGCATCAACTTTTATGTCAAATACTAACATTCAAATTATACAGTAATTATACTTAATTATACAATAATTATACAGTACTACTGTTACCAGTCAAATTAAATCATTCAATCAAAATCCATCTTTGCAGTGCAGAGGTGACACAGAAGCGGCATTAATATATTTACACTCCATTCACAATTGCATAAATAAAGCTATGAGATTGTTTTTTTAAATCAATATTTAAATATGAAATGAATTCTAATTTTGAGTTTTAATTAAAGGGTACTTTAAATATGAAACTAAAACCGCCAGTAGGCAGCGGCAAGTCCCTGTCTTAATAAGTGAGTTGAGGGATTCATTCATTCAACCGATTAGTTCAAACGGCTGATTCATTCGGGAAAGAAGCAAGTGATTCGTTCCAAAACGCGGATTTCAGTCAAGAAATCATCGCTGTCTGTTGCATTGCAGAGCTGCCAACTCTCACGCATTCACCGTGAGACTCACGCAATCGACCCTTTTCACACGCTCTCACGCCACACATCCATTTTCTCACGCAGAGAAAAATTGCGGACAAAGAGGACACTGACACCGACAGACAAGACAGAGAAGGTTACTTTTGATATGGAACAAATTCTCAGCTGTCAGATTCTGTCAATATTTTTACGAGATTCACACAATAAATAACGTTTTGGCGCTTTTAAATGTGACAGATCGCTGTAGCGCGTCAGTTCAAACGGCACGTGATACAGTAGCCTACAATCCCCAATATTCTAATATAAGAACATAATATGATATAAATATAAGACAAAAACTAATTTGGGGACATACCCCAGATAGCACACTTCTATTTGATGTGATATTTACATCTGGAAGACGTATTTTTAAGAGTGTTTGCTCATCTGCAATACGTCTATAGGACGTTTCCTGTCAGATGTCAAATAGATGTTAACACAATGAAAACACAATACGTCTTCCAGATGTAAATATCACATCAAATAGAAGTGTGCTATCTACAGCAGTGAAAGGATGATAGACAAATGCGATGTCAGCTCACAGTGCCTACTATAGTTTTGATTACAATATCATAATAGACAATACACATCGCACACCCCTACGCACATAAAGAATGAACTTACAACTGAACTGACATTTACTAACTTTCTTCTTCTCTCCTCTCTTGCATGCAGGAGACAGACGTTATTCTGCCGCGATTCCCGCGAATGTGATGCCAATTGTCACGTGAACAAGCAAATCCACAAAGATAGAATAATAAAAAAATAATACGCATACAACGATAAAAAACGATAGCAAAAAACAGTTTTGTAAAAATTATTTCACACTCCACATTTAGGGGGGCCACAAGGGGGGCCAAGCTTGTTGTCACAGGGCACTGGCCCCCCTGTCCCAACCCCCCCCCCCCCTAGAACCGCCACTGGTGCCAACCTTTTGAGAACATTATTAAAGACCAGATAACATTGACAATACTGTAACGTCTGTTCATAGCTTTGAGAGAACCTTGCCAGAACTTTAGCGAAAGTTTTGAGAACGTTCACTGTTAGCTGGGTTATCACTGCTAAAAGTAATATTATTACTGTAATGTGTTTGTGTTATGCACACTGAGCACAATTGTGTGTTTTTTGTGTGTGTGTGTGTCATAAATAACCGTGTGATTTTCAGACAGCAGGCCCTGTATAAAGGTTTGCAGTCTCAGAACACATTGGTTTAGTGTCACACGGACAGGAGGGCTGCAGCTGCTATCACACTCTAATTAAAATGCCAGTTGTAGTGTGAAGTCATTGGATAGGGTTTCACGACCAGAGATGCGTAATGTATGTGTGCTTGCAAATGGAAGCTCTACACAAAACATTCTATGGCTACAGAACACAATAATACAGATAATGTTGCTTCCAAGACTAATCATTCTCACAATTTCCATGAAACCTCATCAGCTTCTTCATCTTGGTGACATGTGTAAATCAGAATTTGCAACAATGTTCTTTTAACAACATAACATAATTCCAAATGTTTAACTTTGTAAAACATATTTAATACATGTCAGGTAACAGAGAACAGAGACAAAAATAATATACATCAAATTTACCGGTAGGCCTACTGTGGTATATCTATATCCATTTTCAGTTTTATTAAAATGTACAAAACTCTGTAAAAATGAAAGTATTCAGTAAATACCCTATAAAATACACAAACACTATATTGTGGAAATAAAAGAGATCCCAGTGGGGTCATTTTAGTTAAAAAATAATCAAGTACCACTTTTCTCCAGAAGGTGGTAATAGTTAGCTAAAAAAATAGAGTTTTTGATAGTGAAGTATAATTTTCAGAATTGCCGTCTGTTTTTTGATTGATTGCTATGCATAGGTACAGCATTGGCTCAGCCAATGGTCTGAGTTGGGGTGGGACTTCCTGTTTGGGACTACCTCATTATTTTTGCAACTCTGTTTAATGCTATCAGTGGTGCAGAAATCAATCACATACTACACATTTAATGTGAGAAATTGCACTGTAAACTCTTTTAGTATTCAGAGATGGCAAGGCCATGTGGGGAAAAAAAACTTTTTAAAGAACAATTTAGTCGTTTTCTTTTATGTTATCTCTCTCTTCTTTTAACAAATCAAACTGCAGAATCGTGCTATGCTCAATTTTACAACAGGCAAATATTAATCAATACTTTTTGATGTTGATTTTATGTATGGACTAGCTGTTCTTCTTAGTGTCGGGAGACGAGTGTGCAGATACTGGAAATATTGGAAAGTGTAGCAGAAAAGGTCAGTCTTAGGGTGAAAATCATGACTGGACCTTATAGTACAGAAGACATAACTGCATGAATGGCAACTGTGAGCTTTTGTTAGAGCAAAATGCTTTGAAAAGAAGTTTGGAAACAGGAGTAGTAAGAAAGTAGTAGTATAAAGCAGGCTGTGTTGAGGTTGGTATTTCTCTTTATAGGAAGTCCATTTTTTGAGCCAGTCGTAAATACCAGGGGACCAATTACACTGAAGCCACTGGAATACTATGTCTTCACAATCCAGATTAGTGGAAGAATAGTTACAGCATCGATCAGCAGCAGCATAAACTTAAAGGTTTAGTTCACTTCAGAACTAAAATTTCCTGATAATTTACTCACCCCATATCATCCAAGATGTTCATGTCTTTAGACGAGTATTTGTGGTTAAGAAGTATATAAAGGTTTTTTTTTTTTTTAGAAAATGACTGATGGTTTGGCTAGATAAGACCCTTATTCCTCGGCTGGGATCGTGTAGAGACTTTGAAGCTGCATTGAAACTGCAATTTGGACCTTCAAACTGTTGATAACCGTTGAAGTCCACTATATGGAGAAAAATCCTGGAATGTTTTCCTCAAAAACCTTAATTTATTTTCAAATGAAGAAAAAAAATATCTTGATGAATATCTTGGATGACATAACTTTGAAATGTTTAGATGCTCCTGTGTTTGCCACTTAAAATATTTTAAAAATGAATTCTACCCAGTGAAAACTAGTAAACTACTTATGGGTAATAGAAAAAAAAAAAAGCTTGTGTTGTTGAGTCTGTGAGCATAACTTAGTTAACTTAAGTGAACTCCAATAATTCGCTCCAGTAAAAGGCAACTTAAAAAAAATAATCTAATGATTACAGGTAGTCTTTTGAACTCAAACATTCTTGTCAAGGCAACTAAAGAATTATTAGCATTTAGCAATTTTTCATCTCCATGTTTGATTTCCAAAGCTAACTACATGCTATTAACATTATTTACAATGAGTCTTAAAATGCAAAATTAGACCCTGGACTTCAGATTTATCCATTTCATTAAAAACAAAAAAACCCAACATAAAAAATGCCCTCATCATTGTACATTATTGTAATATTACTGTATGATATAAATGCTTCCAAAATCCAAGCTCAGTAATGTATTTCACTTGCCTTCATACACACACTGCACTTGCCTTGACTATGATCAAGTAGTCCTGGAAAGAAAAGTTGAAAAGAACACATGAAAAGTCTTTCCTTCCGAAATGGTTGTTTGGAGAGAGTTAAATCTAGGCCCACTGTTCAGAGGATGATGCGGGGTTCTGTTTTGGACACTCTTCATACAAAGCATGTTGTGACTTCTCAGCCGTAGCACTGGAAGGCAAATGAGGGCAAAGATCAACCACATTTCATGTGTATCAGCTTTAACTGTGATCTGCTCTGAATAAAATATGTTCTATATAAAATATTGTGGTTTACTTGAGGCGCTTAAATGGCTTTGTTGTTTTGATTCGTGGTTTATGTTTTATCCAGCCTTCCTTTTTTATTTATTTTTTAAAAAGGAGGGGAAAAAACACTTCCAAATCCAGGCAGAGAAAACCATTTTTAAAATGTCCCTGCTGAAGGGGCTGGCAACATTTTAGAGTCTCTACTGTAAGTGTCAACAACTAACCAACACGTGTCAATATTAACTACTCAAAACAAAGAGACACTAATCAACAGACACCGAAAAGGTGTTTGAAAAACTGCAGGAATTCACATTTGTGAAATCTCCAAGGATAAATGAAAACTAGGCCCATATGGATTCTGCTGATGTTTTCAGCACTTCTGTGTGGATTTGGGGGGAGAATCTACAGAATGGATTAGGCCTGACGATTAGTCAACATTATCAGCAGTAACCACATTTCAATCAACGGTTTAGCACGTCAAAATGTTTAACAGTATAGCTGAGGGAAATGCTTATGACTTAAAATGACTTTAGCACTTAAATTGTATTCCGATACTTCAAATGTCACAAAAAACGAGTTTGGAAATACTGTTTGTTGAAAAAATGGATTTAATTAATAATTAATTGGGTGTCACTTGACAAAATTCCTGACAAAATTGAACATGTGTCCTCATCCATAGTGTTGCTTCTGGTAAAGGGCTGTTTTAAAAATTTTTGCTATATGCAGTTTTGGAAAATGTTTTACTTTTCATGTGTTACAAAAGAATAAGATGTCCAATTGTGTCCAAGACCCTTGGACTTGGCATCGTCTTCTGATATTTCCAAACACTTAATATGGGTTTGGTTCATACTGGGATAAAAAGTACCCCATGTGTAAAATGAAATACTCTGCTGTATCTTTAATGCTGTGGGCCTAATTTTCTGCCAGAGGTCTTGGACATCTTGTTCAGATACATGGCATCATTCGATCAAATACCAACAGATAAATAATCAAAACCTGACAGCCTGTGCTAGAAATCTGATAACGGGCCATGTTTGGATCTTCCAACAGGACAGTGATCCAAAAACATACATCAAAATTAAAACCCTATAGAAAATGAGTGGGCTGAACTGAATAGAAGTGCCAACATGGATCTGTGAATCTGAAGGATCTGGAGAGATTCTGTATAAAGGAATGGTCTCTGATCTCTTGTCAGTTGTTCTCCAAACTCATCAGACATTATAGTAGAAGACTTAGAGCTGTTATCTTGGAAAAAGGAGGTTGTAAAAAGTATTTAATAAAAGGGGGCAAATAATTGTTCCCAACGTGCTTTGGAGAAAAAACGTTTATTTCATAATGTGATTTCCCCCCCCAATTTAAATTATTTTATTTCAATAAAAGGTTAGATTTTTGCATTTTTTTAAATAAAATATCAAAAGTATAAATAATGCAGATTTATTTTTTACAGCCGTCTTTGATCATTTTTGACCAGCACTGTATATAAGCAAATAATATACTGTTACATTAATTTTTGTTAGTTTGTTGTGAAATTAGCAATCAGTAAGCTGGCCAGTTTCAATTGCCTCATTACTCTCTCCTTTATAAAAAAGTTTTGGGGACATTTGGGGTGTGAAAGTTACATAATTTGCGATCTATACAAAATTCTTTATGGAAATTGTTTACTGGCAGATTTCTCTTCTCCATATTGGATGGAAACGAGCAGAAGACAGCAAACATTTTTATACTGATAACAGGACAGTGCGGTGGATGATGGTTATTGTGGAATATAAAAAAATATTGTTGATGTCTCATCTCACAAATAGTCAAAACCTAATGCAATGATGCTGACACAGTATTCATTTAAATAAATAAATAGATAAATAAAGGTGACATGTGGCATACTTGTAAGACTGTATGTGAAAGAGTAGTATGTTTAAATTCACAGTATAAAATTGTAGGTGAAATGTATTTGAGTGAAGATTCTGAAGTACACATATGATGGATACTTTACTACCCCATGAGGCTACACGATTTGTGAATGGAAGTGACAAACAATCTTGTCATGTGGGATGCTTGAAAGATGGAACTGGTGTTCAATGGTAGCACAATGTAGAGGTTGAATTTAAAAGAACAACATCCAAAAACATGAATAGAATAAGCCAAAAGTTGCCAAAATATTTGATTAATC
Organism: Gila orcuttii; assembly: GCA_026230005.1. NCBI lineage: Eukaryota > Metazoa > Chordata > Actinopteri > Cypriniformes > Leuciscidae > Gila > Gila orcuttii. Next base: position 16,863,407 of record JAPDVR010000012.1, read on the forward strand.
ATTGTGTTAATCACTAAATAAATAAAACACCCTTTGTCTACTTCATTTCTCAAGTGAACAAAGCTTTTATACAGCTTATATTTTAATCTAAGGAGCCCCGCACATGACAAGTGGGAAAAACAATTATTACCACATTTTACTAGTCCGTTCCCTCGTTTTAAGTAAATCATGCACAAAATATAAAAATTTTTTCACTCGTTTTACTAAATCAAGGCCACGCTAATAAATTAGTAAATAGAGGACACGACTTACTAAAACGAGAGAACGACACAACTTACTAATACAATATATATTTTTGTCCGCATGTCATGTGTGGGGCTTATTTAATGAATGTTGGAAATTACTCTGTTAGGACCCTGAGATATTTTGTGTGTTTATATCAACTGTCCTTGTGTGTATATTCTCTCTCTCTCTCTCTCTCTCTCTCTCTCTCTCTCTCTCTCTCTGTGTGTGTAGACATGTTTGTGTTTCAGATGGGCGTTACCTCTGTTAACCTGTGGAAGACTGTGATTGGTCCTGCTATGCACCTGACCCGGATATAAGGACCGCCCCAAGCACTCAATGGACGCCCTTGAGCCTCGTTGACTTTGTGCTTTATGCTTCGCGTTCGTACTATTTGATTGTGCTTCTCTTCACTAAATTTTTACCAGATTAAGGGATGTAGGGGGTTTGATGCCAATTTATTTGTATCTCTTTTTCCCCTTGTTTATGTTTAAGGGAGTTAGGTAAGTTAAACTGTATTTTTGTTTTCTTTATCTTTTGTTTGAGGTCATTTAGGTTCTAAAAAGAAGATTGTTTTGTTTGTTATTTTGGCCTTGTCTGCCCCTGACGCTAAACCCTTCATGGTAAATAAAGCTCATATTATGTCATCTCTCTGGTAGTGTGACTCTCTTCCTTTTTCCTGTTGTGTCTGACCCCTAGTGGTCGTAACAACTCACAGAACTACAATCTAATGATTGAAAACATTAAAGGAACACTCCACCGTTTTTTGAAATAGGGCTTATTCACAGTCTCCCCTACATTAAGATACGTGGGCAAAAGCATTTTTGTCTCAGTGCATGGATTGTCTTAGTTTGGCAGTGCCGACGCTAGCTTAGCTTAGCATAATGAATGGAATCCTATGTTGTCAGGTAGCATGTCTTGAGTAAAAGTGATAAAAAAAAACAACCTAATTACTTCTTGTGGCCTGCGTATTCACAACGAGTACAAATAGCAATTCAGATTAAGACTAGGCGATTTCCTAGGCAGATATTGACTTGGGACTATATTAGGGTGAATCACAGGCGAAGCACTTGCTACTTGGTCATATCACGCAACACCTGAAAACCCCCAACTTTTGTCAACATACCGGCGTGAATATTAGCTGGCTATTTTTCCGACATAGTGAATAGCGGTGGACATGGGGGATTTTGTGCGAGACGAAGAGGGAGACTTCTCAGACAGTCATGATCCAGAACCATACCTCTACAAACCGAGTTTTCAGAAGAGGAGCTGTGTGCTTTGGGAATAGAACGGCAGGACGAGGAGGTTGCGATCGCTCAACAGCCTGAGGACGTGAGGATGAGAGCCAATTTTTTCACACGTAACGATAACAGCGAATTTTTTTTCAATCATGTTGTTCATGCTAAACAGGTTGAACTCAACATAAGGTTATAATAGATGAGGCAATTTGAACCATACTCTATATACAGCTTCTCAGCATCTATCTTACAACTGAATAAAGACACAGATTCACGTAAGGAAGAGTAATAAAAGACAACTTACATGTGCACTTTTTCTGCCTGTACTTTGAAAATGGATGGGACGGCCGTATCTTTCAGACGTAGTGCCGTCTTTCTGGTCCTATATAGCATTTTTTCAACATAATCCTCTGGTGCAAAATGCTCTTCACAAACACGATCTGGCTAATTTTGTATTGAGGTGTTGAAGTACAGATATCCAGAGCAGCTAGCCATCGAATTCTGTGAAACATTACATTCGTGTATGTCCTTTGCTCGTTCTCATAACCTTTTGCAGGTAATTACCATGTTTGCTGTAACTTCTCAAACTAAACACAATCCAAAAGCGAAGATACTCAGTGCAGGACAGGTCATGCCGGTATGTTGACAGAAGTTGGGTGATTTCAGGTGTTGCGTGATATGACTGCGCCCAAGTAGCAGTGCTTCGCCTGTGATTCACCCTAATATAGTCCCAAGTCAATATCTGCCTAGGAAATCACCTAGTCTTAATCTGAATTGCTATTTGTACTCGTTGTGAATACGCAGGCCACAAGAAGTAATTAGGTGTTTTTTTTGGGGGGGGGTTTATCACTTTTACTCATGACATACTACCTGACAACATAGGATTCCATTCATTATGCTGAGCTAAGCTAGCGTCGGCGCTGCCAAACCAAGACAATGCCTGCACTGAGACAAAAATGCTTTTGCCCACCTATCTTAATGTAGAGGAGACTGTGAATAAGCCCTATTTAAAAAAACGGTGGAGTGTTCCTTTAACATATTTCATATATTAGAGCTCATAGCTCTGCAGTGTCTCACCTGACCCTGGGGCACTCCACATCCTCTATAGTGTCTGGCAGGGGATTATGGGCCGTCTCAGGTAGAAACATTGTGAGGACGGCACCTATGAGCGGGCACAGGCCGAATACCACCATGGGGGCGTGATGGCTGATGTTTCTTAAGAGGTAGATGATGGGTGCAATCACTCCACCTGCCCGTGCACACATCGAACCCATACCTATGCCGTTTTGTCTGAGAAAAAGAAAGACATGTTTCTGTATATCACATCTCAACTGCAAAACAGTGTCCTCACCAGTTGGAAAATGTTGTGAGATGCAACACTAACTGCCAATCACGACATATTTGACTATACAATTATTTTTAGCATTAGTTCAGTTAAACAAACTTGAGAGTGGTGGTGCAGTAGTTAATGATAAGCACTACTAACCAAACCACAGTAGAGGCAACGAATGAACTGAGAGTCACTGTGTTTTTTATTGTGATGGAAAGTCTGATTCTTCTCCGGGAACTTTCAGACAGTTAATTTCAATCATTTACATAATTACACAATGATGTCACATACACGCAATTCTATTATTAAAGCACCCAATAATGACGTGAAACACGGATGTGTTACATGTCTAAAGCATATATAATGAATAAACTAGTCTTAATCAACTGACCTTTTTACATAAACTATTCATAACACCGGTTGTCTGAAACATGTGGTGGTGAGATCCACCTATGGGGGAAGGGCATCCATACCTGACCTCTGCAGAAGCATCCAATTGCACCAATTCGGACTTGACAGACAGGAGCGTGTGCTCAATGCCAGGTATGGGACTGCCCCTTACCAAACTGCATAAAGCACCTGCACGTGCTACCTTTTCTCAGTGAGCATATTCGCTTCTAGTGCAGCAAGCAGGACAAGCTTGGTGGATATTTCCACTCGATGTTTCAGAGAACCGGGGTTACGAACAGAAACCTATTATTCTCTCTCATCATCTCGTGTTCGACATGTGGTAACATGCATTTATGAATGAACCTGACAACACACAAAATGATGACATTTTAAAAAGGGGTAGAGGGTCTAAGAGCACGAGACTAAGAAGAGCCCACACCCAGGACAGAATGAGATACTAGTGTGGTGGGATGTACAGAGTTTCGTTTCTAATTGTCCTAATGCACTTGGGTAATCAAGTGTCCAATTATATACCATAAGGGAGCGTATAAAAGGGGGATTCTAATGCACTGCTTGTGTGTGATCACCGTCCGTGCCGTCTTTGCGTCACTGCCTCTTTTTTTTTCATTCCTTCCGCTTAGAGCGTTATTGCGGATAGTCCGTTGCTGTGGGTTGTTGGCGGCTGCTATTTCACCTTCACATGCCCCTCTCCCACAGTCCCATGCTTTGTTGACATGGTGATACCCTTCTGTGTGTGTGTGACTTGGATTTGCGACTGGCTATGAAATGAAGGAGGAATAGTCTGTATTCTCGGATACATCAGTGAAGCCTGTGGGCCAACACTATTTTATGATGCTGTTTGTCTATCCTGGGTTCTCCTCTGACAAACTCGTTCATCAGCGCGTGTGCGCTCGGTTCATGCGTTTTGTGTGACACCTGCTCTCCAGCACGCATTTGGTCCTGTGATCGCTGTTTTTTTTTTCCACCTAGTCCTTCAATTTGTTTGTGTTTTGCTTTACTTGCTTTCTGTATATTTATTTTACTTGTTCTTCAGTGCATTCGTTTATAAATATTGTTTTGTTCAAATTTATTCTCTAGTTTCGTATTTGGTTTGTTTTGCTAAAGTTGTTCCCGTGTTGGTGCTTTATCTCTTTGTTTTGCTTTGCTTAATGTTACTGTTTAGTAGGAACGTGGGGTGAGTATCCACCCAGTTTGGTGCCCAATTCTGAACCTCATCGTAGTTTGTTTCATGATTCTCTGGGTTATTAATTAAGTGTTTATCATTTGTTTGTTTTTTTTCTTTTGTAACTTTTATTTAAATTTCAAGTGTGCTTGTTATTATTATTTGTTTTGTTGGCAGACCATTTCGTTAATCTTGTCTTTCGTTACAGGAGCCGAGGCTTCAGGGCAGGCCGCTAGTAGACCCTCGCGTGCGGTGGTGGGATTCTGTCACGGAGTGCTGTGTGTTCATGGTTGACCTTATTGGTGTGCGTGTGTTAGGAGCCTTGTGCTCATTAAACTAGTTTCCCTGCCATTGGTAAGCCTCGGCCTCCTTTTCATGTTTTTTTGTGTCTTCAATGTTTGTATGTGTTAACCTGGTCCTACAGTCTTTTAATGTTTTTTAAGATTATTGCTTGATTATTGAAATAAAGCTTTTGTACCTTTGATATCCTCATCTCAGGCCCTCCTTTTAAAAAACCACGCTCCTGTGTGTCCTTTGTAGGTGGTTAAATTCATGAGTATTTATATTTCCATGATTAACAGGGTGGCGTAATCAGCTATATCTTAAAGGTTGCTTTCTCCCTCAATGCCCCGCTACACTAGGGTCCTGGTGACATCGAGCCGTAGTATCTGAAAAACGTATGGGGAGAGGCCCAGCTTGCAGCGGCACATATGTCAAGCAAGGAAACTCTCTTAAACAGAGCCCAAGAGGCAGCCATATACCCCTAGTGGAGTGTGCTCTGTTCAGTATCCCCGGGACATGGGCCGCCCGTAACGACTGAAAGTCCCACCTGCTCCATATTAACAGCTTGTGAGCTAGAGCATGAACATTGGAGGAGAACACATCTCACCTTGGTGGTTGATATGTGCTACAGCTGTGGTATTGTCGCAGCATATCCCTGATTCCCCTGCAAGCTGGGCAGAAAAGGATTCAGAGCCTTCCACACAGTGAGGAGCTCCAAATTATTTATATAGGCTGAGTGAAGTGTGCTTGGCCACACATTCACTTTTCTGACTTCCTGGGTGGCTCTCCACCCTGTTAAGGACGTGTCTGTCGTTTCCACTTTCCGGAACATGATCGCCCAGACGGGGGTCCCATGCACGTAAAATTCTGCATTCCTCCAGTGGCGCAGTGTAACTGTGACAGAGCGGCACAGATCGCTTAAAGGGCTAAGATAGAGAGATAAAACCTACTTCATGAATTCCCTCATTCTCAAAAGGCAGAGAGGTAGGACCTGGACAGCCGAAGCCATAAGGCCCTGTAGCCGGAGACACATGCTATATTGTACCATCACTCCTTCTCTGAATTGTGAGAGACAATTCATTAAGGAGACAATGCGCTCTCGCGAGAGACATGCGTACATTGTAATTGAATTCAGCTCCAAGCCCATATATATAACATTCTGAGCAGGAGTGAAATTGCTTTTGCTCACATTTACTCTGAAGACGAGCGCTGGGATGTGAGCGAGCACACAAGCAGTGTTTTGGATCACTCTCAAATCGGCTATAATCAGCCATTCGTCTATGTATGTCAGGATTTTGAGCCCCACTATTCCCAGTCCGCCTCCTTACACAGACAGAACACTCTTGGACTGAGAGAGAGCCCAAACAGAAGACCTGTACAATCATACGAGAGAGAACGCTTTGGGTTAACATTCTGAAATTGTATTTCCTCAAATGTTTGTTAAATACTCTGAGATCCAGAACAGGAAGAAGAGAACCTTCCATCTTTGGAATTAGGAAATAATGAGAGTAAAAACTATGATGGCATTGATGCCATGATACCACTCGCACCGCCCCCTTCTCGAGATCTCCCTTTTTAAGAATGTGAGCAGAGCTCTCTTCTGTGTGAAAAGAGATTACTCAGCCGAAACGCAGGGGTTTTCTGGCAAACGTCTGTACCCCTTCGTAATAGTTTGAATCACCCATTCGGGAGTCAACACAGACTGCCAGGCAGTCACGTGACTCGTGAGAGTTCCTACACTCACTGTATACTTGCTTAGGGCTGCTAATTCAGCCGGATCATTCATTTGTGAAACAATGGCCATCTAGTGGACAACTTAGGTGTTACATGTGGGATTGCTGAGAGATGTTCTCTTTTATTAACAAATTCATTTGATTTGTCTGAATTTTTTGTGTTTTGAAGAACACTAGGGTGGAAGCCTTTATTAAATTTGTGAGAACTGTGTGATGACACTGCTTGTGCACTTCTTCTCAATAACTTCCCCTCTGAAATGGGTAAACGCACAGTGGGCAACACGGGGAACATTGAAGCCTATACGCACTTGAGGTGGCCACCCACTGGCAAGGGGGGGCTGACCTTGCTGACAGATAGCCTCCGTCTTTTGAACGGGGAATACGAAGCTGGGCTAGTGGCTTTGCCGCGGGATATTATAGCCCTGCCTACATTATGGAAATGGCATCCAGTAGCAGGAGGTTAAATGGCCACAAAGAGGGCGTCTGGCGTGGCGCAGGCTTACTAGGAAGGCAAAGTTTGAAAGACTCTTCCTCATTCTTGTCATCGCAGTACTGTTGCATTAATACGACAGCAGGACCAAAGAGATCCTGGCCAAGCTCAACTGGCGCTCCAGCCCTCCGCTTATCACTATCAGGGAGACCAGATAGATTAAGCCACAGTGCACATTTTCCTACCACCGTGAGTGCCATAGAATGCCTGCTAGCTTGGACAGCTTGACGGGCATTACAGAGAATTGTCTGTACATGGTCATTACATGATCATTACATGGTCATTAATAGCGATCATCTCCTTCCAGAGAGCGGGTGTCCCTTTCTCCAGTTATTCTCCCATGTCGACCAGGAGCTCGGGTGGTAAGCGGAAAGCAGGGAGGAGACGTTGAGGCCAAGGCAGACGACTTACAGCCAAGGCAGAGGCTTTATAAGAGGACACGGAAAAGCGACGTGTGTCAAAGTGTAGTCAAAGAGTCAAAGTGTCATGTGTTTAGCACATGCAGGGAGGACCAGGAAAACCTGCTTTCTAGGGCCGGGAGGAGGTCCCAGAAGTTTCCTGTCATAGGCGTCCTGACTTGGTCAGAGGCACTTTGAAGGGCCGGCCATTCGATATTGAGGCGAGCGGCCGGTCGCTCACAAGCCTCGAAGAGGACCAATTGGGGTAAAGCAGCGGGAGCGTCCATCTGAGGCTTCACAGATGACGAGATGACACAGATGACTGTGGCACCGGAGTTTCTTGGGGAGCACCAGGCAATGGCTACAGTTCTCTGGTAAATCAATAGCCTCTTCGGCATGATTAAGGCCCATACACACCGCACAGTAAGGATGGGAATCCCTAGCAGCAATGAGGGTGCCACACGCGGCTACGCCTTGGGGGTAGCTGTTGTGAGTTTAGAGAAACCCATTGATGAAATAAAAGAGAAATCCGACAGGCAGGCAGCCGTAGAACAGGGAAAAATAGAGAAGAGCGCGAAGTGGGCAGCCTGATACAGAATGCAAGCATGTGCGGCTTGCAGTAATAACTTCAGCTAACCTGGCTTATAAGACAAACATGTTCGACAGAGGCTATTCCAAAAGATGTGTCCTCCTGCAGAAAATAGGGAAGTTCATAAAACCACAATCTGAGTGTAAAATATTCCAGAGGTCGTGAAAAGCAAATGACAACTGAGGAAAGGTAGCGCGTGCAGGTGCTTTATGCACTTTGGTACTCGCTCCTGTCTGTCAAGTCAGAGGTCAGGTACTGATGCCCTTCTTGAAATCTTGAACACGAGATAATGAAAGAGAAGCTTTCATTTCACCCCTCATTCAAGTCAACTCCTCATTCATGCATATGCTCATATCAGCAGCTAATTGGTTCTTCTCGGACATATCTGAGTCAGAACTGTTTCCTCAGTTATGTGTACTGGTGACTCGAGAACTGTTGAGACCATTATTTGGTCCGATTTGGTGAACATGTTCACCCAGTTCACTAAAAAGAACCAGTTCAAAAGAACGATTTGTTATGTGGTGACCTTATATAGGCTTATATCACAAAGCAGTCTCATACAGGCACACTGCAACAGCCGGCTTGGTTTGTACTTTCATACGGAGAGTGTGTCCGTTTAAAAACAGTGTAGGTTATGACATTTAGTATTTATTTTGATATTTGGATATAAATTATAAAATTGGGTTATACTTTATTTTGATAGCCTACTATAGACATTCTTATAACTATAAATAACTTTGAACTAACTCAACTAACAACTAATCTCCTGCACTTATCTTTTTGTTTGCACTGTTTGTTTTATTATGAAGTGCATGCTGCCTATATAGAGTATAAACAGCTTAAACCAGTTTAAGAGGGTTTGCTGATCTTAGATGGTTTATTTTATATTGGCCAAGCTGGTGTTTATCTTATTTACCTCTCAGCTTAATCAGGTGAAAATTGCCCAAAACTCTTGTAATGCCTTCAGAACAGACCTAACTTTGCATAGGAGAACAACAAATAGCCTTAGGCTGTTTTTTTTTTTTTTTGTTCAGCAGAGTGTGAGCAGTATACAATGAGGTAACTCACTAGTTTTTTGGAACAGCTCAGATTATAGAACCTTATGATTATTCAGTCTGCATTAATGACTGAATTTTATTACTGTCCAAGTTTTTCATATTTTTCATATTTAAAGAAAGCCAAGCAGCTTTAAATATAAAGTTATTACACTTTTTGAAACACTTGCCCTTGCTCACCTGATTACTGTTGGGAAGACCTCTGCTGAGTAAATGTACACAATGGACAGTGAAGCTGTGATGCCAAACTTGCCCACCATGGCAAGTACAGTGCGAACAATGGACAGATCTATGAGAACAGAAATTAAGGATGGGTGAGGTTTGTTATGAAAGAAAGAGATGGTCTTGTTTCACAACACCTGATTGCCTGGAGGGGAAGGTTACCCACACTAATCTTTATTTTGAATCCTTATTTCAATTATGGTATAATTTTTTTCTCCAAATTAAATAAACAGTTTGCGTAAGTCCCAGTTTTTAAATGTGGCCCACAATTCTCCAGGCTTTGCTCCTTCAACAGTAGTAAACAATGGCATGATCACTAAGGAGCTATGACATCATTACATCAAATGGAGACTGTGGTCTATTTATTGGAGGGAATTATGTATCAAGTAAAACCAATGGTAACTCATCCACACTGTTGCTTTGCATGCCAACATCTTTTGGGTATCTTTATTTTTCCAGAGCTTCGGCAAGAAACCACAAGCTGTAGGAAAAGGACGTTCTTACATGTGAAATGTTATAAATTTCTAGATACAGTATCTCAACGGCCAATAGAGAAACAATAAGCATGCTCCCATTTTATTTCCCACCAACAGTGTGCCAGAACTGGTGCTTAACCTGTAACTGTTTCTACTACAGAAAAGGTGGTTCTGGGCTGAAAAAAGGCTCTGCATTGGCCCCTAAAACCTGCAGATCTCAAACCAGGAAACACTAATTTCAAAGGCACAATGTCAGTAACCAACAGTTTTCAGAAGTACTAATATAAAACAAATATAACTGGCACAAAATTAGATCAATTATAACAACCAGTAAAAAAGGGGACCTTTAGAGTCAAAATGATTTTAGAGTTCTAGTTAAAGGTTTGGTTTTTCACCTACCATCTGGAATGAATATGGTTAGAAGGCAGGCCAGGCCGCCTACTGCCAAGAATGCTAACTGGGATATCCTGCGTGAGCGGTTTAGGGTGAAGAGAGTAATGGTACGTGCTGGCATCTCCACCAAACCAAAGATCATCTGTGTCAAGTAGATATTCATACCAAAGTCTGAAATATTGAGTGACAGCCCATAGTACACCAGGACGTTCACAAACCTGTAACAAACAAAATCAGCATAATCAAATGCCACCATCTTGTGAAGCAGGAATGTAGGTGATTCCTGTTATGAAGTAAGTCTGTAAGTTCTAAAAATGAATAAGGGAAAACCCCAACTTCAGAACTATGGCAGAAGGTTTTATTATTATTATTATTATTATCATCATTTTTATGAAACATAAAAGAGAAACATGCTAAACTTAGGGAAATGAGAGCAACAGCAGGAAATTCTGGAATATACGACTGAATTAGAGCATTACCAAACCCCCTTTACTCAATAGCTGCAAATTAGCTTCCAATTCATACTTTGTATTGTTCAATTTTTACACTGATAATTCTAGACCTGAATTTTGATCATAGGAACAATGGTTCCCTTTCAGTCGATAACAGCAGACGTCAGAGAGCCAATGTTCTTCAAGTACTATTGAACGAGCCAGTGGAATTGGCGTGCGTGATTCGCATCACACACTCCGCCCTCGCGGCTTGGGTATAAATACGGAAGTGGATGCACGCACTAGTTGCCTTTCGCTTCGGAGCCGATCGTTTGATGTCTCTGAAGAGTGCTGTTGTTTACAACGAGCGAGTGTGTCGGTGTTCTTCAGGAAGACTGTCCCAGTGCTGGTGGTTTCTACAGCGCGAGTGCAGCGGTGATCGCGAGCTTTGAGCTCTCAACTGCTGTTTTAACAGCAACAAATTCTAAATGTTTGTGTGTGTTGACGGCTGGTTAGAGGGCGGAAAAGTGAGAGCTTCACTGTTTCAGTTCACTGTTCAGTGTTGCCGCAGTCATTCCCCTGTGTGCTCCGGCACTGGTGACGGGTCCTATTTCCTGAAAGAGCAACACGGGTGCGTTTGCGTCTTTTTCAAGATGTCATTCCACTTGTGCGTTTCTGGATGCGGTCTTTTCCTCTCTGACGGTCACAATTGTTGCATCACGTGTTTGAGCTATATATTTATGTGTATATAAATATGTATATACATATATATATATATATATATATATATATATATATATATATATATTTATTTATTAGGGCTGGGCAAGTTAACGCGTTATTATCGCGTTAACGCATTTATTAATTAATGCCGACAATTTTTTTATCGCACGTTAACGCAGTTTTTTTTATTATTATTATTTTGAAAGTCCGTTGCTCACTGGCTCTGAATACACATAGGCCTACAGTCAAACCATGATCACAGGAGGGGTGGGATGTTGGTCAGCCAGCAAATAACCCACCCAAACAAGCAGTGGAGAGAGGCAGGTTCTCTCTGGTGAACAGTTAAAGGGTTGCGCTCCGCGAGTGAATGACAGGCGCTCTATGGATAGTACCTATAAAACCTATAGATAATAACTATTTAGATTCTGGAAACTCACTAACAGCGAGCCGAGGATCAGTCTCTCTTCTAATGATTTGTGCTGCCTTTATAAAAAGTTATAGACAATTCAACTTCGGCAACGCGCGGGCGCGTGCTTGAGGCGAGCATGACCGCAACGGTTTCACAGGAACGCACCCGCTTGTCGCTGCACCTTGTGCTCTACCACTTCACCTCACTCTTGGCTGTTTTATACTTCTGCGTCGGACTTACGCCGAAGACAATACGCAATAGACTACGCATTGGTTTTCATTTATATCTCTGCGTCGTTGTCCGCGTTGGCGCGCAATTACACATGCAGAGGGAGCATGTGAAACCCGGGGAGCGGTTCTAGCAATCACAGCGCTTGCGGTACTCGTAGAATTGACGTTACATTTTTGGAGAGGTGCACGTCAGAGTACGCCGAAGTGTACCCGCGCTACACAGCAACAGCGTGAGTATAAAGTATAAATTGTTTTTTTTACTCTGTTTAATGTAATCTTACGTGGGAAACCATGGCATGACCAAACCTAAGCTACTATAAGTAACGTTGGTCGACTTATATAGTAGTGATCATGACCTCTGACTACTACATAGACTGTTTCTGCTGCTCCCTGATAAAAGATACCTGTTGATACCTGTTCAGAAAAAAAACAAGAAAACTGGACTCGTTTTAACAAACTAGATAAAAGGTAATGCCCTGGCAGTGGCAAATAGCTTTGTTTAAATATTTGATTTGATTACATTAATGTTTAAGTTGAGATTTGAGATTACTGTGTAAAGGGAATACTGCTGGTATAAAAGCACCTTATTTGTTTAAAGTTATTGCACTTTTGTGTATATAGCAGTACATTTAAATCAAAAGTGCGCAATACACTACTTTAGAAGTCATTATTCAATTTTGCGCATAACAATGCGATTAATCGCGATTAATCGCAAGAAAACCATGCGATTAATCGCGATTAAAACTTTTAATCGTTGCCCAGCACTAATATTTATATGTTCAGCACGCTGAGGCAGCTTTTGTGGACGGCTCATGTTCTCATTGTGGGAATATGACTGTCGCGTGTTGAGATCGAGACACGCCTTCGTCCGCAAAGTGCGAGTCCCCATTACCATGCCCCACCCCTGGCTGCCGTGTGGGATGGGTGATCGGAGGATAGTGATGGATGTCTCGCCCGGTAACCATTCCCTGTGGGCTCCTCACTCCTCCATCACACCGCAGCCGATGGAATTCCTGTTGAGCATGCTGGTCCCTCTTAAATGGACCGATCAGCTGTTTCAATGGGGGTTCCTCCAGAGGATAAGATGTCGATAGCAGCATCGGAGGGTGAGCTGGCCTCTGGAGATGACGACTCGGCTGTGTTATCTCCCTCTGGGAGTGTAACATTGCCCGAGCCAGATCCAGATATGTCAACTATGCTGAAACGGGCTGCCGAGGCTGCCGGGCTCGAGTGGAACCTCCACAATGTCCCGTTCAGTCTTGGTTGGAGGTTTGGTATCTTGGAGCGGGCCGCGCTGGTTCTCAGCTCGCCGCCCCAGTGCCTTTCTTTCCTGAAATGCATGGAGAGCTTACCAGGTTGTGGACGGCACCTTTCTCTGCCAGAAACTGCCTGATTAGCTTTTCCCTCTCACTACCCTTGATGGAGGAGCGGTGAAGGGTTGCAAGGCTATTTCTTCAGGTCTGTCAGGCCAAGGCACCCATGGACATGCACGAGGGTAGCCCAGACTGTGCGCTTATAGGTGAGCACCACACTGCATCCGACCTCGCCCTCCGGGGCACGAGTGTCGTGGCATGCGCGATCGGTCTGGCGATGTCCACCTTGGTGGTCCAGGAGCGCCATCGTTGGCTCAGCCTGGTTGATATGGCAGATGCGGACAAGGTTCGGTTCCTGGTCTCCCCAATTTCCCAGGTTGGGCTGGTCGGCGACGCGGCGGAGAACTGCATCCAACAGTTCTCTGCCGCCCACCCCGCCGCCGGTGGCAGTTCCCTCCGCCTGCTCGTTGCCGAGGGCGTTCCCCAGCCGCCGCTCCCGCTGGGCCTCCGCAGCAGCCTCCACCCAGGCCTCAGCATGGAGCCGGCCGCAGTAGGGATGCCCAGCCCGCTCCAGACGCTGCCAAGCCAGGTGGCAAGCGACAGCGAAAGCATTCCGGAGCGGGCTGCCCAGGGATGGAAGAGGATGCTCTTGGAGTTGGCACGATCACTCCCTCCCCCCGGGTGAGTGCCAGGTGGAGTCTTTGTTTGTGTGTGTGTCTGTTCCGCCGCTGGCTCCCCAAAAAATAAAAAATAAAAGAAGCGGAACAAGCGGTACCCACATTTCAAAGAAAGAGCAAATTCATCTGTTCCTGGGTCCCAAGAGGGCCAGTCTGGCAGGTGTGACCCTGTATAGCCTTACACCCCTCAGCCCCCCCTTGGTCGCCAGCAGGCAGCTTGGTGCGTTCGAGGACCCGGTCATCCGCCTTCTCACGCGCCCGAAGCCACTAGTGGAGACAGGTAAGTGTTGCACAGCACACTAACACCACACTCTCCGCTTTGCTGCCCCACCTCAGGCTCGGCTATCCCGCTCAAGTCAGTGATAATCATCACTTTAGATGTTGAGCAGACGTGCTCCTGAAAATCCAGTGATATTCATCACACCTAGTGTTGAGCAATGCTCTTGACTTGTGTGCGCTTATCTTATCCTGCTGGCGAAGGATTTGATATAGCCGCTCCTCCAGCCGGTATGAAGGCCAGTTGCAAACTCGTTCTTCATGCTACTAGGTGGTGGGTCGTGACCATCTTGGCCCAAGATTGGTCTGCAGCTCCGACCTGAATGACATATGCTTCAGATCTCTACCTTCAGTACAGAGTCCTTCCCTTCGAGTGCTCCAGAGCCTGTTGTGTCTTCAGGTCAACTGAGAGAGAGTAATCTCGCCCACGGGTTGAGTATCTCTTTTTCAGTTTTGGAGGTGGACTTGGTCCAACACGTCTCTGCAATGAGAGTGTGTTCAGCTGGTGCGTATAGAAGTGAGAAAGGGTCCTACTGAAAGAACTTTCAGAGGCTCCTGGGGCATATGGTAGATGCAGCCACTTGGCTTCCTCCATATGAAGACCGCTTCAGCGCTAGCTTCCCGATCGAGTCCCGAGGTGACCTTGGCAGAGCAGCTCACCCTGTGTGACTACAGTTCACCCAGGTCTGCTGCCAAACCCTCACCGACTGAGGGGCCATGAACAAAGGGCGTGCTTTAACGGGGGCCGGGGCGACCTCCGACTGCACGGGCATTCGTGCCTCGAGTTGTTAGACATGGCGACCGTGGCGTGAGCTTCCCTCGCATGTCACGACTCACCCGTCACCTCCTCCTTGGAGTCAGAAGCTTCTGAGGACGTTTAGTTCCACTCTTACCGCTCTACTCAATCGTGCCGCCGACGAGCTTCACGACAGTTATAGTCAGGGTGAGTGGAGACTCCATACCCTGGGGTCCAGCTGGGTTATGACCACTCCGGGGCCGCTCAGTTGCCTCTCGGGTTTCGTCTCCATGCCAGTTGTATTTATTCTGTCCGAGCGGACAACCCTTGGACAGACACCGGCTCTCAGCTGCCCCGGGGGCCCGCAGAAATGCGGATCCCCGGTGAGCCTCCTAAAAGCGACTGTGACTCATTGTCGCCTGGCGCCTGCTCAAGTCAGTGAATTCATCACTTTCATGTTGAGCAGAAATGCTCCTGAAACTCAGTGAAGTTCATCGCACTTAGGAGTTGAGCAGGAATGCTCCTGTAGCTCAGTGAATTCATCACACTCAGGTGTTTAGCAGCAGTGCTCCTGTAGCTCAGTGAATTTCTTCGCACTCAAGTGTTGAGCAGAAATCCTCCTGAAGTTCAGTGAATTTATCACACTTAAGTGTTGAGCAGAAATGCTCCTGAAGCTCAGTGAACTTCACATGTAGTGTTGAGCAGTGCTCCTGTCTTTTTGCGCCTGTCGCTTGCACCCATGGTGCCAAGTCAGGAGGGAGCAGGTCTTCATAGTTGCCCCTTATTGGCCCAACCAGACCTGGTTCCCATCGACAGCCTTCCTGACTTCCCCTGAACACTTTTTCAGGGACGGGGCATGATGGCACCTGCGTTCTACCCCTGGAGATTCCGGGCGGTCTTACTCTGAATGCGGAGGTTCAGGTGGCTATCACAGGAACATGTGATAGTTACCATCACTTCTGCGAGCACCCCCTGGAAAGAGGTAGTGTGCTTACGCTTTAGAAGTGGAACCTAGTCGTTGAGTGTGTCTTCTCTCCATGAGGAGATCCTGAAAGCTTTCGATCATTTCAGTGCTCTCTTTCCTGCAGGATGGGTTGGAGTAGGCTGTTTCCTCCACCCTCAAAATGATGTTGCCTCGGTGTTCTTGACGCTCATCATGATGCAGATGCGTGGGTAGCACGTCGTGATCGTCAGGTTCCTGAGTGAGCAGGGTATTGTAAATCCTTGCGTCCCTCTTTATCCTCTTGGGCCTTATCTCTGGTGCAACTGCACTGCAGAGACCGCCCCTGAGCCACTGCAAGCAGTGAGTTCAAAATTCTGTTAAATCAGTTGTCCTGTTCGCATGTTCTCTACTAGAGGACATGGACTTGCTCGCTTTGGTCAACGAATTGTGCCTGGAGTTCAGGCTGGCTAACTCTCACAAGCTGAGACCCTGGCCTGGATTGTGCCCAAGGTTCCTACCTCTCCCGTAATAGGAGTAGGTGGTGAGCCTACAAGCGCTGCCCCGGAGGAGGCAGACCCAGCCCTGGATTTCTCTGTCCGTCTGCTTCATAGCATTTAGACGTGTACAGAATGCAAGCCTTAGACCTCAGACCAGCTCTTATCTGTTAGGAATTCAGCAGAGAGGCGAAGGCTGTTTCCAAGCAAAGTTGGCCCACTAATGATGGCTGCCTTCATTTCGGTGAACAATTCCGAGATTCTCATGTCCACTTAGGTGTTGAGCTCCTCTATAATGAGTGTTTGCTCCGCCTGGGCGTTGTCAGAGTGCTTTGCTGACAGATTTTAGAGTTGGGGGCTGGGCGACACCTAGATTGAACCGCTGCTTCCCGTGGGCTCCTTTCTCATGAAGCCAGTTTCACCGTGAGCCCGGTTCAAGTGTCGGCTTGATGCGCCATTCCCCTCCTATGGATTGGATACGTGTGCCTTTCTACTCCAGTTGAGTTCCCTGAATCCGAACCCTGTTGAGTTCCTCCACACCCCTCCGACGTCGGACGTGTGGAACATCTGGTGTTAGGCCTACCACTCGTAAGCAGTGTGGAACCTGTGTTAGGCTGGGTCCATATGTTTTGGTCCCTACGGTGATCCCATATGTGTATTCTTCAACGATACGGCTCCCTATGGCGAGGCCGTGTCTTCCCTCGGCAGAGTCTCTGCCATCACTGTCCGGTGAGTCTCCCCCCGTTTTAGGCTGGAGCCACCCCAGTGACATTCCATATGTCATACTGCCCGTTCATCCGCCCAGTTCATATGTGTATTACCCACGTTACCTTCCTTCGGGTAGGATGCGGCTTCCACAGCGTCCCTTCCTTCCAATGTACGGGGAGCACTTTCCCAGTGGTCCTGTAGGAACAGCAGTGATTTCCCTGGCCTAAGCCCTGTCCTTTCCCGCCTTAAAATTGCAGGGGCATCATGAGGCTTTTGTCTAGGCACTGGAAGGTGGCAGCATCAGTGGCGTTTTCAAAGGTTATCCCCATTCAGTCGACATCGACTATGTCTGACGTTATCGACTGAAAGGGAGCATCCTGGTTGCGTATGCAACCCACCATTCCCTGAAGGAGGGAACGGAGGACGTATTCCCCTTGCCACTATCGCTGGACCACCGCTGACTCCGGGTTACGCTCGGCTCCTCAGCAAAAAGCAACTAGTGCGTGCATCCACTTCCACATTTATGTCTGCGCTGCAGGGGCGGAGTGTGTGATGCGAATCACGCACGCCAATTCCATTGGCTCGTTCAATAGTACTTGAAGAACATTGGCTCTCTGACGCGATCCCCATTCAGTCGACGTCGACTACGTCCTCCGTTCCCTCCTTCAGGGAACGATGGGTTGCATACGCAACCAGGACATTCCTAAAAGTCCAAATATTAAATAATTAATTCTCAACCCAATTTGAGTTGGGTTGTTTACAGTTAACTGTGCATTTTTACCACAAGTAGAAGAGAATGAGGGACTGTTTCCTCATTCTGGGCGTTCGGACCAGATCGATGACAGTGTACTTCCTCAGGTCTTGCATTTTCTCTGAGTTTTTTGCGCTCTGCAAAACAAAACAAACCCATTTTAACTTAAGGTATTCTTAAACTACATAACTCAGTATTACAAGTTGGAGACTATTTTGAATATTCATCTCTGAAGAGAACTGTAACTCTGTTACATGCCAGATGCAAATACAACTCCATTGCTCCATAATAGGTAAGTTCATCCAAAAATGAAAATTTGGTCACTGTCATGGTATGGGTTTTGTGTCTTGTTCCTTGTTCTTGTCTGTCATGTGATTCCCTGTTTGTCATGCGATCCTGCCATGTGTCTTGTCATTTGTTAATTGTCTGATCATTGTTCACAGGTGTTCCTTGTCTTGTAATTAGTCAGTGTATTTAAGCCCTCATGTTTGCCCTGTGTCTTTGTCGTGGATTGAATGTTTCTAGTCTTGAATGTTTCTAGTCTTGAATGTTTCTAGTCTTGAATGTTTCTAGTCTTGAATGTTTTAGTCTTGAATGTTCCTGCCGTTGTTCTTGTTTTGTTTCAGACCTTGTCCTGCCTTTGTTTTGTGTTTATAATTAAAGTTTGCGTTTGGGTCCTCACCAGCTTGCCTTCAGTGAATTGATTCACAACAGTCACACTTTGTATAAGCCCATATAGCAAGCATGTTTGGGCCACATGTGTATTATCTGGCACATATGGCCTAGATGTGGCATGGCTGAACAGATATGGGCCAAACTGTGACCATATTTGTTATGCCATAACTTTAAAATCTGCGGGAAATGCTTTCTTGGTTCGCAACTCATTTTGAGGTATATGGCCCAGATAACAATGAACACAGAACCATATGTGGTTGAGCTATGGCACACAGTGAGAAACACCGACTTGTGGTAAACATTTGGCATATACATGGAAAAACACAGGAATCCTAAAATTAAGTGGGCAGATGTCCGCCGTTCCACACCTCAGGTTGCTATGCATCTTCCCTCCTATTGGTGGAGTGAGACTACGGCGCTAATTTGACTGTGATGCGGAGACGCACGCGGGTGCCATTTACTCTGCTTTCCTCACGACTGTTCATTCAGGTAAGTGATATTTTGACACTTTAAAGTCTTATAATTGAAATATGCAGTATTATGTGTAAATATTGCACGTTATTAAGCGTTTAGTTATTCGTTTCATTGAGGAAGGAGTCAAATTAGCTAATATTTTCCTCAGTTTACCGCTATACAGTAAAGTTTAATGTATAGCTGTCCGCTGGTTTGCTGTTTTAAATTCAGATGTTTTTTGGCTATAAATCAACTTACACTGTCGTATAACGTTACATAAAATAGTATCGTATGTCATGTGTAATGTCTTTAACTTCTATGTACTTATATAAAAAATAATAAGTACAATGTACGTAGTTTTGATTTATTGCAAAAGGGATATGGGTAAGGTTAGGGACAGGTTTAGTGGTATGGGTGGGTTTAAGGCTGGGTTAAGGTGTAAGGGAAGGGTTAACAGTGTAAATATAGATGCAATTACTGAAATTAATTAAAGGTATAATTACATGCAGGTAATTATAGTAATATAAGTACAACGTAAATTGTATGTACACAATAAGTGCATTGTATAAAATGTTTACTTTAAATGTTAGTACATAGTAGTTAAAGACATCTAATATAGAGTGGGTCCGAAAATTCTTCTATTATTTACTCACCGTCATGTTGTTCCAAACCTGTATGCCATTCGAACAAAAAACTACTCATCACTCTTCCATTCAATTACAATGAATGTGGACTTTGTGTCACAAAACACAAATGGACACAAATGCATTATGAAAGTATCATAAAAGCAGTTCTTAGTCCATTATATTGTAACTCTTTTGAAGCCATATGATTTGTGTGAGAAACAACAAAATTGATGTTATTAATTTGTAATCTTTCCCTCCAATGAGCTCCTAAAGCCCACTAAACATTGTACTATTTTTGGAATCCTTGGCAGCTGGTCGCACACCAGACGAGAACTCACAGGTATTGCACACCAGATGTGTCATTCAATATTCTCATTCTCAAATTCACAGTGGCAGTAGAAAACAGTAAATCTAATCGTCATACAGGCAAAAGTTCACTTCAAAAATTAGCAAAGTGGTGTCAAAGGTTTGGTTGGTGGTGGGTTAGGCATTTGTCATCTCTGCCCTAACTTCCGGACTTCTCCAATCACTCTGCTTAAACCCTGCCCTTTTCTTACTATCGACTGCAAGCTTACATTCAGATCTGCCTCCATCCAATCAACAACTTTTTAAATAATCTGTTTCACACGGAAGTATGTTTGTCACAGAATGGAAGAAAAGATCAGAACATTTGGGATGTTTCCCTTGGACATACCCAGTTCAGGTCATGGCGTACCCAACTAATCAGCTCATGAATTAATTCAGTTTTGTTAAGTAAGGTAGATCTAAAATGAGCAATGCTGGGGAAGGTCTTAGAAGGGTTTGAAAACTCTGATGCTTTTGTGCTGTTTTTTGAAGCTAGAGGTTCTCATTTATTGTATTTCATTTTCATTTGTTGCTCCATGGAATTAGAAGTGACAAGTAAATGAATGATGACAAATTATTATGCCTTTAAGATTTTTTTCAGCTCGATTTCCAAGCTAAAGCTAACCCCATGTTGTGTTGTGCCAACTGTCTGTGCCAGTGGGCACATCATGGCAGTGCCTGAAGCCGAGGAGTGAAGTGATGCTTTAAATCTTCTTTGAAAACAAGTTTTGATAGAAACTTTAGTTTGTTCACTTTACATGTAAGTAATAGTCAAATAGTACGGGGCCCCTAAAGGGACATGGAGATGGAAAAAAATTGGGATGGGTGAAAAAAATATATTTTCAAATCTTTTGCGTTCCCCCGAGAAACTTTGCGTTCCAGCGCAAAGAGATTTGCGTTCCCAAACAAAAACTGTTGTGAGCTCTGACATACACTTCCCATTTAATGATCTGCTGGCAGCGTTTCAGACAGCTCCGTACATTAACAATGGAGCAGTTCATAGTGTTTGAACTTGGACTCAAATATAAAGAAATGCAGTCAGTTAGTGCTTATGAGTTCAGTAAGGATGGCAATATATTCAAAGATTTGAACTTCCCGGAACAATAACTCGTGAGCTAAACGTTGTTAAAACACAAATGACAAACACAAATGATTTACAATCATAGTAACATAGACAACGAGCTACAACCAAATTTTCCTCAAAACGAGCTTTATATTAAAAATTGATCTCTATTAGCAAGCGGCTGAAAGACAAGTACGAAAGGACCGTCTGCAAAGTGCAAAACCCCCCAAAAAATGTTAAATAGTCATTAATTTTAATGTTACACATTGTAGTGTCACCAAATTTGGTTTACACATCAATGGTCTCCTCCAGATCATACTACAACACTTAGTTTGATAAAATGTGCTTTTGCATTTATATTATGAACAATATTCATTTTTTTAAATTTACCTGACGCTTTTATCCAAAGCGACTTACAATTGCTATGTATGTCAGAGGTCGCACGCCTCTGGAGCAATTAGGGGTTACGTGTCTTGCTCAGGGACACATTGGTGTCTCACAGTGGATTCGAACCCAGGTCTCTCACACCAAAGGCATGTGTCTTATCCACTGCGCCATCACCACCCCACTCATCATTCAATAACTTCACTGTAAGACACTGATATAATAGCTGATATAAAAAATTGGATGACTAGTAATTTCCTACTACTAAATTCTGAAAAAACAGAGATTCTAATTATTGGACAAAAATCTTCCACACGTAATAACCTAGAATACTGTTTAACACTTGATGGCTGCTCTGTTAAGTCTTCGTCGTCAGTTAGGAACCTGGGTGTGCTCTTTGATACCAATCTCTCATTTGAAAGTCACGTGTCTAGTATCTGTAAAAGCGCATTTTTCCATCTTAAAAATATATCTAAATTACGTCATATGCTCTCATTGACAAATGCGGAACAATTAGTTAATGCGTTCATGACCTCAAGGCTAGATTATTGTAATGCTCTACTGGGTGGTTGCCCTGCAGGCTTAATAAACAAACTACAGCTAGTTCAAAACGCAGCCGCTAGAGTTCTTACCAGAACCAGGAAGTATGACCATATTAGCCCGGTTCTGTCAACACTGCATTGGCTCCCTATTAAACATCGTATACATTTTAAAATATTGCTGATTACTTACAAAGCACTAAATGGTTTACCTCCGCAGTACTTGAGCGAGCTCTTAACCCATTATAGTCCTTCACGTCGATTGCGATCTCAAAATTCAACTAACTGTTGTAGCATAACCAGCAGGAGAGTAGTGATGTGTGAGATGAATTTGGTGGCACTACAGTGTTTTACAGTGAAGTTATTGAATATTTTACATAATATTAAATGTGCAAAAGGGTTTTGGGTTTTACACTTTGCAGACGGTACCTTACTCTGACTTGTCTTTCAGCCGCCTGTGTCACGCTTTTGGCTGCGTGAGGCATGTCGAAGCAGACTCAGATGAAAGGATGAAGTGACAACAGGAATTTAATATAAACAGAAACGAACCAAAACTACAACTCAGTGTTGACGAGAACCGACCAGGGAGAACTGAAACGAGGGAGACTATATACACAGACAAATGAGGAGACTAAGGGGGCTTTTACACTGGGCTCGTTTGCTGCGGTCCGAGCCCGGGAGCGATTGTTCCCGGCGCCCCCCGCAGTGTTGGTCTGGTTTCACACTCAACTTGATTCTTTCGAACTCTGGTGCGTTTGCGTGCATCTTACGTAATTGCAAACGTGTCACAGGTGTCACAGTGACAGTACGCCCCCTCCTGGAAGGCGCGGCCTCGCGCCGTAACGAAAGAGATGAAGGCGGGGAGGTGGGGGTTTGGGAGGAGGAGGAGCAGGTGGAGGGCTTGCAACAGGAGTGGGCGAAGGACTGGAGAAGGTCGGTGGATTACTGGGAGAAGAAGAGGTTCCAGGCAGAAGGGTCAGAAGGGTCTGATCCAGGATGGTACCGGCAGTTCGGGAGACCAGGGCGGAGCAGGCTGTGCAGGCGGTCAGGGCAGAGACGACGGAGGGAGGAGCCATGGTGGAGGCAGGGCTGGGTTTTTTTGGGTCGGTTCTTCTGTCACGCTTTTGGCTGCGTGAGGCACGTCGAAGCAGACTCAGGCGACAGGATGACGTTACAACAGGAATTTAATATAAACAGAAACGTACCAAAACTACAACTCAGTGTTGATGAGAACCGACCAGGAAGAATTGAAACTAGGGAGACTATATACACAGACAAATGATGAGACTAAGTGACAACAGGTGCACACGGTGAGTGATGATGACTGATGAGGATGATGACAGGGAACAAGTGAAACTGATTAACAAGAAAACACATGGTGCACAAACACAGAAGGCAAAACAAAGTCCAAGACAGGTGTCACAGTTACAGCCTGCTTAGAGACCAATTTATATTACAAAGCTCGTTTTGAGGAAAATTGGGTTGTAGCTCGTTGTCTACGTTTCGATGATTGTAAATAGGTGTCTTTTGTGTTTTAACAACGTTTAGCTCACGAATATATTGATCTGGGAAGTTCGAATCTGCGAATATATTGCCAACTTTACTGAACTCTTTAAGCACTCACTGACCGCATTTCTTTAAATTCGAGTCCAAGTTCAAACACTATGAAACGCCCATTTTTAACGTCCGGAGCTGTCTGAAACACTGCCAAGTGGGACATTAAACAGGAAGTGTCTGTCCGAGGCGAGCTCACAACAGTTTTTGTGAGGGAAAGCAAATATCTTTGTGAGGGAATGCAAAAGTTTTGTAAAGGAACCCAAATATCTTCACGAGGGAACGCAAAAAATTTGAAAAATATTTTTTTCTCCCATCCCAAATTTTTTCCACCACCACGTCCCTTTAGGGGCTCCATAAAATAGTCATGTCAGTATAGTGAAAAATCTGACTAGTGAGACTAAGAGTATGCCACACCTGACAGAGTTCAAAGTTGTTGTCCACCAGAGGTTTGCCGTTAATAAGTGCCGCCTTGCGAATTAGATCCAATGCCTCTTCATGCTTCTTATTGGCCATTAACCAACGGGCAGACTTAGGAAGCACCCTGAGAATAAACACAAAAAAAACAAAAAAACATGCATAACAAGAACACATGGCCTCAAAAGTACCTGGAAAATTATGGACACTTAAGTCTCATGCCTTTACATAAGATACATTTATAAACATCCCAAATTGTCCTCGTCCGCTCTCTCCTTCCCTCTTCCTGTGCAGTATTAGAGAAGTCAATATGTGTCCTATGTGGCCTATTTGTGTTTGCTGTAGAAGAGTTTTCAGCTCCTCTGCAACTCACCAGATGTAGAACACGAAGAGGAAGCCAGGGGCAGATATGGCCAACTGCAGTTTACGCCAGTCTCGGATGAGGTAGGCCACCCCTGCAAGGAGGATGTAGCCAAAACCAAAGAAATAATCTGTGATGACACCTGCCAGCATGCGCTTTTTGGGGCCCGTCCACTCAGTACCTGCAAAATTAAAAGACAAAATGCAGACAATATACGATAATCTCCACTCACATTAAATCAGAAAGTCCCAGTCCCAGAAACAAATGAGTGGTAGTTGAGCTTTCCCACAGCTTTTTTATCTACATTTAACCAACGATCAGTACCCCACAATTTCCAAATCATTAGACTCTGACTGGGCCTGGTCTCAGACTAACATTATCTCAGATTCTGATCGAGTCTGGAACACAGGAGTTTGAAAGGATATATTTATTGGATAACACTTTAGAATACTGTTCTGTCATTAATAAATAACTACACAGGAACAAATGAGTAACGCATTACTAACATTCTAGTATCTACTATTAACTAACAAGAAACAGGATAGTAATTCCTTCGGACGAATTTGGCTGCATTACTAGTGGGCTACCATGATCCTCACTGCAGAATACTGTTCCAAATAATTAGTAATTCCTTTAGAAGGATGTAGTAATATTTGAGTCATTACTATCTAGAACCTTCCACAAATCTCCAAAGCTTACAGTGACATCAGTCATTACTAGAGAGTCATCATGATTTTCACTTTAGAATACTGATACAAATAATTAGTAATTCCTTCTGACGGATTTGGTAAAACTTGTGTCATAACTAGTGGGTTACCATGATCTTCACTTTAGAATTAATTATACATCATGCCTTATTCACATGAATTATGAACCTGATCTGTATATAGTAGTTCTCAGAAGTCCCTTAATAGTATGAAATAGTCAAGTCAAGTCAAGCCAAGTTTTATTTATAGAGCACAAGTTTAACACAACCATAGTTGATCCAAAGTGCTTTACAGTACAGTAAAATAAATCAATCAAATAAAATAAAGAGAGAAGTAGTAGAAAAAATGAGATAAAAATCAAGTATCAAAATCATTCTGTGTATATACATACATACATACATAACGTAGAACACCGACTAATTTAAAATACGTACACAACATTACTCGAATGCAAGAGAGTAAAAATAGGTTTTTAAGCTAGATTTAAAAGCAACCAGAGATGGAGAGGTCCTGATGTTTAAAGGTAAATTGTTCCAGAGCTTTGGGGCGACTACAGAGAAAGCTCAATCACCTTTTGATTTACACCTGGAACGAGGGACAGATAAAAGTGACTGATCGCAAGATCTTAGTGACCTAGAGGCTGTGTGTGGGCTAATAAAATCACAAATATAATCTGGGGCCAAACTATGTAGAGCCTTGTATGCGAAAAGAAGGATCTTAAAGTCGACTCTAAATTTTATTGGTAGCCAATGCAATGAGGCAAGAACAAGGGAGATATGATCCCTTTTCTTAGTTCCTGTTAACAATCTGGCTGCTGAATTTTGTACCATCTGCAACCGAGACAGTGTAGTTTGAGGTAGGCCAAGAGGATCAAAATAGACTCCAAGGTTTTTTGCATGATTGTGTAGGTTGTTACTTAAGGCACCTAGCTGTGTTTTAATGGAGTTGTTGTTATCAGCAGGACCCAGGAGAAGGACTTCGGTTTTATTTTCATTCAGTTGCAGTGAGTTATTTGTCATCCAGGTCTTGACTTCCTTGAGGCACGTGAAGAGGTTGTCTAATGAAAAGTAATTTTTCTGGTTTGATTGGGAAATATAGTTGGAGGTCGTCTGTCACAGTGTCTGGTTGTGTTTCCCTGGGTTGTCACTAGAGGTCCTCGCTCTCACGGTGTCTTTCAGATTTGACTTCAATTCCCAGCATTCTGTGTGTCATTCATCAGTTCATTGCACTCAGCTGTTTCCCATCACCTTGTTAGATCTGTGTGTATATATACCCTCGCTGTTTCTGTGTTAGTTGTCGAGTCCTTGTTAGATGTCCTCACACCTCCTGGTTGGTTTCTTATCTGTTCCTGTATTTTGTTATTCTTGTTGGATTGCTTACATGGTATTTGACCCTTGCCTGGACTGGATTACGCTTTACGGATTACCCCAAATAAATATATCTAACTGCACTTGGATCTGCTGTCTCTCTCTCGTGTGTGTCGTGACAGAAGGACTCGACCACTAATAGATCCAGCAGTACGGGTACGATCCGGTCGGTATGTGGATACCGCGTAGCGAGATTTTCCCTCCGGGAGGGGATGAAGGATCCTCGATTTCTTTGTTTGCATATTTTTCAATGTGTGCTAGAAGGAATGAGGAGACCACAGCCGCCAGGCTCGTACAGGAGACGGTAACTTCCCCAGAGATGGCAAGTTCGATGCCACCCACACGCCATCGTGGACGGAGGAGGAGGAGGAAGAGACACAGTCCGTCTGCCCAGCCAGAGACCGCTCACATCACGTCTGTCGATCCAGAGACCGCTCACGTCACGTCTGCCGATCCGGAGACTGCTCACGTCCCGTCTGCCCAGCCAGAGTTTGTTCATGTCCCGTCTGCCCAGCCACAGACTGTTCACGTCCCGGCTGCCCTGCCAGAGACTGTTCACGTTCCGTCTGCCCAGTCAGAGACTGTTCACGTCCCGTCTGCCCAGTCAGAGACTGTTCAGGTCACGTCTGCCCAGCCAGAGATGGTTCACGCCACATCTGCCCAGACAGAGACGGCTCACGCCACGTCTGCCCAGTCGGAGACAGATCGGGAGATGCCCATTCTCGTGGCCGGAGGGGCACTGATCGGCTATTTAGAGCGTCTAGCTCGGATCCTGGAGACGCCCTTCAGACCTTTAGTGTCTGCTGTTCTAGAGCCGGAGCCAGTGTCTGCTGTTCCAGAGCCGGAGCCAGTGTCTGTTCCAGAGCCGGAGCCAGTGTCTGTTCCTGAGCCTGTTCCAGTGTCCACAGACAAGATGGCCGCCGCCGGGCCGGTGTCTGTTCCTGAGCTGGTGTCTGTTCCTGGTCCTGAGCCGTGTCTACTGTTCCTGAGCCGGTGTCTGCTGTTCCTGAGCCGGTGTCTGCTATTCCTGAGCCGGTGTTTGTTCCTGTTTCTGAGCCGGTGTTTGTTCCTGTTTCTGAGCCGGTGTCTGTTCCTGTTCCTGAGCCGGTGTCTGTTCCTGTTCCTGAGCCGGTGTCTGTTCCTGTTCCTGAGCCGGTGTCTGTTCCTGTTCCTGAGCCGGTGTCTGCTATTCCTGAGCCATAGTCTGCTGTTTCTGAGCCAGTGTCTGTTCCTGAGCCGGAGCCAGTGTCTGTTCCTGAGCCAGAGCCAGTGTCTGTTCCTGAGCCGGAGCCAGTGTCTGCTGTTCCAGAGCCGGAGCCAGTGTCTGCTGTTCCAGAGCCGGAGCCAGTGTCTGCTGTTCCAGAGCCGGAGCCAGTGTCTGTTCCTGAGCCGTGGTCGCCCGAGTGGTTGTCTTCGCCCTGGCCGCCCGAGGGGTCTTCACCGCCCTGGCCGCCCGAGGGGTCTTCACCGAGGTGTCTTCACCGCCCTGGCCGCCCGAGGGGTCTTCACCGCCCTGGCCGCCCGATGGGTCGTCTGCTTCGCCCTGGCCGCCCGGTGGGTCTTCTGCTTCGCCCGGGCCGCCCGATGGGTCGTCTGCTTCGCCCTGGCCGCCCGATGGGTCGTCTGCTTCGCCCTGGCCGCCCGATGGGTCGTCTGCTTCGCCCTGGCCGCCCGATGGGTCGTCTGCTTCGCCCTGGCTGCCCGGTGGGTCGTCTGCTTCGCCCTGGCCGCCCGGTGGGTCGTCTGCTTCACCCTGGCCGCCCGGTGGGTCAACTGCTTCGCCCTGGCCACCCGATGGGTCGTCTGCTTCGCCCTGGCCGCCCGATGGGTCGTTTGCTTCGCCCTGGCCGCCCGATGGGTCGTCTGCTTCGCCCTGGCCGCCTGATGGACTGTCTGCTTCGCCCTGGCCGCCCGATGGACTGTCTTCTTCGCCCTGGCCGCCGGCTAAACCATCATCCCCTGTTTCTGTTCCCTTTCATGGACCTGGCCCACCATCCCTCCCCCTGATCCTCCACCGTTCCACCTCCCTCCTGAACTCTTGTGTTGTGTTGTGTTGTGTCGTCTGGTAGCCGCTCCGTAGAGAGGGGGTACTGTCACAGTGTCTGGCTGTGTTTCCCTGGGTTGTCACTAGAGGTCCTCGCTCTCACGGTGTCTTTCACATTTGACTTCAATTCCCAGCATTCTGTCTGTCACTCATCAGTTCACAGTTTCCCATTACCTTGTTAGATCTGTGTGTATATATACCCTGGCGGTTTTTGTGTTAGTTGTCGAGTCCTTGTTAGATGTCCTCACACTTCCTGGTTGGTTTCTTATCTGTTCCTGTATTTTGTTATTCTTGTTGGATTGCTTACATGGTATTTGACCCTTGCCTGGACTGGATTATGCTTTACGGATTACCCCAAATAAATATATCTAACTGCACTTGGATCTGCTGTCTCTCTCTCATGTGTGTCGTGACATCGTCAGCGTAACAGTGATAATTTATGTTATATTTCTTGAATATTGAGCCTAAAGGTAACATGTAGAGAGAAAACAAAAGAGGGCCAAGAATGGATCCCTGTGGAACACCACAATGGATCGGCGCAGAGGGTGAAGTGAATGACCCCATATTTACAGAGAAGGTCCTCCCCTTTAAGTATGAGGCAAACTCAATTATTTTAAGTAATTGAGATGAAGACACTGGTTGAAAGTTTGTAAAGCTACTTTACTAGTAGTTACTAATTAGCTAATAGTGAACTACGCATTCAACTGAGGGATACTGAGGGATACATACTAATTTATCAGAGTTTCTTGTTAGTTAATAGTAGTTACAAGAGTGTTAATATTTCGTTACTCGTTTTTTCCTGTGTAGTTATAAATTAATAAATGGAACAGTATTCTTAAGTGTTACAATATATTGTTATTATCAAGAATATCCTCTCGCTACTAAAATTACAAGAATAGCTACAATTTCTTTTTAACAGTCAATTTTTTTTCTATTTCCAGAAAGCTTGGCAAAATAGAACTACTAGAGATCCACTAGAGTCTTTAGTGGATCTCTTACTTACCCAACACAAATGCATTCATAATCACTGCAGACACAGTCATGCCCACCACGAAGCGAAGCAAGACATAAATGTAGAAATTTGGGGCGAAAGCGACCCCCACTCCAAAGATGGCCTGTACTGCTAAACCAGTCAATATGATAATTCTGCGGCCATACCTGAAACAGCACAGAAGCGTAGTTAATTAAGCTCAGATAGTCATTAATTTCCCTAGAAAATAGGTTCTGATGTGTCTACTTTTGTGAAAAGAAGCGTGCTTAATTGTATTGATTGTTCAGAACACTTGTAGTGCACATCAGATCTAATAAGTAATGCCTATCGCAGAGAATATAATATTTAGGAAATAAAAGGCCACTTAAGTGTACTTAGAGTACACTTTAATTACATAATGACTAAATCGTTATGTTTTGATAATCTTTTGTCATGCTTTAAATAAACTGTAGTGTGTTATTTGCTAACACAATTAAGGTTAATATATTTTAAATGTTCTAAATTGCAGCTTTTAAATATGTGCAAATACAAATATATTTAAAAACATAATTGAAATATGCAATTAAGGATCCGAAAACATTACATTTCGTTCACACTTAATTATATTATTTTATTATTTTCATAATAGGAATGCTTTTTAAAAGTATGCTAAAGTGTACTTCTTTTTCACAAGGGTGGACTGGACTAGTCTATTCTAAAATGGCTGCGTATAATATTTCACGCATTCCTGTAGCTCAAACAGTAGACAATGGTTTTAGTAACACGACATGAGTTTGATTACCAGGTAACGCTTGGACTGAACAATTGAACACACCCAGGATGCAATGTAAGTTGCTTTAATATTTGAGAGGGTCCTTGCTACAGACGTATAGGATGTTTTAAATGTGCACATGCACCAATGTTTATTCATTAAAACTATTCATAGAATTATATGTAAATGGTACACAAATTCACAAAATTGCTTCACAAATTATTAGTATTTTGATGTTATCTTCACTAAACTTTGTTTAACTTTAAACCTTCTTGACTGCATTTGCACAGCTTTGAGGTATTTAAGTATTAGTGCCCCTTTGCATTGGCAATTTGTGAAAAGTGGCTCTAATAACACAAAACAATACAATACAAAATGCACACTTGACTCTATTCGTTTAGACAAATATTGCTACAGACTGAAGAGCACACAGCGAATGAAATCTTTTTCAACTGCGCATTAAAACATCCAGTCCGTCGTGAAAACACACTATGCAGTGGATTCGATCCTTTATGTCATCATTCTACGGTCTGTAACTAGGAGTACTTGTAACATTTTGGCTTAAAATCATATGACCCAGACTACATTAATTACATGTGCACATCACTTGCATTGAAGATAAGCATTTTATGCTGACCACAATATTGTTTGTGTGGTGAATTACTGTCTGCCAAGTGCATGAAACCATCAAAGTTTAATTTTGAGCAATAAGCTATTTTGGTACTATTTTGGGTCCAATGTAAAATCTGGGTCTTGAAGCAACCACTGTTATACAGTAGAGGGTTCACAGTCTCATCTATCAACGTCTGTCATCTTTCTCCTATTTTAGAGAATTACATTCTATATTCTCCCTTCAGTTCATTCAGCAGTTAATGTTTTCACACCACAGTGCTGCTATTGTCTCTTCAACTCTGAAATGTGAACATGTGCTGCTTATTAGAGCCGCTCTCTAAAACCACTGCCTTTCCAATACCTCAGAAACCTTCTGATTTAGCTACAGCACAAGAAGGCATTTCAAGTCAAATCACCACTTCTCCCTATAAATATCAGTAAATAAAACCAAGACCACTTAACTAGAGCTCCACATACAGGACAGAAGCCCTCCCAGACTTGTCAAAAGTGTGACCGAGCATGAACTGTGTTTCTCACAAACAGTCACATTTGTCAGCTTGCTGATTTGCTGTGTTGAGATGAATGTGTGTGTTGTGTATAGCGTTTTCCAGAGACCAGTTTGTGTAAAACATCCAAACGTTCCTGGTATTTAAGCACTTGTCAAGACACGCAAAAGTTTTTACGCATTTCAAGTTACCTTGAGGTTCTTTTACTTACTTATCAGCAAGGGCACCAAACAGCACAGCTCCAACCAGTAGCCCAAACATATAGATAGAAGAACCTATGTTGTTCAAAGTGGCATTTTCACACACAAGATCCCACTGTTATATAAGGTGACAAGGAAAAAAGAAAATTAAACAGTGTTATACTTCATAACCAGGTCATACAAAGTATGGTGGCTGGTTGTTATTGGTCCAAGGTCACTATCAGTCCTAACAAGCTTGGCCAAGATGGTCTTCTAGCTCAAAACCCAGTCCACTATTTGGTACAGTAACCCACTAATTGTCCATCTTAGATTAACCAATGACAAGCTTATTACCATATAAATCAGCTATTACTGGAAACTTACTTTAGTTTTTTTTAGTTTTTTAATTCAGCAGGGATTTGAAGAGTCAACTTCTTGGAAAAAAACATGTTCAAAACTTGTACCTTTAGGGGTACAACAGCTTGTCTTTGATGCACAACTTTGTACATTATCTACCCCTAAAAGGTGCATATTAGTACATTTAGGGCCAGATTTACTAAACAGGGCAAATTAGCTTAAGGCCACAATTCCAAAAAAGCGCAGATGGGAGTAGAAAGTTCTGCGAATGATCTACTGAGGAAGTGCAAATTAAAGAACACAGACACAGCCGGATCATTTCCATAATGACCAAAACAATCTACCAAGAGAAGTGCAAATTAGCGTCTGGTTTAAGACATGCTTTTTTTGGTCGGTAAATAATGTTGCAAATACCAGTAAATTGACTAGCGCAAACATTAGTAAATCACCATAAATCATTTAAATAATCTCCTCCCATAAATTTTGTGTCTGAAAGGGAAACAAATTTTTAACACCACAAGAGGGTTTGCGCTGGCGCAAGCTGTTAGTAAATCTGGCACTTTGAGAAGTAATATGTATCCTTAAGGATTATATGAACCATAGTAAGGTACAAAGATGTCCATTTGAGGGTACTGCCTCAGTGACAAGCTACTGCACTCCTAGAGGAACAATTTTTTGCATGTTTTTTTCCTCCAAGTGTACATAATTATTTCAGAATCACATTTGGGCATTAACTCTCATCTCCCTTCCAGTGTCTTCGGCAGGATCTTAGAATTACTTTGGTTTAGAAGCTTTCTTTTCTCACTATATACACCTGGACTACAGAAAGATCGGTGTCCTCTGTGCCCCTTCCCCAGGCCTTTCCTCCACATCAGCCCAGCAGCTGGACAGCAGAGAGCAGTATCAGATAGTCGGCTCCTGTTGTGAGGTTGGGCCCAGATCCAGTGTTTGTAAATCAAAGCAGGTTCTGAGGTCCTGGCCAAGAGGTCCTGCTGTGAGCAACCCATCTCGCTGGTCACATGTCCCAAAAGGAACGCAGTTCCATTAGTCCATTTTGCAGTCCTGTGAGCTACACCTCTTTAATGAAGCAGATTTAGATGCCTTCACTACAGGAGGCCAGAAACTCTCAATGTAGTCTGCGCCCAAACCATCTAAACCACAATATATGACTGGCTCTGACACCACCAGAGAGAGAGAGACACTTAGAAAGCTTCATGCGAGAAACGTTGTGCATGTAACATCACAAAACTTCCACATCCTGTTATACAACCAAAATATTTTAAGATTAGTACTCACCTCTGTGACAATAGTGCTGAGAAAGACTTCCTTGCTGAACTCCCATCCTGCGCAGCTGTTTGCGGAAGACGGGTGCTCTGTAATTGGTAGACTATGATTAAGCTGGGACAGATGAAAGGATGTGCAGGACTCCCCAGGACCAATGCTGAAGTTGAGGCCCGGCCCAGAGCCACCACTGTTGCCCGTTGACCAGGCGGATCTGCACAGGTGAGGGGGCACGGCCCCAGTGAAGACAGACACCAACATGTGGAAGGCCAAGAAGATCTGTGGCAGACAGATCCAAACATAAAGCGTCTTCTGGAAGCGTCCAAACCCTCCGATCCGGTCCAGGACCTTGTCAAAATTCATCCTGCCTGTCTTGAATGTCACTTCATAGAAGCTAACACTGTATCTATTTAGGTGAAGCTGACTGGGCCCACGAGTCTTAGGACACAACAGAAGTTGGTGTGTAAGCGAATATGTGTGTAATGCTCTAGATAATGTCCGGTCAGTATTATGATATTATTAATGCTATGTGATGGAGGTCTGGTTTTGGCCAGGAGTGACAGGCGCCTGTGAATGGCTGGTTTAGTTCTACTCACACCTGTAGCAGAGAGAGAGAGAGAGAGAGGGGGAGAGAGAGGGAGGGAAAGAGAGAGGCGGAGAGCGCTGCAGCAGAGTTCTGGCTGTTTGAGTTGTTTGAGGGAAATATAAGGAGGGGAGGGCTGGGAGTGACCTAGATATCTGAAATGAACCAGTGAGCATGAGAGGGAGGGACCAATGTATGAAGGGGTGGAGATGATCTATTCCACAAGGTTACGATTACTTTCACCCTCTCTCTCTATCTGCATTACAAACTCAAATGCACTGTTTCGTTCGTCTCCTTGCCAAACTCCCCCCTCCACTTGTTTCTTCCTCTTTCTTTTTGTTTCATTCACAGACTTTATGTCTGTGTGAAAGAGAAGGGTGGAAGTGTAAGAGAAAAAAATGAGGTTTAATTGTTAGTTTGTCATCTCTGTCAATCAACATCAGTGATTTCATTTTGTTACATTGCACACAATAATTAAGTCTCCTGAGCTGTGAAAGAGCTACAAACTTTACCTCTTTAGTGAGGTATTTTGGCGCTAAATGTGCCCTTTAAGTGGATATGTACATACATGTATGTAAGATTATTCTGAAGAAAGGCAAATTCTGCATGATAGGGGCCAGTTCAGGACCAAGCAAACAGTTGATAAAACTGAGAAGACAGCCTGCTCTTTTGTGTTCGAACTACCTCTCCCTATCTGTTTCTTTGCCTATTTTTCATCAAGTCTTTTTGGCTGGAGTCAGGAGTTTGAGGATGGAACAGGTCAACTGGACAGATAATGTTGAGAAAAATCCAAAGGGCTAGTAGGACCATAGAGGGGAGGTGAAATTAATTAAGGGGGAGTAATGTGGCTGCTGTTTTCCAGCATTCTTCAGAGAGGCGTGGATATGGGATAAGCCACACACCCATCCACACTAACTCAATAAAAGGGTGTTTCTTAAATTAAGGGAATTTTTTATTGCATGGGGCTGATTTCAACCCATTCATGTTGTTATATGAAGATGCATTGTCATTTAAAAGGCATTTTCCATGCCTTGATTTATTTTACCTATATTTCAAATGTCATTTTTTGCTTTGATTGTCCCAGAACACGACTTTAAATCTTAAGATAGAAAAGTTAATCAAATATTATTACATTTGAAAAACTATGGCAACTTAAATTGGAACATAATCAATTATCAATGAATCAACTTTAACACATAATATCAGTCCCCTGGCATCTTTTCTCTCATAACCAACAATTCTGGCCCTTACAAAGTTTTTCTGTTTTGTTAGTGTACTTGGTTAGAAAGGTGGCACAAGTATCAATAAAGAACAAGGATACGATGAAATATACGTCAAGATGTTAAAGAAAAAAAACAATGTGAATATCACTTGTAAAATATGTTTTAATGTATGTAATTTCTAATTAAAGGGATAAACATTATGTCATCATGTATATTATGCTGTCTTTTTGAGAGTAAAATGCATTACATTTGGTTGATTGATTTGTTGTTGAGGTTAAAAATATTGTTTTTAACTGCCTCATCTTCAATAACAGTCTCTTTGCAAAACCCAGAGGCATCTTGTTGATATAAGTATAAGATTTGACAAATTTTCACACAATTTATTTAGTTATTACCATTGCATCTATGGAATAATGGAATCTAAACAATGTCACCCTATTACATCATGACAGGCCAAGTTTCTGAACATAGACGTGTAAATACTGGTAGCCATGTATTCTTGTAGTTTGACTTCAGAACGTTAAAGATGTTCAGAGCAAGTTGTTTTTACATGTTCGTTTCATAGAATATTCTTTTTTCAAGGTTTTGATTTCTGAATTTTAGTGTTTGTTTTTATAATATATCAAACAAATCAGATGTTTCATTATATGGCCCCTTTAAAGTGTGAATTACATTCGAATGACATAGGAGAACTGGAATGCTGGTCAACAGGAACCACACTGTAGCCCCTCTCAGCAGGGTTGAAATGCTTCCTTATACTTCTGTGTTCAGGGTATTTAAACAGACCTCTTCTGTCGTAGGTTGGTCTACAGAGCAGGTTCTAATGAGAATACAGCATGCAAAGACTAACAGTGCCTGCATTCAGTTTTAAAAGCTATAGTAATTATAATTTACTGCCATTCCTCGAAACACACATATTTTTACACAGAGAATAAAAATACACAAAGTGCTAGTGTAAAGTGCTCATGGGGAACGATTTATCAGAATTCCTCAACTTGTTTCTGAATTTGTATTTTGGGGGGAAACACTTATTAAGCAGGATTACAAAGTTAGTTCTCTGCACTGGTCTGTTTCATTTGTGAAATGAGTGTGTGCTAACAGAGGTCAAATGCCTAATATCCTATTGATTAGAGCCCTTTCCAGCTCTAGCATTTTCTTGGTTGTTAAAAAACTGTTAAAAGCTTTATTAGAGAGCAAGAGGAACTCCAAGACAGTTTGAGCTAATGCCACAGGGGATTTCCAAAGTATTGCTATTGCACTTATTGTAAAGCTGAACTGGTAACACTTTATAATAACTGCACGCTATTAATCATTAGTTAAGCATGAGTAAACAGTTAGTTCATCATTTATAAAGCATTAATAGACATTAATAAGCAGTTTATAAATACAGCTATAAATGCTTTTTTCTTGATTTATAAGCATATCTGTGATTAAATAATAATATTTAAATTAAGTATAGCATTATTTACAAACCAGTTATTTAAGAGTTGTCAGTGGTTCATAAGATCACTTAGAAAGTATAAGTAAATGGAGTAAATTCAGGTAGTTATAAGCATTTAGTAGTGGTCAGTTAACTATTTTTTGTGAGCTCGTCTAAAGTGAGGACTATTCATGCCTTTTAAAGCATTTATAAAGGAGATTTAAAGACTCAGTTATCTTCTAAACAGGAAAATGAAACAAACACAACACAGTGATACAGAACATAAAAATATTTAGCAGCCTTTAAATCTCCTTTGCAAATGCTTTACAAGGCATAAATAGTCCTCACTTTAGATGAGCTCACAAAAATAGTTAACTGACCAATACTAAATGCTTTATAACTACCTGAATTAACCCTGAATTACAGTATAAATACATGTTAATAAAGCATTTATTAACACACTAAGTAACTATTACTATATGTCTGAATAATAAGATGTATGAATGTACATTTAAATAGTTTATTAATCATTTACTTACACTTTCTAACTAATCTTAAGAACCACTGACAACTCTTAAATAACTGGTTATTGCATACTTAAGTATGCAATACTTAATTTAGAAATGATAAATTGATCATTAATAAAGTATGAAAATACAATTATTAAACACATTATAGATATTCTTTTAAATCAAGAATAAAGCATTTATAGCTGTATTTATAAACGGCTTATTAATGTCTATTAATGCTTT
This sequence comes from Gila orcuttii, assembly GCA_026230005.1. Taxonomy (NCBI): domain Eukaryota; kingdom Metazoa; phylum Chordata; class Actinopteri; order Cypriniformes; family Leuciscidae; genus Gila; species Gila orcuttii. Next base: position 16,900,289 of record JAPDVR010000012.1, read on the forward strand.
ATAAATTATGAATTAACTGTTAACTAATGCTTAACTAATGATTAATAGCGTGCAGTTATTACCGAGGAAGGGTTTATTGTGATTAATTGCATTTAACATAAAAGTTTTTGTTTACATAATATATGTGTATGTTGATTAATATATTTATATATATTATATAAATGTCAATGTGTGTGTGTGTGTGTGTGTGTGTGTGTGTGTGTGTGTGTGTGTGTGTGTGTGTGTGTGTGTGTGTGTGTGTGTGTGTGTGTGTGTGTGTGTGTATATACACACATATACTATGTAAACAAAAACGTTTATGTTAAATGCAATTAATTGCGATTAATCAATTTGACTGCACTAAAAAAACACAAAGATTTCATTCTCAAATATCTTTGTAATTTAACCAAGATGTTGTTAAATAGAAGCTATCTGCTTGATCAGGTAAGTACAGAATACAGAATGAGCTCTGTGAAAGCTAAACTGATGATGTGAATTAACAAACTGAGTTAATTTCTTATCTGACTGAACCACCTGAAAGTGAGCATAGTCACAAAAATAATTATCTTTGGGATTGGACAAACAAACAAAACTAGAGGGTTTTCACATATCATGGAAAAAGAACCCGATTGCGTACAGAAAGGCCTTAAAAACTGCTAGATCTGCTTATTTTTCGAATCTCTTAGAAAAAAACAAACACAACCCTGGGTATTTATTTGATAGAGTGGCTTAATTAAAAATAAATATACCGTAAAACTTCAAATAATAGCCGAGTCCCAAATAGACGTCTCTTTTACACGCCTGGTGTGGCGACAGGTTTGGGTAAGCCCGGTCTCAAATAGAGGCCGGGTCTGTTTTTTAGTTTCGGGTTGTATTTAATCTTCTAAAACCCGTCAGATCGTCTGCTTTTTGGCGGCCGCCAAAGCAAATTTGTGTCCCGCCAAAGCCTTTTTTGATCGTTGAGTGATGTAGAATAGAATGACTGCTGAGCAGAGAGATCGCCCCGGCCGGGCGCGCGCACTCTCACGTCTTCAAACAACACGAGTGCTGTCTTGCTCTCTCTCCCTCGCGCATATTAATCAAAATCAATTGACACGATAGTAAAAGGTCGGAAGACCGCAGTTTCACGTGGAGCATTTGGAGATTTTTAGAGATTAGAGTCGGAACAACAATGTTGTTTTAGGAACAACATCTCAATGAACAACATCTCAACACTAAATTATAAAGGCCTGTCTCATATAGACGCCTGTCTCAAATACAAGCCGGTGCAGTTCGACGATTTGGGAAAATAAAAGCCCGGGCTATTATTTGAAGTTTTACGGTAGCTTAAACTCTGACGTTTTCAAACAACACAGCAGTAATGACTTCATGAATTTCTCTACTTGCAAGATTGATAACATTAGAGAGAAAATTATTATTATGCTACTGTCTACTACAGTATCGCATCAGACAGTGTATTGTAGTTTCCCTGAGGAAAAATTCCATTAATTCGTTGCAATAGGAGAGGAAGAATTGTCTAAACTCGTTAAATCATCTAAATCAACAACATGTATGTTAGACCCTAAGCTACTGAAAGAGATGGTTCCAGAGGTCATAGGTCTTAGAAAGAAATGGTATCTGCAAGGATTTCCAGTCAGGATTTAGACCATACCATAGTACAAAGACTGCTTTTATTAGAGTTACAAATTATTTGTTCCTATCATCAGATCATGGTTGTATCTCTCTATTAGTGTTACTGGATCTTATTGCTGCATTTGATACCATTGACCACAGCATTCTTTTGAATAGACTCGAAAATTATGCTGGCAATAATGGAATTGCATTAGCAAGGTTAAAATCATATTTATCTGACCAATATCAGTTTTTAGCAGTAAATGAAGAGATGTCATTCCGATCACAAGTTCAATATGGAGTACCACAAGGCTCAGTAATAGGACCGTTGCTTTTCACCCTGTACATGCTACCCTTAGAAGATATCATTAGGAAGCATGGCATTAGTTTTCACTGTTATGCTGATGATTCTCAGCTCAATATTTCTTCACGGCCTGATGAAACTTACCAATTCACAAAATTGATGGAATGCATAGCTGATATAAAAAAAAAAAATGGAAAAAATACCTCTGCATGTATTAACCTAGAATACTGTCCAACACTTGATGGATGTTCTGTCAAGTCTGCGTCAGTTAGGAACTTGGGTGTGCTCTTTGATACCAATCTTTCATTTGAAAGCCACATTTTAGGCATCTGTAAAACAGCATTTTTTCATCTTAAAAATATATCTAAAATTATGACATATGCTTTCAATGCCAAATGTGGAACAGTGAGTTCATGCGTTTATGACCTCAAGGCTAGATTATTCTCTACTGGGTCGCTGCCCTGCATGCTTAATAAACAAACTCCAGCTGGTCCAAAATGCACTTACTAAAAAAAGTTCTTACTAGAACCAGTAAGTATGACCATATTAGTCTGGTTCTGTCAACACCAGAGTATCTGAGAAGAGTGGAGTGGAAGCGTAATTTTGAATGGAGTGAGTAGCGGATTTTTTAAAAGTCGGAGTGTGGTGGTTTTCATTTGCCCAGAGAGCGTTCCACTACCGCTCCATCACGAGTATAATTCATGCCAACGGCCCATACTGTAACTGCATTTTTAGCAAGAATTCACATGTTAAACACATTTAGCGGGAGGTTATAGTTCTCAAGGAATTTGTTTGTACCATCTAGACTGAAAGCACATTTTAAACAGGCAGCACTTATTCACACACGCAATCACTCTCACTAATGCATTCAAACAAATGTAATCTTAATACAGTGATGTTTGTATCTGATTTCAAATGACCAGAAATCTGTAAGAAATGTAGTGACCCGTAGATAAAATAACTGTCGAAAACTACTGTTGTTTTCATCTTTCCAAACAAAACTAAACTGCAATGACATTTAACTTTTAATGCTTTTTTTAATGCATACATTTTCACACTAGTGTTCCAATAAACCACTTTGAAATTATTCTCCTTGTTGTTGTTTTTTCATTTAATAGGCCTATATATTATGAACAGAAATTTTGCAAGATTTCAAAGAATACTTAAACATTTTAGCCGCAAATCCAGAGACGAGGATGGAGCGGTGTTTCTGATATCAGTGAGCGAGGAGCGGGAAATGGTAAAACTGGAGCTTAGAGCGCGAAGGGGAAATGACTTGAAAATAAATCTTCAATGGTTCCTTACAGTATGTCAGATTCAGATTATTTCCTTGACAAAATAGTTAAAGAAATAGAGGTTTTTTTTTAAAAAATGGTATTATATTACAGGTTTTTACAGGTCATTCTGTTGGTTTCTTGTAGTAGTAGCTGTTATTTTCTACTAAAGAACTTTAAAATAGTTCTCAAATGACAAGCTTTTCGACCATTTATTATTTGGTTAGTATAATTTATTATTTCTTTATTATTTTGTAATGTTTATTCTGCTTTGAACTTCTGCAAATTATTGCACTTGCTTAAAGGTAAAGGATGCTGGTATAGTTCAGGAATCCCCCCGAGGCCAAAATGCAAAAGCTTATCTAATTAAAATTTTGACTGACACGTTTGAAGCCTCCTCTGTTACTAAACAGAACAAGAGGTTGTTAAGACTTGTAGTTGTAACACAGTGGCAGCTTAGACACTGGCAGCTTAGAGGTGTTTCTTAACAGGTAAAATCTCTTTGACGGAACACCAAACAGACAGAAGAATTAAGATTTTCAGTGTCAGTGTTTCCAACTGACTTGCTTTTTGAGTCATAATAACATGAACATGTAATGCAGCTCTCTAAAATATGTTTCACTAGTTCACACTTACATACAATTAGAGGGAGTAAGTTTAATGCATATTTGGCATGCTGTCCGGGGAGGGCTTCGAGCTCAGAATTCGGCCCGAACCCAGAGTACTCCCCCCCTGTATGTAAATGGTTAGGACAGAAAGTGTGGAGAAGGGGTGGTTGAGGGATGCTGCTAAACTGTCAATGAATTGAGGTGAGACTGCTGAGTATACCTCTTATCGTTGATTGCTGAGTGCTCTCCACTCGTGTTAATTATCTGCGCGTGCTCCTCCCGAACTTTGTTAATAAAACATCATATTGTTTGCTTGAATGAGTAAAACATTTTATATTTGAGCTCTTAATGAATCAAATTGTGAATTCTGATTCTTTTCTGCAAACCATTTTAAAAAACCATTTAATCTGTTCTTTTTAGGTAATCACGTATGACATTTCGGCATTGTGTCTCTACTCTTAAATTCATTAAAGCTATATGTGGACAGATTTTTCTGGGAAGTTATAATAATAGGGTTGTTTAATTTCTTCAGTGTTATATTCAATGAATCAATGAGCTGATTGACTGATAGAAACAAACAAAGAGATATGTTCTGTGTGTCCGTTTATAAGCAAAATGTAACATCTAGTCCTTAACAACATCCAGCAACTTAATGTACACTGACATGCACAAAATTATTTCCAGATTGTTGTATTTGTTACATATGCTGCTATAAAAAAATCTTATTTTTTTGTTCAAATCATATGACTTCATAAGAAACCCCACCTTGTAAAACAGTTACGGTTTCTCGTGCGATCAGGTTAGAACTGTTACAACAGTTTTTCAGAGTACTGTTGACTCGAGAACTGCCATGATCGAATCATTCAGTCCGATTGTGAACTGGTCAGAGAAGTTCATTTCAAAATTAGCACTGCAAAAACAGACATCACTAATAAAACACTTGATTTTTTTTTTTTTCAAAATACTTTTTTGTATGTATGTTAGGTCACAGCCATAGAACAGTCTTTAAACATGCATCCTGTACATAGGCTATTTGCTTATTTCGGCTTAAAACGCACCTTTCATATCATCATAAACAGTCATACCATCAAGTATGTATACCATACTGTACATTTTTCCAACATGTTTTACTTGTTTTAATCTCTGCTGTTGTACTGCATACATTAGAACATTACAGGTTTCCTCCTCAGTCAAATCTGGTACTCATTTTCACAGACACAAACTATTGTAAACAATCCTGTTCAATTTGGTGAACTGGTTCAACAGGTTCACTGAAAATAATCAGTTCAAAAGAATAATAAGTTCATGGACATCACTAGAATCAGATAAGTCACAATATGCAATATACATCATAATATTTGGCACCTCTCCATAGGGTTCACTTTCTCAAAGCAGAAGTTAATGATCACTAAGGGACGCTCAAACAATTTGTATAATAGCAGGAGAATCTATGTATTAGCATTTCCATTTATCTTAGGTTTTTTTTCCTTAATTATAGTAAGTGATTGTAATTCTGCCACCTTTGTTGATGGACACTCAGTTTTGGGGCCTGATACATGAAAATGTTCTTGAGAAAAAGTTTTCTTGCCTTCTTGAACATTTCTGGAGCATTACACAACATGTATTTTTTCCATAAAATTCCTTGTGATTGATTACACTCTTTTGCAACAGATAAATGACATTATGACAACACTGTAGATGTGTAGATGACACAAGAACATAAATATAAAGGTGCCGCATAGTAGAAACAATTTTCAATATTCAGTTAATAATTATTTTATGTGCCTTTACCAACTCGAGTAACCAGTACTTAATCAAAAAATACTGGTACAATACACTTACAGTATATACATTTTGCTTTGTTGTACTTAAATTTAAAGTACATGCATGTAATTGCACAGTTGACACAGTAGCCCAATTGACCTTTATACCAACTTGTATCCAAACCTCAATAGCAGAAAATGTGAACCTGGCAAGTGTTTTGCAGAGCAACAGGTATGCACAATAAGAACATTGTGTCAAATGTTTCATTTTATAATGTAACTTGTTAAAGACGTAATATAAAACAATTAATTCAATAGTCAGTTATCAGAAGTGTTGGGAAAGTTACTTTTAAAAGTAATGTTACAATATTGCGTTACTTCCTAAAAAGTGACTAATTGCATTGCTTAGTTACTTTTTATGGAAAGTAATGCATTACCTTACTTTTGCATTAGTTTTTCCATGCGGGCTGACCATGCTTGTTTTGTTTTTGTTTTTTGTTTTGTTTTTATTGCTGAAGAATGGCTAAATTCATTTTTGCTTTAGTATGGTTGAATTGGATCATCCAAGGTCAGCAGCAAAGACATTTGTTAATAAAGTGAGATTAAACACATAAAGTATATTTGTGCTATCTAACATATTTAATAATTGCAGGTTTGCAAAAATTCTGAGTTTGCTTTTCACTGTTTTTATTCATTTTGCAGAATAATGAATCTCTTTTTTTTGCAAGTGAGATGAGTAAATGCCTGCTCACATTTAGTCTAGAACTACAATAGAAAAATGTTCACACAGCACACACAACGCCTTTGCACTTACTGTACTCCTGATTTCTCTCAACATGGGGACAGGAGAGGCGTCAGTCAATACATGGGAAAACAAAGTAACTTGCATTACTTATTTGAAAAAGTAACTCAGATATTTTGATGTAAATTTAAAAGTAATGCGTTACTTTACTAGTTACTTGAAAAAAAGTAATCTGATTACGTAACTTACGTTACTTTTAAAATGTTACCCCAAACACTGGTTATCAGATATTCTGACACTTACCTGCAGCATTAATATAATAATATTCATCATCAGTCATAGATAAAAGGATTGGTTGTGTTATAGGATACTCTATAAAGCAGATTTTGTGAAGTTGCTATATTGCCTGGTACCTGTACGTCGGGAAAGAATTGTGTCAAGAGTGCACCGGGTCCTCTCTCACCAATGCACTCCTTCACTCACTCTCTCACCCGTTTAAAATATTCTGAGTACTGATTGTCAGTTCCAGAGGCACTCCAGACTCTCTATATAAACAGCTCTTTAAAAGTTTGTCTTTGTCTGGCCTCTGTAAAGGATCATAGACCTGTTTTCCGTGTGATTACTAACTTGGACTGTTCATTCAGCGACCTACTGGATTCTTTGCCTGTTTATCTGTTGTTATCAGGGTCATAACAACAGGTTCACTGAATACCTGTATAGACTTACCTACTTACCTGTTTCCTCAAGAAACCTATATCTTAAGTACATTTATGTTTCTTTTTGAGCTTCTCAGAAGCTGTGTTTCAGTTCACCGATTTATACTCACCTCAGAATTCGCCTATTACTGGATTCAATAGTGTTTCTGCACTTTATGTGCTTAAAGGAATAGTTTCTGTCATAATTTACTCACCCTCAAGTTGTTTCAAACCTGTATGAATTTCTTTTTTTCTGCTTCAAAGAAGATATTTTGAAGAATGTCAGGAACTAGACAGTTGATGTACCCCATTGACTTCCATAGTATTTTTTTTCCTGCCATGGAAGTCAATGGGGTCCATCAACTGTCTGGTTTCCGACATTTTTTAAAATGTCTTCTTTGGTGTTCAGCAGAAGAAAAAAATTCATACAGGTTTTAAACACTTTAAGCGTGAGTTAATGATAACAGAATTTTCATTTTTAAGTGAACTATTCCTTTAATGCCTGTAATGATTCTGATGGTTATTCCTGTTATAAATCACTTTAAGTATATTGCCTGAATACTTACCTGCTTGGTATTTTGTTTGAAGAATAAACTGCACTTGAGCCCATAGATCTCTATCAGTGTCATCTATATTGTTACAAATTGGTTGTTGTGCTTATTAAATACTCAAAAAGGTATATCAATCCATGCAATTAATAGAATGCTTAAAACACCAGAATTTATAGTCAGAATGGATAAACCCTAGCCTGACATAAACCCTCCATGGAAAACAGTTCACAAGTAAAACCAATAAGAAATTTGTCACAAGTTCCATAGCTCATCTCAACGGACTTAACATTGATTGAGTTGTCAGACACTACAGATATTATATTATTACTAAATGATACAACAATAATATTATACTCTCATTTGATGGAAGCCCTTGCTTTACACAATGAGATTCAAGCTGCCCCCATGTGGCAAGATTCATCTTTATGCAAGAGTTACAAAACAGCAGTAATGAGTATGTAAGCAGTATACACATGATCATATTTCAAGATGGAATAATGTGGGCTGGCCATAGAAAGGAAAGTAGACATTACTAATACTATCACACAGACACAAATCAGGTTTTCTGTTGACACTTAAAGCAATAATTCAACCCAAAATTAAAATGTTGTCATTATTTACCATTATATAATGAAACCCTCATGCCTTCCATGCCTCATGCTGTTTTTTCTTTCTTTCTGTGAAGTAGAAAGGGAGTTTTTTCTTCTTTTTTTAGTCCTACAAAGCACTGTGAGGGTAGTCCATAGTCCAAGTCTTCTGAAGCCATACGATAACTTTATGTGAGGAACAGACTACATTTCAACTGTTATTCACTGATAATCTTCCCCTTTGCAGAAGCTTGTCTCTAGTGAGATTTTCTTTAAAAAAAAAATTATGTTACTCCAATGTCACTGATGTTAAAATGTATTTAATTTTTTCATTTTTCCATGGATCATTTTTCAATCTGGACACTGGACAATGTCGATTAAATGTGATCTATAGTGGAGAAGATTTTCAGAAAAATAAAGAAAATGTTCGTTCTGCACACAAAGTTATCGTATGGCTTCAGAAGACTTTCTGATACAGTTACGGTTTTCTTTGAAGCTCTAAGGACAAGTTCAGTAATGAATTATATGTAACTGGAAGATATGGAAGAGCTATGTGAAGATTCTTCAAAATTTAATATTTTATGTCTCACGAAAAAATAACAGCATAGGTTTGGAACAACATAAGTAAATAATGAGTAAACGAATTTTCATTCTTTGGGTAAACTATACTGTACCTAATCCAGGAATTTTCAAACCGGTCCTGTAGCATTCCCAGCACTGCACGTTTTGTATGTCTAACACACCTGATTCAACTGAACTCTGTGTGTCAGATGAGGGAGACATACAAAATGCGCAGTGCTGGGGGACCTCCAGGACAGGTGTGAAAACCCCTGACACAATTAATCAATCAATCAATCAACCAACAGTAAACTGTAATTACATATGTAATCACATGCAATACTTAAAATATATGGTAAGTACACTTAAAAGTTAAGACACCTAATGTAAAGTGGGTCCAACTGAATGAATGTTGAGAGGGAACCTTGGCTTTGTATTTATTTGTAGGTTCGAGTTTATGTTAAAATATCAGGTGATGAAAGGGGTTATGTTATTCTCCTACAGTTAAAGTCTCTATAGCCTAATAAACGAAGCCAACAGGAATCCAGCTGGCTGTGGTATCACTTCATACTGTAAGTCAAAGTGTGTATGCTGTGCCTTTAACGTTTCGGTCCCTCAAGGCCCTACACACAAACCTGCTGCTTGTGTAACAGCATCACATGCACGTGAGAGAGCATTATGTATGTGCATAAGTGTTTGTGTAATGTTCGTATTTTGCTCACATGTTCGTGAGCGTCACTCAAAAGGCATTTGCTTGGACCCATTTCTCGTTTAGCCACTGGCTTCCTGTGGAGTCTTTCATCTTCTGTCACGCATGTGAAATACAAGATCCCAGATGAAGGGCCTTCTTTAAAAACCATTACATGTCACTGCTGGCAGTTCAATATTTCAGTATACTGTAGCATGAAGTATACCCATTAAAATAAGCAAAATAAACAGCATAACATTTGACAACAAGGAGTGATATAAGATGAATGAAATAAAATAACAGTATGTGAACAACACAATACAATAAAACAAATTTTAAAATCTAAGAACTGGTTGCGTGGACATTGCTGGATGGTTTCCAGATGGTTGCTCACTCGCACAAGTCAAAAGAGCTAACCCCAATTTCTCCCTAGATATATAGGATTTTTTCCTCCATCTTTTTTTTTTTTTTTTTTGCCAAATTGTTTAGAAAAGTAAGAGCACTCTCCTCAAGAATTCACACATTTGAGGTACCATTCATAAGGACTTGGGTACATAAGTTTATTTCTTAGAGCCAGAGGTTTGTTTAAATCGCTAGCCATATGGGCAATAATAATGGTTTCCTTAATTAACATCAATAATAAAAGTTAAAGCTGCAGTATGGAACTTTTGCCTTTCTATCTCTTTTTAAAACATAAAATTGAAAATTACTTGCTGAGTTTTTTTTAGTTTTTTTTTTTACATGGGTTGTGCTTCAGCACTGCTCCTCTTTGTGATGAACCTGTGATCACCACATCAGAGCATATCTGTCATATCGATATGACAATAAGAAGTATATCCTATTATGCATATATCCCAACAAAAATGTCCTTTGAACAAGTTACGTATCTTCTGCTAGTAGCTATTGAGCCACTGAAATGCCTTTATTGGTTAGCAGAAAAAAGCCATAATTGTCACCACTTCTCAAAAGCCATGCCGATATTTACTCTCGTTGCGAAGGTGAGATGAGGTACTCTGGGTGAGATAGGGAGACAGTTCTGAACACTCATTTTTTTATGTATTTCTGTAAAGCTGCTTTGAAACAATATGTATTGTGAAAGCGCTATACAAATAAATTTGAATTGAATTGAATGTATTTGCTCAATAACTGACTTTTTTTTAAGCAAATAAAAGTTACATGCAGCAGCTTTAAAGTGATGTAATAACCATATCCAGCCGTTATATCCACTGAAAAACTCTGGCGTAAAAAAAAAAAAAAGAGTTGACAGTTAACTTTACATCATTCTGGGGTCAGTTGTTCAAAAGTAATCTAATCGGACTTCGGCTATTGGATTGTATCAAATCTGAAATCAGATTAGATCACAAAATCCAATCTTGGTTTTGATCTGGATCAAATCATCAGTTTGTGTTGTTCAAAACTTTTTAGTAAGATTGGGATACCTTTGATCCAAAAAATCAGGATTATACTGATCCCAGCAGAAGGGTAGATTTCAGGTACAAAAATGTAATAAAACTTTAAAATTTGTCAAAAAATACAACATTTGTATCATGTATTTACACACACACACAAACACATATTTTTTATTTTGCTCTTGATTAGTTTAACTCTTTCCTCGCAAGCATTTTTTTAAAAGTTGCCGCCAGTGTTTTTTTTTATCCTTTTCACAAAAATTTCATGGCCCCTGGAATATTTTGCTGCATGAATATCTAAACATGCCATATATCAAAAGAAATAACAGACCCTCATGCATTCTTTTTTATCAACACTTAAATATGGGTAAGTTTAAAGGTACAATATGTAAGAATTTTGTAATAAAATATCCAAAAAGCACTTGCACAGTGTGATATATTTCCTGAAGTTGTGTACTTACAATATCCCAAAAGTCTCCAAAGATTTTTTATTTCAGAGAAATTCCATTTTGAAATAATTGGCCGTCCCGGAAAAAAATGTCACCTGTCAATGACGCAATATCCGTGCTATCCTCGGTTTCCGCTCGTACTACCATAGCCATGACGTAACCATGGCGACAGACATGGACAACTGCGTAGTGCGTAACGTTTAGCGGCACGCTGTTCTTGTTTCATTCAGACATAGACTATGGCATGCAGACTTTGGGACAAAAAAGGAGAACTAAAATGAGGATCAATATCGGCGTGGCATTTTTGAGATGCCGAGAGCTAGCGTCCGCAACTAACTTGGACTTGACAGAGCTTCACGAGTCACGACTTGACAGCTTTATTAGACAGGTGAGCAAATGTACATAAAACAAATCAATGTTATATAACTCAACATGATGAAATGTAAGAATATGATCAGTATGTTATTCGAATGTTGATCTAGCTTACTGCTAGTTCCCTTTCAGTCGATAACGTCGGACGTAGTCAACTTAGACTGAATGGGGATCGCGTCAGAGAGCCTATCGTCTTCGAGTACTATTGAACGAGCCAATGGAATTGGCGTGCGTGATTTGCATCACACACCCCGCCCCCGCGGCGCGGGTATAAATACGGAAGTGGATGCACGCACTAGTTGCCTTTCGCTTCGGAGCTGCCCAGTGCTGGTGGTTTCTACAGCGTGAATCAGCGGTGATCGCGAGCTTTGAGCTCTCAATTGCTGTTTTAACAGCAACAAATTCTAAATGTTTGTGTGTGTTGACAGCTGGTTAGAGGGCGGAAAAGTGAGTGCTTCACTGTTTCAGTTCACTGTTTAGTGTTGCCGCGGTCATTCCCCTGTGTGCTCCGGCACTGATGATGGGTCCTATTTCCTGAAAGAGCAACAGGGGTGCGTTTGCGTCTTTTTCAAGATGTCATTCCAGCTGTGCGTTTCTGGATGCGGTCGTTCCCTTTTCCTCTCTGACGGTCACAATTGTTGCATCACGTGTTAAAACTATATATTTATGTATATATAAATATCTATTTGTGGACGACTCATGTACTCATTGCGGGAATATGACTGCCGCGGTGTTGAGATCGAGATTCGCCTTTGTCCGCGAAGCGCAAGTCCGCATTACCATGCCCCACCCCCGGGTGCCGTGTGGGATGGGTGATCAGAGGATAGTGATGGATGTCTCACCCGGTAACCATTCGCTGCAGGCTCCTCACTCCTCCATCACACCGCAGCCGATGGAATTCCTGTTGAGCATGCTGGTCCCTCTGTAATGGACCGATCAGCTGTTTCAATTGGGGTTCCCCCAGAGGAGAAGATGTCGATAGCAGCATTGGAGGGTGAGCTGGCCTCTGGAGATGACGACTCGGCTGTGTTATCTCCCTGTGGGAGTGTAACATTGCCCGAGCCAGATCCAGAAATGTCAGCTATGCTGAAACGGGCCGCCGAGGCTGCCGGGCTCGAGTGGAACTCCACCGTGTCCCGTTCAATCTCGGTTGGAGGATTGGTATCTCGGGACGGGCCGCGTTGGTTCTCAGCTCACCGCCCCAGTGCTTTTCTTTCCCGAAATGCATGAAGAGCTTATCAGGTGGTGGACGACACCTTTCTCTGCCAGAAAATGCCTGAATAGCTTTTCCCCCTCACTACCCTTGATGGAGGAGCGGTGAAGGGTTGCGAGGCTGTCCCTCCATTGGAGCGGTCTGCCACGACACAGGTGCACCTGGCGGCCGCTGCCTTTTGACCCCCCCTAAGGCCTGTGAGTTCTCGTCCGTTCCGACGGGCAGAGTTCACAAAGCCTCTGGGCAAGCTGCTTCCTCTTGCGTGCCATGGCGCTGCTACAGGTCTGTCAGGCCAGGGCACCGATGGCATGCACGAGGGTAGCCCAGACCGTGCGCTCATAGATGAGCACCGCACTGCTTCCGACCTCGCCCTCCGGGGAATGAGTGTCGTGGTGTGTGTGATCGGTCTGGCGATGTCCACCTTAGTGGTCCAGGAGCGCCATTGTTGGCTCAGCCTGGTTGATATGGCGGATGCGGACAAGCTTCGGTTCCTGGTCTCCCCAATTTCCCAGGTTGGGCAGTTCTCTGCCGCCCAAGCGCAGACGGAGGTCATCCAGCACATCCTGCCCCGGCGGCCCTCTGCTGCCTCCACCCTGCCGCCGGTGGCAGTTCCTCGACCTGCTCGTCGCCGAGGGCGTTCCCCAGCCGCCGCTCCCGCTGGGCCTCCGTAGCAGCCTCAACCCAGGCCTCAGCGTGGAGCCGGCAGCAGTAGGGACACCCAGCCCGCTCCAGGCACTGCCAAGCCAGGTGGCAAGCAACAGCAAAAGCATTCCGGAGCGGACCGCCCAGGGAAAGATGAGGATGCTCTTGGAGTTGGTCACCGATCACTCCCTCCCCCCGGGTGAGGGCCGGGTGGAGTCTTTGTTTGTGTGTGTGTGTCTGTTCCGCCGCTGGCTCCCAAAAAAAAAAAAAAAGAAGCTGAGCAAGCGGTAGCCACACTTCAAAGAAAGAGCAAATTCATCTGTTCCTGGTCCCAAGAGGGCCAGTCTGGTGGGTGTAACCCTGTATAGCCTTACACCCCTCAGCCCCCCCTTGGTCACCACCAGGCAGCTCTGTGCGTTCGAGGACCCGGTCATCCGCCTTCACACGCGCCCCCTGCCGCTAGTGGAGACAGGTAAGTGTTGCACAGCACACTAACACCACACTCTCCACTTTGCTGCCCCACCTCAGGCTTGGCTATCCTGCTCAAGTCAGTGATGATCATCACACTATGTGTTGAGCAGACGTGCTCCTGAAAACTCAGTGATATTCATCACACCTAGTGATGAATACGCCGCTCCCTCCAACCGGTATGAAGGCCAGTAAACTCGTTCTTCATGCTACTAGCTGGTGGGTCGTGACCATCTTGGCCCAAGATTGGTCTGCAGCATCTGACCTGAATGACATGTGCTTCAGATCTCTACCTTCCACACCGCAGGCCATCCTGTGTGTTGCGTGTGAGGGTTTGAAGTATCAGTACAGAGTCCTTCCCTTCGAGTCCTCCATAGCCCATTGGGTCTTCAGGTCAACTGGGAGAGAGCAATCTCACCCACGGGTTGAGTATCTCTTATTCAGTTTTGGAGCTGGACTCGGTCCAACACGTCTCTCCAACGAGAGTGTGTTCAGCTGGTGTGTATAGAAGTGAGAAAGGGTCCCACTGAAATAACTTTCAGAGGCTCCTGGGGCATATGGCAGATGCAGCCACCTGGCTTCCTCCATATGAAGACCGCTTCAGCGCTAGCTTCACAATCGAGTCCCGAGGTGACCGTGGCAGAGCAGCACACCCTGTGTGACAACAGTTCACCCAGGCCTGCTGCCAAACCCTCGCCGACTGAGGGGCCATGTACAAAGGGCGTGCTTTAATGGAGGCCTGGGCGACCTCCGACTGCACGGGCATTCTTGCCTCGAGTTGGCAGTTCTCCTCGCTTCGAGCCACCGCTGCTCGGCGAGCTGGTACTGGTCTGAAAAGGCAGACATTGCGACCGTTGCGTGAGCTTCCCTCGCATGTCACAACTCACCCGTCACCTCCTCCTTGGAGTCAGAAGCTTCTGAGGACACTTCATTCCACTATTTTCCCGGCCTACTCAATCGTGCCACCAACAAGCCTCATGACAGTTATGGCCAGGGTGAGTGAAGACTCCATCCCCTGGTGGTCCAGCTGGGTCATGACCACTCTGGGGCCGCACAGTTGCCTCTCCAGTTTCGTCTCCCTGCCAGTTGCATTTATTCTTGGACAGACACTGGCTCTCAGCTGCCCCAGGGGCCCGCAGAAAAGCGTTCCCCAGTGAGCCTCCTAAAAAGCGACTGGGATTCATTGTCGCCTGGCGCCTGCTCAAGTTCAGTGCATTCATCACACTCACATGTTGAGCAGAAATGCTTCTGAAACTCAGTGAAGTTCATCGCACTCAGATGTTGAGCAGAAATGCTCCTGTTGCTTAGTGAATTCATCGCACACAGGTGTTGAGCAGCAATGCTCCTGAAGCTCAGTGAATCTTTTCACACTCGGGTGTTGAGCAGAAATGCTCCTGAAAGCTCAGTGAATTTCATCACACTCAAGTGTTGAGCAGAAATGCTCCTGAAGCTCAGTGATCTTCACATGTAGTGTTGAGCAGTGCTCCTGTCTTTTGTGCGCCTGTCGCTTGCACCTACTGTGCCAAGTCAGGAGTGGAGCAGGTCTTGATAGTTGCCCCTTATTGGCCCAACCAGACCTAGCTCCCCTCGACAGCCTTCCTGACTTCCCCTGAACACATTTTTAAGGATGGGGCACGATGGCACCCGCATTCTACCCCTGGAGATTCCGGGCAGGTCCTACACTGGACGTGGAGGTTCAGGTGGCTATCACAGGAACATGTGGTAGTTACCATCACTTCTGCGAGCACCCCCTGGAAAGAGGTGGAGTGCTTATGCATTAGAAGTGGAACCTAGTCGTTGAGTGAGTCTTCTCTCCATGAGGAGATCCTGAAAGCTTTTGATCATTTCAGTGCTCTCTTTCCTGCAAGATGGGTTGGAGTAGGCTGTTTTCCTCCACCCTCAAAATGATGTTGCCTCGGTGTTCTTGACGCACATCATGATGCAGAAGTGTGGGAAGCATGTCCTGATCATCAGGTTCCTGAGGGAGCAAGGTAATGTAAATCCTTGCGCCCCTCTTTAGCCTCTTGGGCCTTATCTCTGGTGCAACTGCACTGCAGAGACCGCCCCTGTGCCACTGCAGGCAGTGAGTTAAAAATTCTGTTAAAACAGTTTTCCTGATCGCATGGTCTCTACTAGAGGATAGGGACTTGCTCACTTTCGGTCAACGAATTGTGCCTGGAGTTCAGGCCGGCTAACTCTCACAAGCTGAGACCCCGGCCTGGATTGTGCCCAAGGTTCCTACCTCTCCCGTAATAGGAGCAGGTGGTGAGCCTGCAAGCGCTGCCCCGGAGGAGGCAGACCCAGCCCTGGCTTTCTCTGTCCGTCCGCTTCATAGCGGTTAGACGTGTACAGAATGCAAGCCTTAGACCTCAGACCAGCTCTTATCTGTTAGGAATCAGCAGAGAGGCGAAGGCTGTTTCCAAGCGAAGTTGGCCCACTGATGATGGCTGCCTTCATTTCGGTGAAAAATTCCGAGATGCTCATGTCCACTTAGGTGGTGAGCTCTTCTATAATGAGTGTGCGCACCGCCTGGGCGTTGACAGAATGCTTTGCTGACAGACTTTCAAGAGTTGGGGGCTGGGCAACACCTAGATTGAACCGCTGCTTCCCGTGGGCTCCCTTCTCATGAAGCCAGTTTCACCGTGAGCCCGGTTCAAGTGTCGGCTTGCTGCGCCATTCCCCTCCTATGGACTGGATACGTGCGCCATTCTACTCCAGTTGAGTTCCCTTAAACCGAACCCGGTTGAGTTCCTCCCCAACCCTCCGACGTCGGACGTGCAGAACGTCCGGTGTTAGGCCTACCACTCGTAAGCAGTGTGGAACCTGTGTTAGGCTGGGTCCATATGTTGTGGTCCCTACGGTGATCCCATATGTGTATTCTTCCACGATACGGCTCCCTACGGCGAGCCCGTGTCTTCCCTCAGCAGAGTCTCTCTGCCGTCACTGTCCGGTGAGTCTCCCCCCGTCTTAGGCTGGAGCCACCCCAGTGACATTCCATATGTCATACTGCCTGGTCATCCGCCCAGTTCATATGTGTATTCTCCATATTCTCCAGTTCATATTGAGGTATTCTCCCTGAAGGAGGGAATGGAGGACGTAGTCCCCTTGCCACTACTGCTGGACCACCGCTGACTCCGGGTTTCGCTCGTCTCCTCAGCGAAAAAGCAACTAGTGTGTGCATCCACTTCCGTATTTATACCCGTGCTGTGGGGGCGGATTGTGTGATGCGAATCACGCACGCCAATTCCATTGGCTCGTTCAATAGTACTCGAAGACGATAGGCCCTCTGACGCGATCCCCATTCAGTTGAAGTCGACTACGTCCTCCGTTCCCTCCTTCAGGGAACGGTGGGTTGCATGCGGAACCAGGACGTTTCATATAGCAAACAAACTAACACATAATAATAACATTATAACTTTCAACACACATTTAAATGCTGTTTAGTGTGATAGTGTAACATTACACCAGGTGAAACAGGTGACAGCAAGTCCCATCATTCAGCTTATCACTGCGTCATAACCTACGCCTTTGTTATTGTAAGAGGTTAGCGACCCCTAGCGGTGAAAAAAAATACATATTGTATCTTTAAGCAAAAAGCAGAGAAAAATCTCATTTTTGTATGGGATTGTCTCATATTTTTTCTATCACCATGTCCCTTTAGGGGCTCTGTAGAGCACTACTAATGTAGACTTGGTAATCTGAAAAAGTGTGTATCTGGATCAGGGTCTAACAAAGAGACAGTCAGGCAGGCAAAGGAGCAGGCTGGGAAGAGGATCCACATGCAGCTGGATTTATTGTTAAAATCCACAAGAGGAACAAAACACAGGGAAACTAGGGTAAATCAAGAAACACAAGGCAGGAGAGAGTTATAGCATGATACAACAACTGACAAAACACAAGGACACAAGGGTTATTTATACTGATGACAAAAAAAGTTTAACAAGTTAATGAGAGGGAGTGGCTAATGGGAAACACCTTGTGGAAAATAATCAACAAGAAAGACTACAAACTGATTACAAAAATAACAAAGCAACAACTTCAACATAAAAGTCCAATGACAGACACAGGGCACATGTGACACAGGGTAATCCAATCTAATTGTGAATTACATAACTTAAAATATATAAAAAAATAATTTCAGCTTTTAAGATTCCTTCAAAAAATGTTAATGGCCAAGACATCTACTATTGTGTAATATTTGTGATAATGGCATATGCCACCAACAGGCAAACTGGACCATGCTAACCAACCAAACTTTGGCTACATTTATAAGACTGAAGACCTTAGCATTTTAGGGCACAAATGGAAGGAAATTTTCAAAGGTGCTGACCGAGGATGATTAGACTAAGCTGAGAGAAACAGGGAGGTTTCCACTTCCCGCTCTTTCACAAATTCATAGAGCAGACAGCACCTGATCTTCACTGACCTTTTAGGGAAAATTGTAGTGTTCCGGGAAACTTTAGATGGCTTTACTATTTCCCTCCTAGGCTGCGTTTACACTTGGCGTTAACATGCGATCACCGTGATCCGATCATAAGCCAATCAGGACATGGTGCGTTTACACCTGTCCACATCAAGTGGCTTCTATATCTGGATAACAGATCGGATCTCGCATTCCCGCAAAAAAAAAAAAAGGATGGCTCCGGTGCAAAATCGACCTGAAGTAGTGGGTTTTCTTTTTACAAAGGACGGGGTACATTTTACAAACCTCGCAAAATGAGGAGGATGAAGAGGCTTCAAGTAACAATGTGGATAGATTCCGTAATGGAAACGGAAACGTATGGGTCCGAGAACGTTGCCAGCTGTAGTGGGGAAAATGTGTTTTCTTTACAGAAAATGAATGGTTGTGCAACTTTAGGGTGCGAAAGCAAACATTTCAGTATATGTGCGATGTACTTCGGACCTGACTACGCGAAACCACACAGCTACGTGCAGCAATTCCTGGAGAGAGGACGGGGAATAATGACTGGGCGGGGTTTTGTGTGACGTTCACCTGTGAATGCAGACACGTTGGCTGGACTGCGTTTACATTACACTGAGATCTGATCACAATGCGTCCTCGACTACCTCTGAACCTGGACACGCTGATCAGATAAAATTTCGATCAGATGCGCGTTTACACTTGTCTTTTCAATGTGTATGTGTCACACTGTTAACGCACCATTCGTGCCTGTTACGAATCCATCAAATAACTGTGGTAGGTATAGGATTAGTCAACAAAAACGGTGAGTAATGTCTTCTCCTGTTATTGTCACGTGCACTTCATGTCACATGTATAGTATAGCCTTCTCTGTCAGCAATATAGGATTTACATGTGATAAATACAGGGAGACAGTCAGGCTGACGGAAAAGATTTCAGAACTAGAGACATGCATCCAAACTTTAATTGAGGATAGTAAGAGTGCAAGGGCTTTAGATAGGGGTGGTGATGGCGCAGTGGATAAGACACAAGACTTTGGTGTGAGAGACCAGGGTTCGAATCCACTGTGGGACACCAATGTGTCCCTGAGCAAGACAATTAACCCCTAATTGCTCCAGAGGAGTGTGACCTCTGAAATATAGCAATTGTAAGTCGCTTTGGATAAAAGCGTCAGCTAAATGTTAAGAAGAAGAAGAAGAAGAAGATACTGCTTTGGATGCGACTAGCTTAGTGAACTCTGTACATTGTTCGGTTCCGGCTGTAGAGCCCGTGCAGCTGGGCAATTGGGTGACGGTGAGGCGCTGTAGTCGTGGGACAAAACACCTCCGTTCCGATTACAACATTAAACAGGTTCTCCCCTGTCAGTGAAACACCCACTGAGAATCCTGTTGAATGTGCCCTAGTTATTGGTGTAAGTGGTGTCCGCAAAATAATATAGAATTCATAGACAATTGGAAAAGTTTTTGGGGCAGACCTGACCTGTTGAAAAGAAATGGTATTCATCCCTCCTGGGATGGTGCTGCTCTTCTCTCTAGTAATATGGCACATTGACTTAGAGCTCAAACATGAATTGGGGCAAAACCGACCGTCTGCTAGCTGTCTCACGTCACTGAGGTCAGATAAATCCCATCACATAGAGACTCTTTCACCTAGATATCATCATATAAAGACTGTGTCTGTTCCCCGAATTAGGACATACAAAAAACTAATTGAATATTGAACAATTAAACCCATTTAAGGGTAAAAACTGAATTTTTACTAAAAAAACTAAAAAGCAGATATAATACGGATGAACAAATGATAAAGCTTGGGTTGCTGAATATTCGATCCCTTACTTCAAAAGCACTTATTGTTAATGATATAATTACAGATTATAACCTAGATGTGCTGTCTTTAACAGAAACCTGGCGAAAACCAGACGATTACATTACTTAAAAATGAGTCCACCCCGCAAGATTACTGTTATAAACATGAGCCTCGTCTGGTAGGCAAAGGGGGAGGTGTTGCTGTAATTTATAGTAATATCTTCAGAATTACTGAGAAGTCTAGTTTTAAATATAATTATTTTGAAGTATTGGTGCTTAATGTAACAATATCTAGTGTAAATGATAATCATGTTTGATATTTGTGCTGGCTATTGTATACAGGCCACCAGGGTACCATACAGACTTTATAAAAAAAAATGCTGATTTTCTATCAGAATTAGTACTGGCAGATAAAGTCCTAATTGTTGGTGATTTTAATATACATGTAGATAACGAAAAAGATGCATTGGGATTGGCATTTAAAGACATTCTGAACTCTATTGGAGTTAGAAAACACGTGTTAGGACCTACTCATTCTCGTAATCATACTCTAGATCTAATATTATCGCATGGAATCAATCAATGTTGATGCTGTTGAAATTCTACAGCAGGGTGATGACATCTCAGATTATTATCTAGTCTCGTATAAACTTAATTTAGCCAAGGCTGCAAAGTCGACTCCGTGTTACAAATATGTTAGACCTATCACTTCTACCACTAAAGATCGCTTTATTAATAATATTCCTTACCAGTTTCATCTCCTCAGCATCCCAGATAGCTTAGAAGAACTTGATATTGCGACAGAAACTTTTGACTCTCTTTTCCAGCACTTTAGACACAGTTGCTCCTTTGCGCTTAAAGAAGATTAAAGAAAATAGTCCGACACCGTGGTACAACGAGCACACTCGGGCCCTTAAGAGAGCAGCCAGAAAAATGGAGCGCAACTGGAAGAAAACAAAATTAGAGTTTTTTCGCATTTCATGGAAAGAGAGCACGATTGCATAGAGAGAGGCCTTAAAAGCTGCTAGATCTGCATATTTTTCAACCCTATTAGAAGAAAATAAACAAAACCCTAGGTATTTATTTGAAACAGTGGCTAAATTAACAAAAAATAAAGTTTCAACACAGACGTTTCCAAGCAGCACAGCAGTAATGACTTTATGAAATTCTTTACTTACAAGATTTATAATATCAGAGAGAAAATTATAACTATGCACCCGTCTACTACAGTAGAATCAGGCAGTGCATTGTAGTCTCCCTAAGGAAAATTTAGATTCATTCATTGCTATAGGAGAGGAAGAATTTTCTAAACTCGTTAAATCATCTAAATCGACAACATGTATGTTAGACCCTATACCAAATAAGCTATTGAAAGAGATGCTTCCAGAGGTCATAGATCCTCTTCTTAATATCATTAATTCATCTTTGTCATTAGGATACATACCAAAAACTTTTAAGCTGGCTATGATTAAACCGCTTGTTAAAAAATGCAATTTGGTCCTACAGAAGTAGTCAATTACAGGCCGATCTCGAATCTACCTTTTCTGTCAAAGGTACTAGAAAAGGCAATATCCTCACAACTATGTTTCTTTTCAGAAAGAAATGGTATCTGCGAGGATTTTCAGTCAGGATTTAAACCGTACCATAGTACTGAGACAGCTCTCATCAGAGTCACAAATGATTTGCTCTTATCATCCGATCGTGGTTGTATCTTTCTATTAGTGTTACTCAATCTCAGTGCTGCATTTGATACCATTGACCTCAACATTCTTTTAAATAGACTTGAAAATGATGTTAGCATTAGTGGAATTGCATTAGCATGGTTTAAATCATACTTATCTGACCGTTATCAGTTTGTAGCTGTAAATGAAGAGATGTCTTATCGATCAAAAGTTCAGTATGGCGTACCACTAGGCTCAGTACTAGGACCGTTGCTGTTCACTCAGTACATGCTACCCTTAGGAGATATCATCAGGAAGCATGGCATTAGTTTTCACTGTTATGCTGATGATTCTCAGCTCTATATTTCTTCACGCCCTGTTGAAACTTGCCAATTCACAAAATAACTGAATGCATAGCTGATATAAAAAAACTGGATGACTAGTAATTTCCGACTACTTAATTCTTAAAAAACAGAAATTCTAATTATTGGACAAAAAACTTCCTCACATAATAACCTAGAATATTGTTGGCTTGATGGCTGCTCTGTCAGGTCCTCGCAGTCGGTTAGGAACCTGGGTGTGTTCTTTCATTTGAAAGTCACGCGTCCAGTATCTGTAAAACCGCATTTTCCCATCTTACAAATATCCCATCTAAATTACGTCATATGCTTTCACTGACAAATGTAGAACAATTAGTTCATTGTAATGCTATTATAGGTGGTTGCCCTGCACGCTTAATAAACAAACTACAGCTGGTCCAAAATGCAGCAGCTAGAGTTCTTACCAGAACCAGGAAGTATGACCATATTAGCCTGGTTCTGTCAACACTGCATTGGCTCCCTATTAAACATCGTATAATTTTTTTAATATTGCTGATTACTTACAAAACACTAAATGGTTTAGCTCCCCAGTACTTGAGCGAGCTCTAAACACATTATAGTCCTTCATGTCTATTGCGATCTCAAAATAGAAAAAAACCCCTAGAATATCAAAATCGACTACTGGCGGCAGATCCTTTTCCTATTTAGTACCTAAACTTTGGAACAGTCTTCCTAACATTGTCCGGGAAGCAGACACACTCTGTCAGTTTAAATCTAGATTAAAAACACATCTCTTCAACCTGGCATACACATAGAACATTATACATTCCTATTATTCAAATCAATTAAATGATTATTAGGCTGCATAAATTAGGTCAGCCGGAACCGGGAACACTTCCTATAACACCTGAAGTACTCGTTACATAAAAAGAATGGCATCTACGCTAATTTTAGTCTTTCTGTTTATTCCGAGGTTTACTGTAATCAGCTGGATCCGGGCCGTATCCAGATCAGATGGTGGACCTGCGCCTAGACACGACCACAACGCATGATGTAATCAGCCGGATCCGGGCCTTATCCAGATCAGATGGTGGACCTGTGCCTAGACTCAACCACAACGTATCCCTGAAGTGTCAGCAGAGCTTGTGTCAACTAGACTCTCCCCTGTGAAGGCCTCATCGACACGACAGCCATCGGCACTGATTTTCAACAAACTCGTCCCCATACGCGCGTGATGACTCCGATCTTCAACCAGATGAACTGCATAATATAATGTTCCGATCCAATCTAACTTCTGACCTGTAATACTGCCTGAACCATAATCATACACTGTTCGTTCGTTGGCCAGAGGAGAACTGCCCCCCCGAGTGAGCCTGGTTTCTCCCAAGGTTTTTTTCTCCATTCTGTCAACTGATGGAGTTTTGGTTTTCCGCCTTTTTTCACCTTTGTCGCCATTGGCTTTTTGCTTGCTTAGTTGGGGACATTTCATTTTATATTTAACAATATTATTACAACATTATTTTCCTGTTATCTCTGTAAAGCTGCTTTGAAACAATCTGCTTTGTAAAAAGCGCTATATAAATAAAGGTGACTTGACTTGACTAGACTTTCAGAGGCAGATGCCTGTTGTTTGGGAACGCAGGACTTCGTGTAAGACAGTTCTGGGAGGTAATTATGCCGAACCACTTTGACGACAGACTTTGCTCAGGCATTTTAGAGCAACCACAACAGCATTTCAGATGCTCTGCAAAAAGATCAGTCTGCTGGTTAGTCCAGTTATGCCGTGCCATCACGCAAAGTCACATAATTTTTTGACGGGCATCAAGGAAATTTTTCGGTAAATGGGTTTCAAATGAGCACATACATTTTTATGCACATTTTTAGAATTTCTGGGCATCTTGGCATTTTCATCCAGCAGTTTTTCATGCGTTTTTTAATATCCCAAAATGCGCATAAATTTAGGTGGATGGAAACATAGCTACTGTTTTTGGATTACCAGGCGCAGGTCTAATATTCCTTGGCGACATGGGGTTAGTTTAGGGAGGTCCATTCTTGGACGGGAGACGTGAGCGACACTGATGTGAACTGGATTCCGCTGAACCTGGGGGGACTGGAAAAATGTTTTACTATTCTTTTTAAACTCTTGAATGAAAATAACGTCAAAGTCAATTAGAATAATCAAATATCACAATTTAATATGTCAGGTAAATGTATCATTACAATTTCATAATCAATTCAAAGATAATCAATGCAAAACATCAAATGCTCTAGAACAAAGAGGAAAAAGTTTACCCGACAAGAAATGCGTGAGGGTGAGAGTCTCGCAACTCTCAGCCTCACGGGCCGATCTCAGAACCAGAAAAGGCCCCGAGCTCTCGCTGCGTTTCATTATATACCCAGACCTCATTTCAAATCTAAGCATCATCCACAGTGAAAATTTACCTGTAAGTCACCATTTGCTAGCAGTGGAAAATTAGCATTCAGTCAAATGGTCAGAAGGTGTTAACTCAAAGACACACTCTCCAGTGTGGAAGATATTTCTAAACTTCCTAAGAACTTTATTATCTTTTGGTTTACTTCTTTGGGAATGAGACATTTGTACCAGTCGCACAGAGACATTTCAAATAATACCAAACATGTATGATAATCATTCACATTAAACCATTTAGATTCTTGTGTGAGTTTGGGAGATCTCTGCCAGGATGAAGAATGGGGGAGAGAAATGTAGATTAGGATGAGGGAGGTGAGACCTTCGTCTCAATAGTGCATGAGGGGGAGTTCAAATGTTAATTTCCTTTGTTTTCTCAGAGAGTGGTCCTCTCTTAAAGTCCTTCTAGTTTTTCCAGTCTTACAGTATATACAAAAAAGGGCCAACCTCAAATGGCAAAGAAATCCCACATCCTGTCTCAACTCCTTCTCCTTCTGAAAGGTGTTTTGGGTTATGTTGAGAGAGTATAAATTCAAAGCCTTCACGGAAGAACTACTGTAATCACTGTTATGATGATAGAATTTTGAGATATGTCTTTGTAGCTTTGATCTTGGAGGAAGTTCAATCTTGATAATTATCAGCTGAATGGCAATTTGACTGGATATGTGGAAAAAACAAATACAGTGATGATTGTCAAACCTCCCAACATTCCCAGTGTGGCCCTCAGAAAATCACATCAAGTTTCTAGAGCCCTGGAAATCTGTTCAAATAATTTTAAACAGATCTGTCTTGCAGCAGATAATATCACAATCTTCTCTGAAACTTACATAAAATGTTTAAAGTGACATGAAAGTTTAAATTACTTTTATTGATTCTTTTTTTGTCTGGAGGTTCCCTAGACAACGCAATAGAATTGCACTTGCACTGGTAATTTAGAAACTTAACTCTAGAAATTCCGGTAACACTTTAGAATACGGTTCCTTCGTTAATGAATAACTACACAGGAACAAATGAGTAACACAATATTAACAATCTAGTAACTACTATTAACTAACAAGAAATTCTGATTAACGAATTAGTAAATAATAGCACACAGATGAAAGTGGTAGTTCACTATTAACTAATCAACAACTACTATTTTTTAATGCTTCCCAGAGAACTATTGAAAAAGTTTGATAATTCATGCAAAACTAATCAATAACTAATGCAGGACAAATGACTAGTAATACATTAACATTTTAACTGCTACTGTAAACAAATACACAAGGTTTATCAATATGTAATAGCATAGCAGACTTATGATTTGGGAAATAATTAGCCTATGCTCTCTCCTAGAGAACTATTTATCAACTGAATAATTTTAAAGAAATGGATTTTTAAATGCAGTTGTCGGGACCTTACTTGTCCTGTGGCCAATTTTCCGGCATTCCTCTGGACTGGCATTGAATCACTAGAGTCACGGTGACGACTGGAACATATTGAGTTATCAGCCATCCAAATACCATATACAGTGATTTTATTATTTAACCTACGTCACAAAAAATGTTTTCATGTATGTCTCCTAGCTCATATATGTGTGTGCAAATATCTTGTGAAGGATTAGAAGATTCTACACTTTAGGATTGGCTTTTCATTAGTAACTACTGTAAGAATCATGGTAACTACTAGTAATGACATAGTGTTACTACATACTTCTAAAGGAATTACTAATTATTTGGATCCGTATTCTACAGTGAAGATCATGGTAACTAACTAGTAATGACTGAAGTGTTACTACATACTTCTAAAGGAATTACTAATTATTTGGATCCGTATTCTAAAGTGAAGATCATGGTAACTAACTGGTAATGACTCAAGTGTTACTACATACTTCTATGGGAATTACTATTTAAAACTTCACCAAAAACCTAAAAAGCTTAAAATAATTAGTAATTCCTTTAGAAGTATGTAGTAACACTTGAGTCATTACCAGTTAGTTACCATGATCTTCACTTTAGAATACGGATCCAAATAATTAGTAATTCCTTTAGAAGTATGTAGTAACACTTGAGTCATTACTAGTTAGTTACCATTACTCTTACAGTAGTTCTCTGGGAAGCATTAAAAAAATAGTAGTTATTGATTAGTTAATAGTGAACTACCACTTTCATCTGTGTGCTATTACTTACTAATTCATTAATCAGAATTTCTTGTTAGTCAATAGTAGTTACTAGATTGTTAATATTGTGTTACTCATTTGTTCCTGTGTAGTTATTCATTAATGAAGGAACCGTATTCTAAAGTGTTACCGAAATTCCTTTTCAGAGATGCAGATGTATGATGAGAAATGTATGCAATTAATGAATCTTTCTGATATATTACGTTCTCATAACCTGACTGAAATCTTAGGTCTGGCAACCTTGGATTGCTCTCTGTCCGCAGATCTAGGCTAAAACATTGAGGAGACCAAGCTTTTGTGATAGCAGGCCCTAAACTCTAGAATAGCCTACCTGTATCGATCCAATCAGTGCCATCACTCTCCATTTTTAAATCAAAGCTTATAACATATTTTCTTAATGTTGGCTTTCAATTAATTATTTAGTTTTGTGTTCGTTATTTTATAGATTATAGTCTGTACTTTTTTTGAGGTCTCATAGACTTGCTGATGCGTTTCATCATGTGACCAGAGTTGTGGAGACATTATCAGTTAATCTGAATGTCCAAACTGAGTTCAAAGCTTCTTTACCCTGAGCAAACATTACAGGAATGTCAAGTCAAATATACAGAGGTTCAGCAAAACTACAAAACTGTTTTTACTACTAGTGATATTGTACATGAAATATAAAATGTGTATATACAAATATAAATGTGTATGTGTGTGTGTGTGTCTATAAAATGTATGTCAGAACAGCCAGGGAAGCTCAAAAAGATCTTTACTGACTAATAAAAGGCGATACAAAAAAAACTGGACAAAAACAAACCCAGACACCGGACCATCTTAATCTCTAAAGAACATTTTCTCCACACTGTGCAAGCGACCTTTCCCCTGTGCGCTTCAGCACAAAAGAGCTTTTTCCATTAAAAGAGAAATACGGGTGTGACTGCGTATTTTTCAAGATGTCATTTCACTAGTGTGTTTATGGTTGAGGTCGTTACCTTGCCCCAGCTGACAGTCACGATCACTGTCTCACGTGTCTGGGCCGTAAGCACGCTGAGACAGCATTCGAGGATGAGTCATGTACCAACTGCAGAAAGATGACCATCGCAAAGCTGAGATCAAGACTCCAATAAGGGAGAAAGAGAGAGAGAGAGAGAGATCTCCTCTATTGTATCACAAGCTATGGAGGTTCTGGGTGGTGGTGCTTGTCCTTCTCATGGGGGACTCAGCATTTCATTCAGGGCTCCGCCGGAGGATCAGATGACGATCGCTGAATCGGAGGTTGGGATAGGTTCCTCTGGAGATGAGGATTCGGCTGCACTGCTCGAGTGGAACCCTCCACAGTGTACCGAACGTCAAGGCTGGATGATTGGTTTATCGGGGGGTGGAATGTGCAGTTACAATGCAGCTTTGCCCGCAAAGTGCTGCCACCTGGCGGGGTCGCCAACGTCTCCCATCCAGAGCTATGCGATTCAATTCGCTCTGCGTCCCCCCAGGTTCAGCGGAATCCAGTTCACATCAGTGTCGCTCACGTCTCCCGTCCAGGGCCTATAAGTTCTTGGCCACTATTGTGGCCAAGGCTTTCAGCGCCGCTAGACAGGCCGCTCCCGCCCTGCATGCCATGGTCCTCCAGCAGGTATACCAGGCCAAGGCACTAAAAGAGCTGCACGAGGTAAGTTCTGACCCAGGGTAGACGCAGGAGCTGTGCAGAGCGACGAACCTCGCCCTCCAGGCGACAAAAGTCACTGCGAGGTCCCTTGGGCAGACGATATCCACACTTGTGGTCCAGGAGCGCCATTTCTGGCTGAACCTGGCCGAGATGAGGGAAACCAGCAAAGTTCACTTTCTTGACTCCCCTATCTCCCAGGCCGGCCTCTTAGGTGACGCTGTCAAGAAATTCACCCAGCAAGCGGCCAGTGGTACCCACATTTTCAATAAAAGAGCAATTTCCTCAATCTCTTGGTCCCAAGAGGGCCCAGTTGAGAGTAAGCGACACTATGATTTGCCACTCTCAACCTCCTCTCTTATCCCCAGTAGGCAGGAGTGCACTTCGAGGGCACAACGCTTTCTCACATGTATCTTGCCATTCCCTCACGGGAACCGTGGAGCCAGTAAAGTATTGCAGTTAAGTATGGGTCCTGGCCCTCCACCTTGCTGCCGCACCGTGGGTACGTCTGTGGTCCCACTGGTCCCGCTTGCTCTGTCTTGGAGCCTGGTTAGCGATTTCCAGCCCACCACACTGGCTTATTCGGATGATCAGACTCGGCTATGTGATTCAGTTCACCCTTCAGCCCCCCAGGTTCAGCAGCATCTGGTTCATCCCAGTGGCGGACAAGGATGCTCTTGTTCTGCGTGCAGAAATCGTAGTCCTACTGGCAAAGGACGCAATAGAGCCAGTCCCTCCAGCCAACATGGGGTCAGGGTTTTACCACTTCTACTTCATTGTACCCAAGAAAGGCGGTGGGTTATGACCGATCTTGGATCTGCGTGTTTTGAACCGGGCCCTTCACAAGCTTCCGTTCAAAATGCTAACACAGAAACGCCTTTTCAAATGTGCTCACCCCTAAGATTGGCTCACAGCGATCTACCTGAAGGACGTGTACTTTCATGTCTCGATTCTCCCTCAACGCATTCCCCAACTATCTCGACAACTGGATCATAATAGCCCACCCGCAAGATCAATTATCAAGAGACTTGCTCTGTGCCGTTGCTGCAGGGCAAGCATATACTGGTCTGGACGGACAACACTTCGACCATTGCACACATCAACCATCAAGGTGGTCTACGCTCTTGTCACATGTCGCAACTCGCCCGCCATCTCCTCCTCTGGAGTCAGTAGCGACTCAGGTTGCTTTGTGACATTCACATTCCGGGCGAGCTAAATCGTGCAGCCGATGCGCTCTCACGACAGCTCACACCCATGGGAGAGTGGAGACTCTACCCCCATGTGGTCCAGCTGAGTCTGTCTAGTGTGAATTGAGAAAGCACTAGGACGAGAGCACCTGAGCCCCAGGTGTGGAGCCCAAGTCTAGGTTGTAAAACCTCACGAACAAACATCCTGAATTGAAACTCCTGACACTAAGGCCTTAGAGGCAGCTATACTCCTAGTTGAATGGGCTCATACTGCCAAAGGGGTATACAGTCCGGCCAATTTATAGGCAAGAGAGATTAGCTGTGTGCCAATTCAGGGGCTGCATCCTCCGAAGGCCGGATTTGAAGGCTGATTGCGTCACAGCGGCTTGACGAAAGCTTTCCCAATTCGAAAGATCCTCTGAATGCAGCCTTCCGTTAGTACTGCCAAGTCCGAGAGTATTCCCGCGAAATTGGACTACTTTTAAGTTGTTGCAGCGGGTAAACTTTTTCCGCGGGTTGATTTACACCCCCGTAAGAACGATTTTGGCGCTCCAACATCCCCAAAACACCCCTCATTCTCACAAATCCTGTGGAGAATTCGGCCGCCCGATGGAGAAAGCCGATGGGCTTTTTGGGCTACTTTTGTTGCACAGACCTGGCAACCCTGACTACCGTACTTGTTTCCCCTCGCAAAGGATAGATCGAGGAACAGCAGCAGCCAAGAGAAAACGAGACAGAGAATGAGCTGATCGAGATATTTAGGGAGGAGGAGAAACAAGTACGGTAGTCAGGGTTGCCAGGTCTGTGCAACAAAAGTAGCCCAAAAAGCCCATCAGCTTTCTCCATCGGGCGGCCGAATTCTCCACAGGATTTGTGAGTATGAAGGGATGTTTTCGGAGCCAGTCATCTTCGAGTACTATTGAATGAGCCAATGAAATTGGCGTGCGTGATTCACATCACACACTCCGCTCCTGCGGGGCGAGTATAAATACGGAAGTGGATGCACTCACTAGTTGCTTTTTCGCTGAGGAGCCGAACGTAACCCGGAGTCAGAGAGTCAGCGGTGGTCCAGCAGTATTGGCAAGGGGACTACGTCCTCTGTTCCCTCCTTCAGGGCCACCTTCCAGTACCTAGGCAAAGCCTCCTGATGCCACCACACTTAAGCCGGGGAAGCACAGGGCTTAGGCCAGAGAAGTCACTGCTGTTCCCACAGGACCACTGGGAAAGCGTTCCCTGTACATGGAAGGAAGGGACGCTGGCGGAAGCCAAACCTACCCGAAGGGGGGAACGTGGAGAATACACATATGAACTGGGCGAAAGACCGGGCAGTACAACATATGGAATGTCACTGGGGTGGCTCCAGCCTAAGAAGGGAGGAGACCTAGCTGACAGTGATGGCAGAGAGACTCTGCTGAGGGAAGACACAGGCTCGCCGTAGGGAGCCGTACCGTGGAAGAACACACATATGGGATCACCATAGGGATCGCAACATATGGACCCAGCCTAACACAGGTTCCACACTGCTTACGAGTGGTAGGCCTAACACCGGACATTCCACCACGTCCGACGTCGGAGGGGTGCGGAGGACTCAACAGGGTTCAGTTAAGGGGAACTCAACTGGAGTAGAAATGGCGCACGTATCTAGTCCATAGGAGGGGAATGGCGCAGCAAGCCGACACTTTGAAACTGGCTTCATGAGAAGGGAGCCCACCTGAAAAGCAGCGGTTCAAGTATAGGTGTTGCCCAGCCCCCAACTCTAGAATATCTGTCAGCGAAGCACTGTCAACCCTAGGCGGGAGCACACACTCATTTAAGAGGAGCTCACCACCTAAGTGGACATGTGCATCTCGGAATCTTCACCAAGATGAAGGCAGCCACCATTCAGTGGGCCAACATCGCTTGGAAACAGCCTTCCCTATCTGCTGATTTCCTTAACGGATAAGAGCTGGTCTGAGGTTCTAAGGCTTGCGTTCTGTACACGTATAACCGCAATGAAGCGGACGGACAGAGAAAGCCAGGGCTGGGTCTGCCTCTTCCGGGGCAGCGCTTGCAGGCTCACCACCTGGTCGCTTTATGGGAGAGGTAGGAACCTTGGGCACAATCCAGGCCGGGGTCTCAGCTCGTGAGAGTTAGCCGGCCAGCATTCCAGGCACAACTCGCTGACCGAAAGCAAGCAAGTCCCTACCCTCTAGTAGAGACCATGCGAGCAGGAGAACTGTTTTAAACATAATTTTGAACTTTAAACTTTTGAACTTGGCTCAGGGGCGATCTCTGCAGTGCAGTTGCACCAGAGATAAGGCCCAAGAGGATAAAGAGGGGCGCAAAGATATTCCCTTCCTCCCTCAGGAACCTGACGATCAGGACGTGCCTCCCAAGCTTCTGCATCATGATGTGCATCAAGAAAAGAGGCAACATCATTTTGAGGGTGGAGGAAAACAGCTTACTCCAACCCATCCCGCAAGAAAGAGAGCACTGAAATGACCGAATGCTCCCAGGATCTCCTCACGGAGAGAAGACTCACTCAACGAATAGTTTCCACTTCTAATGTGTAAGCACACTACCTCTTTCAGGGGTGCTCTCAGAAATACTGATGGTAACTACCACATATTCCTGCGATAGCCACCTGAACCTCCGCGTCCAGTGTAGGACCGGCCCGGAATCTCCAGGGTCAGAATGCGGGTGCCATTGTGCCCCGTCCCTGAAAATGTGTTCAGGGGAAGTCAGGAAGGCTGTCGAGGGGAGCTAGGTCTGGTTGGGCCAATAAGGGGCAACTATCAAGACCTGCTCCACTCCTGACTTGGCACAGTAGGTGCAAGTGACAGGCGCACAAAAGACAGGATCTCTGCTCAACACTACATGTGAAGATCACTGAGCTTCAGGAGCATTTCTGCTCAACATTTGAGTGTGATGAAATTCACTGAGCTTCAGCAGCATTTCTGCTCAACACCTGAGTGTGATGAAATCACTGAACTTTAGCAGGCGCCAAGCGACAATGAATCGCATAGCCGATTTTTTAGAAGGCTCACTGGGGAATGCATTTCTGCGGGCCCCCGGGGGCAGCTGAGAGGCAGTGTCTGTCCAAGGGTTGTCCGCTCAGACAGAATATATGCAACTGGCAGGGGGACGAATCCGGAGAGGCAACAGAGTAACTGTGCGGCCCCGGAGTGGTCCCGACCCAGCTGGACCGCCAGGGGATGGAGTCTCCACTCTCCCTGGCCATAACTGTCGTGAGGCGCGTCGGCGGCGCGGTTGTGTCGGCTGGGAAAATAGTGGAATGAAGCGTCCTCAGAAGCTTCTGACTCCAAGGAGGAGGTGACGGGTGAGTTGCGACATGCGAGGGAAGCTTACGCAACGGTCACAATGTTTGCCTTTTCAGACCAGTACCAGCTCGCTGAGCAGCGGTGGCTCAAAGCGAGGAGAACTGTCACAACTCAAGGCACATATGCCTGTGGAGTCGGAGGTCGCCCAGGCCTCCGTTAAAGCACGCCCCTTGTACATGGCCCCTCAGTCGGTGAGGGTTTGGCAGCAGGCCGGGGTGAACTGTTTTCACACAGGGTATGCTGCTCTGCCACGGTCACCTCGGGACTCGATCATGAAGCTAGCCACGACCCACCACCTAGTAGCATGAAGAACAACAACTGGCCTTCATACCGGCTGGAGGGAGTGGCTATATCAAGTCCTTCGCCAGCAGGACAAGATATGCGCGCACAAGTCAGGAGCACTGCTCAACACTAGGTGTGATGAATATCACTGACTTGAGCGGGATAGCCAAGCCTGATGTGGGGCAGCAAAGTGGAGACTGCGGTGTTAGTGTGCAGTGCAACACTTACCTGTCTCCACTAGCGGCAGGGGGCGCGTGAGAAGGCGAATGACCGGGTCCTCGAACGCACCAAGCTGCCTGCTGGCGACCAAGGGGGGCTGAGGGGTGTAAGGCTATACACACCGCCAGACTAGCCCTCTTGGGACCCAGGAACAGATGAATTTGCTCTTTCTTTGTAGTGTGGGTACAGCTTGCTCTGCTTCTTTTGTGAGCCAGCAACGGAACAGACACACACAAACGAAGACTCCACCCGGCCCTCACCCGGGGGGAGGGAGTGGATCGGTGACCAACTCCAAGAGCATCCTCCTCCATCACTGGGCGGCCCGCTCCGGAATTCTATCGCTGTCGCTTGCCACCTGGCTTGGCAGCGCCTGGAGCGGGCTGGGCATCCCTACTGCGGCAGGCTCCATGCTGAGGCCTGGCTGGAGGCTGCTGCGGAGGCCCAGCAGGAGCAGCGGCCAGGGACCGCCCTCGGCGACGAGCAGGCAGAGGAACTGCCACCGGCGGCGGGGTGAAGGCAGCAGCGGGCCGTCGGGGCAGGATGTGCCGGATGGCCTCTGTCTGCGCTTGGGCGGCAGAGAACTGTTTGACGCAGTTCTTCACCGCGTCGCCAACCAGCCCAACCTGGGAAATTGGGGAGACCAGGAACCGAACCTTGTCCGCATCCACCATATCCACCTGGCTGAGGCAATGATGGCGCTCCTGGACCACGAAGGTGGACATCACCAGACCGATCGTGCACGCCATGACACTCGTGCCCCGGAGGGTGAGGTCGGAGCAGTGCGGTGCTCACCTATGAGCGCACGGTCTGGGCTACCCTCGTGCATGTCCATGGGTGCTCTGGCTTACAGACCTGTAGCAGCGCCATGGCACGCAAGAGGAGGCAGCTTGCCCATAGGCTTTGTAAACTCTGCCCATCAGAACGGACGAGAACTCACAGGCCTTGGGGGGGACGAGGATCCCTCCAAAAAGCAGCGGCCGCCAGACACAGGTGCACCTGTGTCGTGACAGACCGCTCCACTGGAGGGACAGTCTCGCAACGCTTCACCGATCCATCGAGGGTAGTGAAGGGGAAAATCTATTCAGGCAGTTTCTGGCAGAGGAAGGTGCTGTCCAGAACCTGATAATCTCTCCATGCACTTCGAGAAAGAAAAGCAATGGGGCGGCGAGCTGAGAACCAGCGCGGCCCGCCCAGAGATACCAATGTACCAACCGAGACTGAACGGGACACGGTGGAGTTCCACTCGACCCCAGCAGCCTCGGCGGCCCGTTTCAGCATAGCTGACATTTCTGGATCTGGCTCGGGCAATGTTACACTCCCAGAGGGAGATAACACAGCTGAGTCGTCATCTCCAGAGGCCAGCTCACCCTCGGATGCTGCTATCGACATCTTATCCTCTGGGGGAACCCCAATGGAAACGGCTGATCGGTCCATTACAGAGGCTGCGGTGTGATGAGGAGTGAGGAGACCACAGGGAATGGATACCGGGCGAGACATCCATCACTATCTTCCGATCACCCATCCCACACGGCACCCGGGGGTGGGGCATGGTAATGGGGACTCGCGCTTCGCGGACGAAGGCGAGTCTCGATCTCAACATCGCGACAGTCATATTCCTGCAATGAGAACATGAGCCGTCCACAAAAGCTGCCTCAACGTGCTGAACATATAAATATATATATACACATATTTATATATACATAAATATATAGCTCAAACACGTGATGCAACAATTGTGACCGTCAGAGAGGAAAAGGGAACGACCGTATCCAGAAACGCACAGGTGGAATGACATCTTGAAAAAGATACAAACGCACCCGTGTTGCTCTTTCAGGAATTAGGACCCATCACCAGTGCCGGAGCACACAGGGGAATGACCGCGGCAACACTGAACAGTGAACTGAAACAGTGAAGCACTCACTTTTCTGCCCTCTAACCAGCCGTCAACACACACAAACATTTAGAATTTGTTGCTGTTGAGAGCTCAAAGCTCGCGATCACCGCTGCACTCGCGCTGTAGAAACCACCAGCACTGGGAAAGTCTTCCAGAAGAACACCGACACACTCACTCGTTGTAAACAACAGCACTTTTCAAAGACATCAAACGATCGGCTCCGAAACGAATGGCAACTAGTGCGTGCATCCACTTCCGTATTTATACCCGCGCCGTGGGAACGGAGTGTGTGATGCGAATCACACACGCCAATTTCATTGGCTCGTTCAATAGTATTCGAAGATGACTGGCTCCCTGGCGTGATCCGATTCAGTCGACGTAGACAACGTCTGACGTTATCGACTGAAAGGGAACACAGGAGATCAGGGAGAGAATGGACAGATTGGTAATAGAAAAACTATAGAAAACAGATTGGAGAAATAAACTTTTGGTTATGTGAATTCAAATTTGTAAATGAAACAATCATATACATTACCTTTAAAAGTTATATTTGTAAATGAAACAAAAAAAGTTTTTCTTTGCATTTTTTATTTTTGTAATGCAAGTTATAACTTGTAATTGTAATAAATAAATTATTCTGTAGGCTACATTTATTTTCGACATTTAAATTCATTTGTAAATGAAACTAAAATTGTTCTATAGCTTACATTTTTACTTACAGTACTTTTTACAATATTTACAAGATAAGTTACGTTTAGATAAGAAAAACAAAATGGTGGTGCTGCTGGACCGGGAGGGGCGCAACAATAGAGACCCTGGTAAAGCCTCTGCCGGAAGGACATCATCTGGGATTAGTGCATATTTCCACTGTCCACTAACAGGTTTGCAGGGCTGACACAGGAGTGGGCTGCCAGTCACTGTTTTCAGAAAGAGGGAAGAATAAATGAAATTATCTCACATACTCAAAAATCAAACTATAAATTATTTTAACATGCAAAACTGTCCTATGAGCTAAACTCAGCAGGACAGCAGCCCTCCAGGACCGAACGTTGCCTATCCCTGAACTAGAAGACATATTTCTATTATATACTGTTCA